>CM029596.1:136036726-136636726 GCA_017311375.1 Mytilus coruscus | reverse complement strand
TTTATATAAAAAAACACAGAGGCTTTAATTTATTTTTTTTTATATTGAAATACTGGAGTTCTTTGAAATTACTCAGATTGATTCTATACCCAGTCTGATTAAAACCAGCCCCTATCCACTTGCGTACAAACGCAAGTTGATAGTGGGGGCTAGTTTAATCAGACTGTTCTGTACCAGAACAACAATTCTTTTCCAAGAAGTGAGCTTGGTGAGATAAACTTAGACTGAAAGTTAACTTTTTCTGTATATTTAGTCGTTGGATTGGTTCCATTGGCTTATCTGCGTTTTTTTTTTCAATATCATATAAGCTATATATATGGAAGAAACTCTCACCAAATTCAGGAAGAAGAGGCCAAAGAAATTGATTCCTAACAGACTCTTCGGTAAAATCCAAGAGGGAAAACAGGAGTTGTCTCCCTTTTACATTATTTTGAGTAACTACTAACCTCCTGTTCTCGTGCTTTGTCGATTCCGTTGTAAGAAACTGTTGATAGAGTCACAATGTACCAACAGTAATAAACAGATGTATACCTTCATTCTGTAAGAAAATTAACAGTCAATTAATGGCTAATTTAGATTTTTGATTTAAGAAAAAAAAAGGGGAGGGGGTATTTCCATGTCTTATATATTTTTAATTATTCGTCAAGTTTCCATTCACCGAATCTTCTAATACCGAACTCACAGTTTTATTTTTTTTTTCTGGCAAGTTTTGTTTATGTATAATGTCGCACCAGCATGACTTTCTTTTGTTTCACCTAAATAAACGGAGAACGGAAATGACAATTATTGGCACGAGTCTCCGTTGATAACAGAAGGACAAAACCGCGAACAATAAGTTTTATGATGATGAAAATTCTAGATATCAACTTACTCTCATAAAAAGGCCATTTGCTGAAAATAACATTAATTGAAAATTAACGGTCATAATTATTTTTATAAAAGAAGCATATATTTTGTAAATAATTTACGGAAGGTAATACAATATAGCCAAGGGGACTAGGTGTGTATTTTATAATCAGTCTGATTTTAGGCATAAAATCTGAATTAAATCGTTATTGTTGGTTCGTGTTACAGATAATTTATAGCTGAGCACCCACTTACTTGCTATGTCAGGGGGACTTTATTAAAGGTTTAATTACTTCGGGGGAGGGTGTACGCGTAGTAATATCGCATAATTGTAATTCACCAACTGGAACTGATTACATCCTTTGAAATTTATGTTTGATCACTTCAATTCATAAAGCAAAATTAGATACGATTACCAATCAGTTAATTATTCAGTTAAACTTCAGCTGCTTCAAGTCAATTTTTCTTTTTTTTTTTATTTCTACAGTACATTATTTATTAATTGATTGTTGTTTGCTTCAAGTCCAGTGGCAAATCTTCATACACGTTCAGGAAGAAACATTGTTGAAGAAGGTAACTAACATTTTTTAATTCCGTCAGGGCATTTAGAAAGGAACGTACTGTGACTATTATCTAGTAGAATCACTTCGGTGTCGGCTGGGCGGTCGGGTGGTCGGTCTGGTGGGCGTCGGAGGGCTGATATCATGAAAGTGTCTATTCAACAAACTTTAAAAAAATCAACGACTGCAGAAAATATATCATGTAAACCCAAGAACCGCATATGATGATGGATATCCCTATAGATAATTGTATTGTCAGACGCAGTATGGTTCCTAAATATTAAGAATTCTGTGAACCTCGAAATGTGGTTCAAACCCCTAATTTGGCATAGATTAAAAACAATTATTATTTTGAACATGTTTACTAAGTATTAATTAATGTAACCACAACTACATGGAAATAATTCACTCAAGTAGCCAGGCTTACAATTAATACTTCAGACGTTTGTCCAGTGACGTTCGAAGGGCAAATCAAAAACTTTAATCTGATAATGGACGGCGCGCATATCGAAAACATAATGTTCCCCTACCATCGTCTGAGGTGAGTAAAAAGTAAAAGGCATGATTGAGGGTACTATTTAACAAAGCTTTTTATACTATCGATAGCCATACAAGAAACTATATCAAACCAGTGGCGACTTCCAGTTTCATACTATTATTGTACATGTCAATTGTTAAGGAGTGTTGAAAGCTCTTCATGTCTTTTTTTTTTAATTGTAAGGTTGACATTTTCCCCACATCTTATTATTTATAAGACTTATAACATATCCTTTTTCGGCCACAAAAGTCATGATGAGTGACGAGTGGATTTCTTAGTGACCATCATTAGCGGACTCATGAAATGACAGTATGCTGGCTATTTTGTCTTACTGTACTGACTGAATATATTTGGATATTCATTAATGACATGTCCTATTATGTCAGACTGTTTCTATTTTCTGTAACATTCACTATAAAAAATATGATATGAATCATTTTGTACATTGTTGTTTAGTACATATTTTTGGAAATATTTTATACAGTATTAATATTTATGATGCTGTAAACTGACGGGCCATGCCGTTTTATTGTGTTTTTATGTACTGCGTATTGACGCTTCATCCCTCACTATGTAACAAAAACATTGTGTTCAAATGCATGACAAAAGGTCACTTCTCATGCATTATAAACATCTATGTTAAACAATAAGAGTTTCTTTTCAACTTTTATGAAGTTACAACATAAATCGAAATTCATTATTAAAATTAAACTACAAAGGTTAATCTCTCAGTTAGCTCTTATTTTGATTTAAAAAAGGATAAAGTTTGAATTTTCTTTGAAGTTTAAAATAAATTTTGCAAAACTTGTATCATATTAATACTACAAGTATTAATTGAAATAGAATAAGGAGATGAGACGATTTGATTTTGATTTTGGTGTTTTAACGCCACTTTTAAGCACCGCTTTTGGGCTATTTCGTGGCGGCCAGTTTATTGGTGGAGGAAGCCAGAGTGCCCGGAGAAACCACCGACCTTCGATAGGAAAACTGACAATCCTAGTCAATTAAGATTGAGTCGAGTGCACCCGCTCGAGCGGGTTCGAACTCACAACCTCAGTGTTGACTGGCTAGTGATTACAGTAGTAACTACTTAGACCACTCGGCCACCGAGGCCCCGGAGATGAGACGAATATCCACCAAAGTCAAAATGAAGTGAGTGTAAGCATCTGTAGGTCACTGTATTCTCTGTTTCGATAAAATTTATGCAAAAATTTGTTAAACTCTTTTATTTAGAAAACCTTACTTAAAACAAAAACTAAATGTCTGTATCTTTTCTTCATTTATGTAAACGACATGCTTTATTTTGCATTTAAATCATTGTCATGGGAAGCCTTTTATATATAGAAATAGTATATTGTTTTTGCGTAACATATTAATCTTGATGAATATATAGACAATGGGTCTCATTAAAGTTAACATCATAAAGATACAGATATAATTATAATTTATAAAGATACAGATATAATTATAATTTATAAAGATACAGATATAATTATAATTTATAGATACAGATACAGATATAATTCATAAAGATACAGATATAATTTATAAAGATACAGATATAATTATAATTTATTAAGATACAGATATAATTATAATTAAGAGATGAGTAAACATTTAATAAAAATTAGAATCAATGTCAAAAAATTTATGTTTATTATGATAATTAATTAAAAAAAAAGTATTTAGAAAATATTAAAAAAAAAAAAGAATAAATACGCTTAAATATTTGTCTTACCTGACTGTGTGACATTCATGCATTGAATATAACTGACTGAAGACAACTGCTTTATTAAATGACCTTAGATACTTGATCCGTGTTGACAGAATAGCCGTAGGTGTATTAGCTTGTTTATCCAATCCTCAAGCTTTTCTAATTGACTTTACCCGTATTGTTAGTGCATAATGAGCGGATCAATTAATACCTTATTTAGTTTACATGTACATATAGGTAGGTTTATGGCAATGGACGTATTGTTTTAATTGATATCCATACAGGATGGCGTAATACATGTACCATATTAATTGATATATGGCATTTCGATGTAGTCGGTTATCCATTTAGAATTAGGAAAATAAACGAATTATCTAAACCTCAGTA
This sequence comes from Mytilus coruscus, assembly GCA_017311375.1. Lineage (NCBI taxonomy): Eukaryota > Metazoa > Mollusca > Bivalvia > Mytilida > Mytilidae > Mytilus > Mytilus coruscus. The sequence goes on along the minus strand of CM029596.1, from coordinate 136,632,681 downwards.
GAGAAATAAAAGCGATAGGCGAAATAGATATCCACAATAACAAACCACGGAAGAGAACAGGGATATAGCCATTAAATATTACACGGAACCAATATTAACACGTTATCTGATGACTCTTGTTTATACCTTTTCCCCGGACAACTCACTTTGTCTGGGTTTATTTTAATTAAATATTTAAATGCATGAAATATGGTATATTGTAATGTATTCTTGGACTATTTAGAATATAGTTACTAGTATTAGGTTTTCTTTACCACAGAGGTGTTGCCGGTCGGAAAAGTAACAGGAAACCGTACTATTTAGTGTAGTATTGCAAATCTGTAAGGGCTACTTTCTCACGGGTATTGCGAAATGATGAAAAATTCATCTGAAAGAGAGGAGAGAGTAAATTGCTTAAAAAATGAATTAAATAAACGTAATATATTGCGTTCAGTTGAACTGTAATTTTGGGCTGTTCTCTCTATGGTAGCTGTGTCACCCATTTCAGCATTCATACAGTTACAAGGGCTGTTCTCTTTATGGTAGCTGTGTCACCCATTTCAGCATTCATACAGTTACAATGACTTGATTGTAAGTGTTTCTTTCCACCTATTGTAGATCATTCAAAATTCTTACAAAATTGCAACTTGTTTTATCAAATCAAAATATTCAACTGGTTAGAAATTTTAACCATCTGCAAAGTCAAGTCATCAAAGTCAAAGTGATGAAATAAATCATGAAAGGATAGAAGATGAAAGTTGTTTACTACCTCATCAAGCACGTTTTATTTTAAACCAGCTGTGAAATATCTTAGCTTATTTTCGAATCAAAAGACCATTTTTTTTCTCTTTGCAATTGGATGATAAATGCGAAAAAGTCACAAGAAACGAGTTTCTCAAAATAACAATGTTAAGGAAATTATTGAACCGATGCATGTTTATATACTAAACTAAGTCCTTTATGCACCATGCAGCACGATTTATTTACATTTATTACGAATCCATAACGTATAATTAACAAAAAAAAAAATATTCATTGACAAATTTGCCTGCTAATTAACTTTCGAGTTTTATTGCCGAAGTTTACCGATCGTGACCTTCATAAACAATAAGCACAGAATCATGGAGCACGTGAAAAATATGTGAAATAATAGACATGCTATAAAGACAAGGTTTTTTTAAAAAATATTTTCCATGCGTTTCCACATGTTAAATAAACTTTGTCATAACAGTAACCGTTGTTAAATGTTTTGATTGGGTGTATTAATTTTTTTTCTTTTATGATTGTTGGTTGCTTAACGTCCACTGGCAAATATTTCATGCATACTCAGGACGATTTTTATAGAATCAATTAACCTTATCTAACTTGCAAGTTTGTTTACCTTTTATTTCTTCACGAGTTTGCCCTCGCACTTGCACTGTGCGTTTGCCGAAGTACTAACGAGAGGTAGCGTGGTTAAAGTCACTACATACGAAAAAGCTATCGACACGATTGGGCGGCTCGTTAACATCTCTTTTTATAAGTTAAAAGTCCTTCATATAGAAGACATATCAACCATACCGGGTACATAAACTAAGTCATACTTAATCTGTGTTTTAAGGAAAGAAAAGAAAAGAAATTGAAAAGTAAAAGAGCAGCATATATACATTTTTTTTTAATATTCGGTTTGAGTCGACTTTGGCTCATACTCTAGCTATTAATCAAGCAATGCAATATAAAGATAAGAAACGGTATGATTGCCAATGAGACAACTTTCCACTAGAGTCCAAATGACATAGACGTTATCAATTATAGGTCACTGTACGGCCGTCAACAATGAACAAAACCCATATGGCATAGCACAGGCACATACAGAATTTTGCGGGATCAAACATGTGTTTGGGGATTCAAGCCTCTCCTGACCTGGGACAGTAGTTTACATGTACCAGGACAACATAAGAACAAACTATTAAAATCGATAGAAATTGGATTGACTAATCAGATCGATACTTACAAAAACACTAAAGACACAAAGTACAGATCTGAGAGTACTCGCGTTTATACTGAAAGCTAGTTCAAAGGCAATAACAACTTATAGAAAAATCTTGTAACCAAGACAAAATATCAATAAGAACTCAATCAATGGATTTAGTGTAAAGACAGTCATCATAAACAGTATAAGAAAACATGACCTTAATTGTGCATTGCCAAAATATAAGTGTCGACAGGATGTATAACCGTAAGTGTTAAAAACTGTATAGCGATACAAATTTAGTTATGTTTTAATTATTGATAACAAAATCAATGGTAGTACTGATAAAAAGTAATAGTCAACAATCTTATTACAGTGTTAAATTGATAACCCTTTAAAACAAGTTTATTTTAAGAATCGATAAAATTAAATGAATCGATTCTAAAAGAACAATTTTATAACACTCGGTGGGATTTTGGCTGTGTAGAGAGCGCAAACTAACACACTCAGTTTTTAAATGTATAACACTATATATAGTACAACATACAAACCCAAAACTAAAAGACATTTATTTAGAGGTTAAAAATTAAGGTCTTTAACAATAGACAGGTGCCTGTACAATATATATTCAAGTTCTAATCTCCCTGTCTTAAAAGTTGTAAAAGAAATTAACAAAGAGTATATTAATTTAAAGACAAATTCTCCCATCGTCAACGAACATTAAGACACGGCACGTGACATGCAATCAATAAAGACATAGGTCCTGTAGAACCAGACAGGAGAGCCATCATACGACAACCCCCTTGGTATTTGAAATAAACAGAGTGATGCTTCCTCGATCTGAAAACAAGCACTTGACGAAGTCAACTTAATTGCTTTGTATTTTCTTCGACAATCGTTTGTCTGAATATAATTTATCTGTTATTACAAAGGTACTTTAAAAAAAAAGTCATTTGTATAACAAATATTTTATGATTAATTTTATTGACACTCCATCATTGTAAATTGATATGAAATAAGACTATATTATCTTACGAAGATATTATTATTTCATTTCTAAAAAATAATTAAGAGAGATGAACAAAAATAAAATAATTTACAAACAGTAATGAATTGTTAACATGCAAAGATGACATTAGATATCACATAAATACTGTAATGTAACAATCAAAACAATATCATTTCTTAATCCAACCTTTCCAACATCTTAAATGTCAAAACAGATCTAGGAAACCTGCATCTATATGTTTTCATTTATTTCGTTTTGAAAATAACAGTACTTGATATATCAGTCGTTCGGAATATGCATGAAATATTTGCCACTGCTAGGAATATGCATGAAATATTTGCCACTGCACGTTAAAAAAAAAACCACAGTAAATAGTTATATTTCTGTGTGAAAAGTTTCTCGTTAATAAGAGGTCACATGAAATGTTTTTTTAAATCCACAAATTTCTAATGTTTAGTTAGCTTTGGAAACACGTTTACATTGTAAAGTTACCTTTGCCAGTGACCGCGAAATATGAATCTTGTTTTTATCGTGATTTTGAAGAAAAACAGGGGGAAATGTGCTTAATCTTATTTGTAATAGAATCAGTGCATTGACTGGTAAAGGAAAGATATTATGTATCGGTAAAGCCTGGTAAACACTCGAAGCTGTTTAATTGATATATTGATTAATTAATTGATCGATGGACTGATTGTTGGTTGTTTAACACCTTATGTATATGAAAACTAGCTTTGGTAAATAAAACATTATTAAGACACATACAAGAAAATAGCAAATATTCCACCCTGATTAATTAAAGAAAAACACTTTGGTTACCATATTGCAAATGAAAACATTTATAAAGCATTTTTGCTGTACCTCAACGAGGCAGTAATCCAACGAAACTAATGACCTTTAGACAATGAGAAAACCCAAACCGTATAGGAAGTATAAGCATGGCAAGTGTGAAACTCTTTGTCAAAAACAATAAACGAAAAACAAATTTGAAATGTAACAACAAACGAAAACTACTGCTTTACAGGTTCCTGACTTGGGACAGGCACATAAAACATGTGACGGGGTTTCACATGTTTGCTATCCTCAACCCTCCCTTTACCTGGGACAGTTGTGTTACAACACAACATAAGAAAAAAAGAACTATAAAAATCAGTTGGAAAGGGTTTGAATCCTCAGATTGGCATGAAACACAAAATCAACAATCAAAAAGACAAAAGACACAAAGTTGCGATCTCAGAGTACTCGCCTTTAATGAAAGCTAGTTATAAGTGAATTACAACTGATGAAAAAATCGCGAGACTAAAATATAAATCTGTACACATTTGTGCTCGTTCAAAGAATTCCTGTCCTGTTTGGCCTTCATATAAATTATAACATTAAGGTTTAGTGCATGTTACTCTTTTGACTCGAGTGTCACTGATGAGTCTATTGTATACGAAACACGCGTCTGGCGTACACAATTTTAAACCTGGTTATTTACAAGATACAGGAAACTTTTTAACAGTCATGTCATAGAAAAAAAGAGAGCGAAAACACTTTCCCAAATGACCGAATTGTATTATTGTTTCTTTTTTGGCATGGCACGGGGAAATTCGTGGGTATCTATGTGTATTTTTGTTAAATAATCTGACTGCAGAGGCATTGCCTCTTTAAAACAGTTGTGGAAACTACAGAAATCAGGAGGCTGAAATTTCGATTTACTGCAGCTGAAATTATGTTTGGAATTTGGTTTTTAAAGCACGTGGACAAAAGTGAAATGATTAATTTTTTTCGTTTTGTTTTAATATAATCATAGACAGTTTATAAAGAAAGAGAAAACAAAGTATTAGCGAAAGAAATGAATTAGAATCACGATTACGTAATATATAAAACATTATTAATTAAGAACTCTAATAATGTTTGTAATAGACTTGTTAGGAAAGGGATTTAAATACTGCGCCGATGTTAAATACCAATACCGATACAAGATTCTCAAAATGCAATTGCATTGGAAAGTATCCCGGTGTAGTATAGTTTAGCTTTGTGGTGTGTTTGATACAATATGAAGCGAACGGTTAAAGTCGATTCCAAATTTTAAGACAAGCATTGGTCTACGTTGATCTTCATACATTCATTTGTATTTGCTTTAGCTTTGATTTAGGAGTGCAAAACAAAACTTTAAGAAAAATATATGTAAGGGTCAAGAATGGGAATGACGGATTTTACGGCAACAAGTCCAAATATATACATTATATGATATGAGTTGAATATTTGTTTTATAGTAAAATAACTTACACAAGTGCCTCTCCACAAGTCCAGCACACAATTCATCAATTTGATTTGATATGATTCGTGTCTTGGATGTCTCCACAAAGTTCCGACAACCCTAAATGCTTTTAAACGTCCGATGGCGTGTTCGATATTAACTTGACATTCTGAATTCTTCTATTTAGTTTTTTGCATTGTCTTTTTTTTTTCCTTTTCGGTTTTGACTTTTTTTGGTGTCTCCTATATGGCAAAACAATTGTTGGAAGGTTCGCATAAATCTTATCACATAAATTAACACAGTTTGGAGGAAAATCCAATTCCAAGTTGGTGCCAATTCTTGGAAGAAGGTTGTCTTGCTGCGGGTCGTTTTAATGTCCAAGAAAAACACTTTTCACGAGCCGTATGTGATTCGTATTGTCATACTATCTGGTATGAATGCAATTAATGGACAGATAGACAAAAAAAACGGACGGATGGACCCATCTACCAATCACTATATACCATCCAATTTAGAAAGCGGAGTGTATAGTGAACATTAGGCAAAACAAAATGAAGGAAATCGAAAAAAAAAAATTGCTCGATGAATAATTTAGCAGGCTTTGCAAGAGGTTAAATGAATGTATCTTTTTCAAAATATCTTCCTGACCCAAAGATAATAAAATTAACTTCTGTATATATGAAAGTTTAACGCCACTTTCAACATATCTCAATTTAATCGTGGTGTTCTGTTTTGATGGTGGAGGAAGCCGTGATACCAAGGAAAAAAAAAAACTTCCGAGCCTTCACCAAAACGTAAAATCTAACATGCTTGAATAGTGGCCAAATGTGGCAATCTTTTAAAACTTAATTCGATAACCTCTTTTGTCCGAAAAACTGACTGACAAAAGTTGATAGAAAGAAAATGTCAGTTAAAATGTAAATTGGAATAATTAATTCACACATTTAACGTTTTTTTTTTTAGGTATTGTCCCTTTTCAGCATTACATTAAATTGCCATAGTGACCTTTCTAGATAAAATATAAAGATAATCAAATTGAATACGCTTTTGTTTCATTCTTTTATTTGTTTTAATTGTCAAGTACACAAATTTCTAGTTTTTTTATTAGAATTTTAAGCTACACATTTCTCTATTCTAGAAAATGATATGAAATAAGGAGATGTGGTATGATTGCCAAAGTAGACAACTATCTACCAGAGACCGAATGACGTAAATGTTTGCAAGTATAGTTCATCGTATTGCCCCCAACAAGGAGCAAAACCCACCTCGAATAAAAGCTATGAGAGGCCTCGAAAGTATATTTTAAATCAATTTCAAATGAACGAACATTTTGAACAAAGATTGATGTAGAGTAAAAAATCTGATTCGGATGTGAATTGATTGCAGTGTTTTTTTATTCATTTATTTTGATCCCTTTACAGATTTTTCTTGTAGTCGTTCAACAAACTACATGTAGCAGTGTATATAAAGTGCGAATCCAGTTAGTTCATTTTCACTGTTGTATGCGAGTATGTCTATTGGAGAATACAGGATGATGGGAAAAACTGCGTTTGTTTACCGTTTGAAAATACAAAATAATTGATTTGAATGTTGTTTTAACACAATTTCATTAGAATATAACTTTTAATGTGTAATAACAGGATTAAAGTCCAAAAAAGTGTAATTAAAGCAGCAGAGTCCATAATAGTAATTATTGTATGCGAGTCATTTTAACTATACATGCGATGAATTATCACTGTAAGTGCAATAATTTCTGATGTGGAATTTTTGAAGGTGCGATGAATTTTCATTGTTGTTTTATATGTAAATTCGACATGCCACAACTGAAAATAGTTTTTAAATGACTTAAATATTGATGATATTTACACATGAAATGCAAGCTAGTCGTAGAATCCTACTTACATATACACGGGTACAACCACGTTCATATCATGCATATTAAATATTGTTGGTGAGTTTGCTATTAGCTTGTCATTGATCCGAAAATTTACTGGAGCAGAATATTCATGAATATAGCGTATTTCTACGGCGAATTTTCCTATTAAAGTTTTAGAATGCTACCGTGTATTTTGTGATTTGTTGTTGTTAAAGTCACATGGTGTTCATGTAATATGAATGATATACAATGATATACAATGCTGCCAGGAGCAGTAAACTTTGTTTTAGAAAACATTGAATACTTATCTGAACAGTGCGTCAATTAGTCTTTGGTGAAAATATAAGAACGGTCTATTTACCTATATCGCGAAGAGTAGCGATTAACGTCCGGAATCAACTGTACGGCGGTAAGACAACTCCCCATCCAAGTCACAATTTGTAAAAGTAAACCATTAGAACCATTTAAACATATAACAATAAACTATTTTCAATATTTCCTTGTTATCTTACAATTGCGTATTTGCTTCTTTGTAACACCGATTCAAAAGAAATTAAAACATACATTCAGGTGACTCGACTGTTGCTTGAACTTTCTTTACTGTATTAGACGTATACACAATGGCATGATGAATTATCAATTATCAAGTCATCCCAGCGACAATTGTTTGTGCAAGATGAAAACGCTTCCACTCATTCAATCGTAAATGAATTCGTTTTGTGAATGCTCTTTGTTATCTAAATGCATCCATTAGAGCCATTTTCCTAATGCTTGTAGTTTAAAGGTTTGATTGGCTTGCTCGCTTTGTTTGTATAAATGTTTGCTCAGCACGTTAAAAAAACCACAGTAAATAGTTATATTTCTGTGTGAAGAGTTCTCGTTAATAAGAGGTCACATGAAATGTTTTTTTTAAATCCACAAATTTCTAATGTTTAGTTAGCTTTGGAAACACGTTTACATTGTAAAGTTACCTTTGCCAGTGACCGCGAAATATGAATCTTGTTTTTATCGTGATTTTGAAGAAAAACAGGGGGAAATGTGCTTAATCTTATTTGTAATAGAATCAGTGCATTGACTGGTAAAGGAAAGATATTATGTATCGGTAAAGCCTGGTAAACACTCGAAGCTGTTTAATTGATATATTGATTAATTAATTGATCGATGGACTGATTGTTGGTTGTTTAACACCTTATGTATATGAAAACTAGCTTTGGTAAATAAAACATTATTAAGACACATACAAGAAAATAGCAAATATTCCACCCTGATTAATTAAAGAAAAACACTTTGGTTACCATATTGCAAATGAAAAACATTTATAAAGCATTTTTTGCTGTACCTCAACGAGGCAGTAATCCAACGAAACTAATGACCTTTAGACAATGAGAAAACCCAAACCGTATAGGAAGTATAAGCATGGCAAGTGTGAAACTCTTTGTCAAAAACAATAAACGAAAAACAAATTTGAAATGTAACAACAAACGAAAACTACTGCTTTACAGGTTCCTGACTTGGGACAGGCACATAAAACATGTGACGGGGTTTCACATGTTTGCTATCCTCAACCCTCCCTTTACCTGGGACAGTTGTGTTACAACACAACATAAGAAAAAAAGAACTATAAAAATCAGTTGGAAAGGGTTTGAATCCTCAGATTGGCATGAAACACAAAATCAACAATCAAAAAGACAAAAGACACAAAGTTGCGATCTCAGAGTACTCGCCTTTAATGAAAGCTAGTTATAAGTGAATTACAACTGATGAAAAATCGCGAGACTAAAATATAAATCTGTACACATTTGTGCTCGTTCAAAGAATTCCTGTCCTGTTTGGCCTTCATATAAATTATAACATTAAGGTTTAGTGCATGTTACTCTTTTGACTCGAGTGTCACTGATGAGTCTATTGTATACGAAACACGCGTCTGGCGTACACAATTTTAAACCTGGTTATTTACAAGATACAGGAAACTTTTTAACAGTCATGTCATAGAAAAAAAGAGCGAAAACACTTTCCCAAATGACCGAATTGTATTATTGTTTCTTTTTGGCATGGCACGGGGAAATTCGTGGGTATCTATGTGTATTTTTGTTAAATAATCTGACTGCAGAGGCATTGCCTCTTTAAAACAGTTGTGGAAACTACAGAAATCAGGAGGCTGAAATTTCGATTTACTGCAGCTGAAATTGTTTGGAATTTGGTTTTTAAAGCACGTGGACAAAAGTGAAATGATTAATTTTTTTCGTTTTGTTTTAATATAATCATAGACAGTTTATAAAGAAAGAGAAAACAAAGTATTAGCGAAAGAAATGAATTAGAATCACGATTACGTAATATATAAAACATTATTAATTAAGAACTCTAATAATGTTTGTAATAGACTTGTTAGGAAAGGTTTAAATACTGCGCCGATGTTAAATACCAATACCGATACAAGATTCTCAAAATGCAATTGCATTGGAAAGTATCCCGTGTAGTATAGTTTAGCTTTGTGGTGTGTTTGATACAATATGAAGCGAACGGTTAAAGTCGATTCAAATTTTAAGACAAGCATTGGTCTACGTTGATCTTCATACATTCATTTGTATTTGCTTTAGCTTTGATTTAGGAGTGCAAAACAAAACTTTAAGAAAATATATGTAAGGGTCAAGAATGGGAATGACGGATTTTACGGCAACAAGTCCAAATATATACATTATATGATATGAGTTGAATATTTGTTTTATAGTAAAATAACTTACACAAGTGCCTCTCCACAAGTCCAGCACACAATTCATCAATTTGATTTGATATGATTCGTGTCTTGGATGTCTCCACAAAGTTCCGACAACCCTAAATGCTTTTAAACGTCCGATGGCGTGTTCGATATTAACTTGACATTCTGAATTCTTCTATTTAGTTTTTGCATTGTCTTTTTTTTCCTTTTCGGTTTTGACTTTTTGGTGTCTCCTATATGGCAAAACAATTGTTGGAAGGTTCGCATAAATCTTATCACATAAATTAACACAGTTTGGAGGAAAATCTAATTCCAAGTTGGTGCCAATTCTTGGAAGAAGGTTGTCTTGCTGCGGTCGTTTTAATGTCCAAGAAAAACACTTTTCACGAGCCGTATGTGATTCGTATTGTCATACTATCTGGTATGAATGCAATTAATGGACAGATAGACAAAAAAAACGGACGGATGGACCCATCTACCAATCACTATATACCATCCAATTTAGAAAGCGGAGTGTATAGTGAACATTAGGCAAAACAAAATGAAGGAAATCGAAAAAAAAATTGCTCGATGAATAATTTAGCAGGCTTTGCAAGAGGTGAAAATGAATGTTCCATTTTCAAAATATCCTCCTGACCCAAAGATAATAAAATCTACTTCTAAATATGAAAGTTTAACGCCACTTTCAACAATATCTCAATTTAATCGTGGTGTCTGTTTTGATGGTGGAGGAAGCCGTGATACCAAGAAAAAAAATCTTCCGAGCCTTCACCGAAACGTAAATCTAACATGCTTGAATAGTGCCCAAATGTGACAATCTTTTTAAACTTAATTCGATAACTTCTTTTGTCCGAAAAACTAACTTACAAAAGTTGATAGAAAGAAAATGTCAGTTAAAATGTAAATTAGAATAATTAATTCACACATTTAACGTTTTTTTTAAGGTATTGTCCCTTTTCAGCATTACATTAAATTGCCATAGTGACCTTTCTAGATAAAATATAAAGATATTCAAATTGAATACGCTTTTATTTCTTTCTTTTAATTGTTTTAATTGTCAAGTACACAAATTTATAGTTTTTTTAATTGGAATTTTAAGCTACACATTTCTCTTTTCTAGAAAATGATATGAAATAAGGAGATGTGGTATGATTGCCAAAGTAGACAACTATCTACCAGAGACCGAATGACGTAAATGTTTACTTTATTTTTATCAATAGTACCGCTTAAGTCGACGCTAGGGGCCGTCTTGACCTTGTTGTAGGGTATGAATGATTTGTTCATTGTTGAAGACCCTACATCAACTGTCAAGATGAAGAACAGGAATAAAAGCCCTGTTCATTGATAATTTTCTATGTTTTTTATGTATTGTGTGCGATTTTGTCCCATGTACATTTACTCCATATCCTTTCATTTTCTATTGATTCTAGAGTTTGTCTCTAGTGCTGTGTGGAGGCAGTAGAACGTTTCCCCGTGCTTGAGGTGTATGCTCTTATAATATTTACAGTTATGGTGTGCTTGTTCATGTGAGAATTTCTCATATTAATACACCGTCAAAATTTCATGTTTGGTTAAATTTCTTCAAAATACTGGTCTGGTCATATGTTTTGTATATTGCCCTTTCATACTATTTTAAACTGCTAGGTTTTCTTACATATATTTCGATGTGCCCGTGCTGTCTATCATTTGTTGTTAAGTTTTATATGTATTGTCTATCATTTGTTGTTTCGAAATTATTGGTCTTTTGTTGGGCAATGTATGACAAATATATGTTCAAAAACCTCGCCCGTAATTATAAATTATGTAATTCATTGACCGCTCCCGACATGTGTAACTTCAAGGCATATTTTAGCGGCGATCGATGTCTTTCAAAATTACTTTATTTTTATCAATAGTACCGCTTAAGTCGACGCTAGGGGCCGTCTTGACCTTGTTGTAGGGTATGAATGATTTGTTCATTGTTGAAGACCCTACATCAACTGTCAAGATGAAGAACAGGAATAAAAGCCCTGTTCATTGATAATTTTCTATGTTTTTTATGTATTGTGTGCGATTTTGTCCCATGTACATTTACTCCATATCCTTTCATTTTCTATAGTTCATCGTATTGCCCCCAACAAGGAGCAAAACCCGAAAATTTTCAACTTGGATGTCATGTGTAAAATGATATAAGTGTTCGGTAAACAGGAAGTTGTTGAGTGATGAATCTGAAAATGCATCACACGGTATAGCTGACTCATATAAACCCTGAAAACCAAATTTCAGAAATCCTTGAAATATAGTTCCGAAGAAAGATGCGACGAAAATATTCATGGGACAGACGGACGGACTGACTGACGGATGGATGGACTGGCGGATGGACTGACAGATTGACGGACAGATAGAGTTTAAACAGTATACCCCCACTTTTTTAAAGCGGGGTATAATAAAAAAGAATTGTTCAGATTTTCAGTGTCATCTTCCTTACAAACAACACTGAAGCATCATTAAAAGTTCAGTATTTGATTTAATTGAATGGTGGATTTATTACATTTAACACTTATTTTTCTACCATACAGAATGAATACATGAATATGTGGTACAACCTACTTTGACTCATATAAACCCTGAAACCAAATTTCAGGAATCCTTGAAGTGTAGTTCCTGAGAAAGATGCGACGAAAATAATCATGGGATGGACGGACTGACGGATGGACTGACGGGTGGATGGACTGACGGATGGACGGACAGAGGTAAAACAGTATACCACCACTTTTTTAAGCGGAGGTATAATAAACTGGCTGACGGTAAGTTGTGAGTAAACAAAACAAACTAGGGCCTTTTATAGCTTGCTGTTCGGTGTGAGCCAAGGCTCCGTGTTGAAGACCGTACTTTGACCTATAATTGTTTACTTTTCATACATTATGACTTGGATGGAGAGTTGTCTCATTGGCACTCATACCACATCTTCTTATTTATATGTAATAAACATGATTAGGGCGAATAAACAAAACATAGGATTTCTTATCAAAATAATAGCATGGGGCAAAGATACTACATAGTAATAAATTTTCGGAAAAATATGATAATAAGATTAAAGGAACAGCTCTCTCAAAAGAAAACAAACTCAAAACTGTAAATTATAAGGGCATACATCACAAGCCCGATCACATTTTCTGCTGACCCCACACAACACGAGTGACAACAAATGCACTCAGTTTAGAAATAAAGAGATGTAGTATGGTTGTCAATGAAACAATTATGAATATTGGATTATTGATAGTTAGACAAGATGTTCTATAAAGATTTTTCAGCAAATAGACACTTTTTGCTGAGAAACCAAAAACCTGACACATACTACTCTACTGGAGTGTTGTAGCGAAAATGTTGATAACATCTTGTTTCATTCTGATGTGTATTCAAACCTTAGGACACATGTATATATGTATATATAGATATAAGAAGATGTGGTACGGCCTTCAACACGGAACCTAGGCTCACACCGAACAGCAAGCTATAAAGGGCCCCAAAAATGACTAGTGTAAAACCATTCAAACAGGAAAACCAACGGTCTAAAAAACGAGAAACGAGAAACATTTATGAACCACATCAACAAACGACAACCACTGAACATCAGGTTTCTGAATTAGGACAGATGCAAACAAATACAGCGGGTTTAAACGTTTTAATAGGCGCCAACCTTCACCCTAACCTGAAACAATAGTGTAACATCACAACATAGAAAGACACTATAAAATATCAATTGCAATGGCTTAACTCATTCAAAAAAAATATTAACAAAAACAAGTGAACATACACCGAACGAATAAATTTGATCTATGACAAAATGTAAATACAAAATTAATAAAACAAGGGGGTTAGATGTAAAACAATATCAGAAAGACAACCATAACCTTGGACAAAATGCCGCCAAATAAAATAACGTACACAGGTTAATAAAAATAACTTTGTTATATATGTATGATTTAGAGCTTATTTTTGTCTTTACACTATTGTCTATGTTAAGGTTGTTAGTTAACCTGTAGTTGTCGGGCTTATTTTGCTGGGATGCCTTCTTATTGACATTTATCCCAAAATTCTTTTTTGTCATATATATTTAACGTTTATTAGCTTTTAAACATACCAAATGTTTATTCGCAAATATACATACCAAACACAAAACGTTTAATATACCAATCGATTTGCTTATATATATACCATACTTTTATTCACTAAGATATATATACCAAGCGTTTATTCGCTTATATATATATACCAAGCGTTTATTTGCAAATATATATAGCAAGCGTGTATTCGCTAATATATATACCAAACGTTTATTCAATAATTTATCGGCAATTTGTACATTTTACCTTTGATCTTACTGCCTAATATTTTTAAGATCATGGACAGGACTTGATACTGGAAAATATTAGGCAATGACGTCATGTACAAGTGCAGCGACGTCGCGTGCTCGAGTCCATCCGCGTCAATTTATCAATGAAATGCACGCGACGTCATTCATACAACCGAACAACTATCCCAACGTTTTGTACGCGTAAAAGTAGTTTTACTAACTATTTCATTCTACTTCATATTCTCAACCAAAAAAACCTACAGTTATGACAAATTGCCGATAAAAAGAATAACGGCATTTTATTTTTTGAAACTGACTTCATCAGCTCGAATATCAGCTCGCCCTTGCGGGCTCGCTTGATATTCTTGCTGATAAAGTCAGTATCAAAAACAAAAATGCCATTATTCTATATATATCTACCAAACATTTGTTCAATAATATATATACCAAACGTTTATTCAATAAAATATATATACCAAGCATTTATTCGCTGATATATATACCAAACGTTTATTCGCTAATATATATACCAAACGTTATATATACCAAAACGTAAATCACAAAAATACTTAACCCCGAGGAAAATTAAAAAAGGAAAGTCCCTAATCAAATGGCAAAATCAAAAGCTCATAAAAACAAACAAATGTAACAAAGATGCACAAAAAGGCGTACATTAAATTAAACATCCTCATTTTGCTTTTTCATTATACGATTTTATTTATCTATGTGAAATCCACCCATAAAGGATTGAAAGATTTTAAGTACTGGCGTAGAATCGCGCGTTTGTCGTCACACAGGTAGATATAAAATAATTTTGTCGTTCAAAGTATGACGGGATACATAAGTACAGAGTCACGTCAAATGGATATCACAATAAACAGACTTAACAGTAAAAGTAATATTAATAAAGACAAATAATTTAATTTTGGATGTAACGCGTCTTCTGATTGGCTGACGTTGTTTTGTTTATCAGCTCATAGACATAATTTTGTCATGTGACCGTGACGTCATCAACGTTTTTTCATGGTTTACTCCAGTTTAAAATGGAATTTAGAATTAAATTATAAGAAATGACTGTAATATTTTTCTGTCTATTCGAAATAACATAAAAATGCGCTGCGCGGGTTATTCAGTGTGCACCACATTTTTTATGTTATTTCTTCATAGACAGAAAAAATATTACAGTCATTCCTTAAATAAAAGAATACCTTAACACGTTATTAAGATGATAAACAACGTCAGTACGCAGAATCTATACTTCAAGACCATCGTGTATTATTTGTGAAGTTGATACGGAATATTTATCAACAAGGTCTTGGTACCTTCCGATGAACTTTTTTAGAAAAGGGACGAGACGTTCTTTGATATACCCTGGTACTGAGATGACTGTGTATGTCAAGTTCGAGGTATAAGTCTAAAAATGAGGCGGATGAAGCCGTGTCTGTTGTTTCTTTAATTTCTAGTTCAAACGTTTATTTGCTAATATATATGCCAAATGTTTATTCGGTAATATATATATCAAGCATTTGTTCGCTAATATATATACCAAGCGTTTATTTGCTAATATATATACCAAGCGCTTATTCGCTAATATATATACCAATAGATATAAGAAGATGTGGTATGAGTGCCAATGAGACAACTCTCCATCCAAGTCAAAATTTATAAAAGTAAACCATTATAGGTCAAAGTACGGTCTTCAACACGGAGCCTTGGCTCACACCGAACAGTAAGCTATAAAGGGCCCCAAAAATTACTAGTGTAAAACCATTCAAACGGGAAAACCAACGGTCTAATCTATATAAAAAAACGAGAAACGAGAAACACTTATGAACCACATCAACAAACGACAACTACTGAACATCAGATTCCAAGCATTTATTCGCTACTATATTTACTAAACGTTTATTCGTTACTATATATACCGAACGCTTATTCGATTATGTATATACCAAACGTTTAATCGCTACTAGCTGTACCAAACGTGCATTCGCTACAATAAATACCAAACGTTAAAACGGACAAAAAGCAACGGATAAAAAGCAAAAGTGTCGGACAAAAAGCAAAATTATCGGACAAAAAGCAAAACGGACAAAAAGCAACGGACAAAAATCAAAAGTGTCGGACAAAAAAGCAAAATTATCGGACAAAAAGCAAAAGCAGACAAAAAGCAAATTGCAGACAAAAAGCACCGTATCAAACGTTGTTTCGCTACTATATATAACAAATGTTTATTCCTTATACTATATATACCAAACGCTTATTCGCATATGTATATACCAAAAGTGCATTCGCTACAATAAATACCAAACGTTGTTTCGCTACTATATATAACAAACGTTTATTCGTTACTATATATACCAAACGCTTATTCGCATCTGTATATACCTACGTTTAATCACTACCATATGTATCAAACGTGCATTCGCTACAATAAATACCATACGTTGTTTCGCTACTATATATATAACAAACGTTTATTCGTTATACTATATATACCAAACGCTTATTCGCATATGTATATACCAAACGTTTAATCACTACTATATGTATCAAAAGTGCATTCGCTACAATAAATACCGAACGTTGTTACGCTGCTATATATAACAAACGTTTATCCGCTAATAAATATACAAGAACAACTTTCTTGATAGAGTGTAGATAATTCACCATCGGATATTCATGTACAAATTGTAAATGTAACGATCTATGATTTTCTTTTAGTGGTTCTAATACATTGGAATTGGTATTTTTTTTTATCTGTTTCGCCGTAAAGTTTTTGTTTTTGTTTTTTTAAATGTGACGGACATTGTGGTTGTAAAATGAAGACGCACCATTTATATTCAATGTCGTAGTCTTAGGACCGAACTATCCTGTCTAATGCAGGTCTTTATGAACTTTGACAACAACGGCCTTCGTGATGTTATTCGATATGACACAAGTAGGATATATTTTGCAGGATTATGAAGACATATTCATATTACTCATGCACACACGGTATTATGTTTAATAAGCTGCAGGCACGATGAACTTTAAACCATGCAATACTTAATTTGCATTTATGTGAATGAAGTAAAAGAGTTATGACGAGGTTTATTGTCCTTAGCAACCAATATAGACATTTTGACACAAAACGCTTGGTTCGGTTATAAAATCATACTCTATTTGCTACCCCTTGTAACAGAAAGAATACGCTTTATGTAACACCTCAGTATGGAATGCTTTATGTTGTTTCATGCGAATAAATCAAATTGATATTTTTAGCAAGGTATATTGTTACATTTTGGCATGATTTAAATTTAAAGTTGTCCCTGCTGTTAGAAATTGATTCAGTATTTGGCAAATTTTAACCAAGGCTTTGGTTTTTAGTTTAAACATATTTTATTTGCATAAACACAAATTTGGTCAGACACAAGTCAAACAGACTTATGAATTCTTCTCCATTTAACACATTTGACAACACAATATATAAGAGCATGCATACAGTACATATTATTTCAACATTTGTATAAATTGGACAGAAAAATTAAGTGACATAAAAGAAGAAAGAAAGAAAAAAAAATGGAACAAGGCTTTGGTATGTTAAACACAACAAAATTGAAATTCTAGAGCTTTAAAATAGCTTTAATTTGTACAATTTGACTACTGCAAAGATTATTTTAAGTTTTTAAACATGAAAAGACAGAAAGAAGAGGAATATTTTAAGAAATTTAACCACAAAATGAGATTTTACACTTTGACATGACATGTTTCTTCAAATCACTTTTTTGCTGCATTTTAGTGATAACTGCTAACCTTCATAAAATATCTATTTCTGAACCAATTTTCAAAACTAGCAGACCAATTTATTCGTTTTAGGTAGCAGAACAAAGAAAACTATTAAAGGTGGAAATTTAAAAAAAATGTATCAACTTAAGGTAGCAATACACAGTTAGGAGTTTGTTTCGAATTTTGGCCATGGTGAATTTTTAAATATGAAAGTTATTGTGTAATAAAATTGGTTTCTAGATAGCTGAAAAATAATATGGTTTATTCCCGATTGTCCCACTTTTTAAAATTTGAGAGTTCTGACTGTCCCACATGAAAAGTTCTGATTGTCCCACATTATTTTATGAAGTAAAATATTCTTAGATAAACAAGGTAACTGTTGTTTGTTTTGCTAAATAAACAAGAATTTATAATTGCATGTTCAAACAATTATTTAATACTAATTTAATAAAAAGTAAAACATTTTTTTTTAAATCATTAGATTAATGTACTTTTGATTAAATGATATAATATTTTTGACTTATGAAATATATCTACAATGTTGCGTTTATTTATGAAAAAAAATATGTCAATACCGTAATTTTACTTAACCTTTCTCTAAAGTTTTTAAATAAATTTAGAAATAATGCATGCATTTAAAAATAGTATAAAATTATTTACACTCTACGCTCTACACGCACATGTTGATGGAGAGATGTTGCCACTAGTCTTTGTAATTTTACTAGGAAAGTCAAAGGACATTAACACAACATTCTCTACACTTCTGAAATCTGCTTACACCCAACGTCAGATTCACCAGAACCGAACAACTTTCTTTATTGATAACGAAGCTGCTGTTCAGAATTCTGCCAGATCAGCCTTTCCAAGAATCACTATTAAAGGCTGTTTTTTCCAAGGCTGAGAAGACAATACACACAAATCAATTAACGCCTACAAGAACTCAAAGATCGTCTGCAGAATGATGAAGTTTGTGCTTTTTGTGCTTTTTAGTCCCCTACCAACGTAGTGCTTGAAGATATTGATTTGATATTTGGTGTATTGTTTTATCATGACAAGTTACAGATCAAGTTCGAATTGTGCTTAATATGTGTTATTTTATGACATCATATTATATTCTTTTTTTGATGATACTTCAATTGCTTTGCTACTATTACGTGCAAAATAAAATATGTAAATATTATTATTTGTTCATGTTTATTTTTATATTTTATAAGTTACATTGATTAGTAACCTGTAATTAACTGCTACATACTTTAAAAGCAAATTAATCACTATCAAAACAATTCCCGATTGTCCCAAATGTGTCTTCTTTGAATGCCAACATTTTATGTTACCTATTCCTTGAACGCCAACAAAAATATTTCAATGGATGTATATATAATAACAATAGGTGTTTTATAAGTATTTAACTGTTAAAAATAATTAGCAAACTTGATAAAATTGCAACATTTTATCACTTTTGATAAAAAAAAATAGTAGATATTAGGGTTGAAATTATTATGAATTTTAAAGAAATAAAGAAAATGAAAACATTTTATTACTTTTTAATAAAAAAAAATGATATTTTGAGAATGGAAATATTTATTAACATAAAACATTTTAGTTAAATACAATTATTTCAAACTAAAGAAAGGATATTAGAGTTTTTTAATATGAACTTTATGAAAATTTCAATTGAACAAGTACTTAAACTTTAAAAATCATCAGAACTAATTAAGTAAATTTGATAACTTCCAAGCTGGAAACTTTACAAAGTTTCAAGAAAATCTATAAAATAGGGAGGGAAACCAGAATTCCGATGAGTTGCGAACATAATAAACACATAAACATTATTATTTTATGAATCACTTACAATAAAAAAATAAAGGATGTAGTAATATTACCAAAAAAATATCCGGAACAAACTGAACAAAATAAAAACATAGTAATCTAACACGTGATACAAAGTGTCAAGAAATTCCATCAAGTAATATGGGAGGATATTACAGCACACGCAACTATAGAAATATTGGAAAAAAGACCAAAGAGGCTATTGTAGAATTTGAGCAAACTGGAAATCCTGACAATATGCACATGTTGTCTTTGTGATGCAAAACTTTTCAAAGTTTCATTTTAAGAGAATCCATATTTGTTCAAGCAGTAACAAAAAATGATTTTCAACAACTTGACAAACATAAATTAGATTTAGGTACCTGTAATTTACCTATCTGTTTAATTAGTTTGATTGTTTTGATAAGCATGCACGTTTGTTTTGATATGTACTCGCACCTATTCCTCGAACGCCAACATTATTTTACAGGTAAATTGTCGGTAGATCAAAGTATGTTGGCATTCAAGGAATAAACCGTCCCACATTTACACTTCCCAATTGTTCCACAAACATATTCCCGATTGTCCGACAAAATTTCATAACTTTTTTACCTGTAATTTCAAAAAGTGGGACAATCGGGAAGACACCATAGCATTCGAAGTGGGTTTATATGAACATCAAGATTGTTTTTTTGCATGTTTTATAGACCATTTTCTGTTTGACAGTCCGTATTTTCACATCCGTACCGCCCATAGGTCCAGAAATCATTGTAGTGTTTTTCAACAAATATTGACAATCGAACTTTTCAATTCAATTTTATGGAAAAATGAGGTGAAATGCATATGATTTTTTTTGGACCACTTGATAGATAAATGTCAATGGTTTCAGAAAAGGTATCACTCTAATGGGTTGAAATTCCACTTTGAACAAAATTTTGGGGACTTTTGTGACATTGTCATCCCCTTTTTGCAATATTTTGCATCAAATAAATGCAGATTGTTGCCTTGGTTACACCATAAGAGATCATATTTCACCATTTTAACTATTGGAAATCAAATCTATGGAAGATGCTATTTCCATATACATATGCACATACATAACACAAACATTAAGCCTTATTTGTTAGAAAGCAAGGGAAAGAGGGTGGTTAAAAATTATGAGCGTCAATTTTAATTTTTTTCCTAACTGGCTGTGTGTTGCTACCTTATGGCATTGCGAAAGCTCAGAATTGCTTATTTTAAGACAAATCATACCACAAGTCTATTGATGTTTAGATTATGTATCCAATTCTGAGGGAGAAAAATCTTTTAGGATGGCAATATATGTTAATTTTGTTGTTTATTGCTCGAGATATGTATACGCCAATGGCACAGTGACTTAGCTGCACAGGAAACACATGAAACAATTTCTACTCGAAGTTAAGCAAACAAAAATACATTTTCAAATCTTCTTCCCCTGAAAAAATATTTTATAGCTAACATACTGTTTTCGTCAATGATTGACAAGTGTTGTTACCATATTATTTTTTCATAAAAAAACATGAAAAAAGGAAGTAAAAAGTGAGCTATACATTAATGAGACAGCAACCCGACAAAAAATAACAAAAAAACATAAAGAGGTTGACATTTAGATATGTTTTTAATTTCAAGGCCTACATTGCCCTGACTTTGTAATATAAGTCATTGGTAAAATCAACATAGACTTCAAAAGATTTCCATCTTCACAAACTTCTCTAAAATTCAAGAAAAATTAAAATATGATATACGATAAAAGATAATGACCGACAGAGTTCTAGTCTTTGGGAAGGCACATGAATAATATGGGGTTACAGTTTTTGTTTATTTTAGATATCAACCCCACTTCCCTTTTTAACATTCGATCAGATGAATAAAAAGAGGTACAATAAAAAAGCAGACTTGAATAATTCCCCGAGCCATAAAAGTCGGTATATGAGTGCAAGCAAAAAAACTCAAGTTAAATGGAAACAGTAAAAAAAAATTTCCTTATCAAAAATGGGTAAGACTTTTATGTGCAAATCAAGAAGTATTTTGAGTTGCAACTGGAACATTCGCAAAGAACATCAGCTGCTTACATATTAATGAAGTCCTACCATCTACCTCTAAATGCAAGCGTTTTCCTGCCGGGTACCAAACATTTTATTTATATATCTATATAAATTGTCGTTGTTTATCTATTTCGTTTCTTGTCTTGAAATTCAAGATGATCCATTTTTATTTCCGTTTGGAAAAGAGGTTTAGGGTCAATGTACTTGAAAATATATTCCTAATGAACGTTCAGCGCTGTTATTGCTATTCCTCGCCTTGATAGTTATGAATGTTCAATATTCAAATAAATAACAGAAAAAACTAGATTTGTAATTGCGAGCAATAACGGATGGCACCCTCGTCCCCCCCATTGCCAGGGTAACGGCAGCCACAGCCATTTTGAAAATTCCAAAGTCAAAGAGCGCATCTACACATGCCAATTAATATTTTTGTAAAGTTTCATTAAGTTTGGAGCATTTTGAAATTTTGGACTTTTTTGCTGTTTCCATGGTAACGGCGGCCATTTTAAAAATTCCATACCCCGATTGCATAACATTAATATATAGTTCCATGAACATTGGTTTATAAAATTCCGAGATATAAGCTGGAAAAAGTGGAAGAAAAAAAAATAATAAGAAAAAAAGAAACGTACAATAACAATATGTCACCCCAACTCCGTTGAGGGTGCCATAATTATAAAACGAAATAATAAAAAAAAAATGTATGTACAATGAATACGATTTAAAGAGAGGTGAAAGATACCAAAGGGACATTCAAACTCATAAGTCGAAAATAAACTGAACTAACCCATACCATATCTCCTTATTTTATATATTGACAACGCCATGGCTAAAAAAGAAAAAAAAAGACAAACAGACTAACAGACTAACAGTAGTACACAAAACACAACATAGAAAACTAAAGACTGAGCAACACGAATCTCAGGTGCCCCGGAAGGATAAGCAGATCCTACTCTACATGTGACACCCGTCGTGTTGCTCATGTTAGTACAAACCCGGTAATAAGTCTATATTCGGTAGGTCACATTCGGGGAAAAGGGGCCGGGATTGTATTACGACAATTGGAACATACCCGTTGTCATCTGTTATTAAGAGATATTGTATAATGGCTATTTATAAGACAACTATCCACCAGAGAACAACAAAATGTGGATGAATAAGGTCGGTATCATAAAAAATGGAAACATATGATTTAGATTTCAATGAACGTCATCAGTGTCATACCAATGACAACACTAATGTTTAGGCCTGCGTTTCACAAAAATAAATCGGAAGTAAACAGAATTATTCGTGACCTACGATGAATTACAGTCGCATGATTTTTTTTTTTTTTGGGGTGAAATGTAGACCGGATGCGCATTTCGACAATTTCTATGTCTCTTCAGTGTTGCTCGAAGTCAAAATTAATGTACACGAAGTACAAATTTCAAAATGCAACACTAAATGCGCAGAATAAAGCAAATCATCCTTAAATTGCAAATTTGAACTTTCGCGTGGCATATTACTTTATTCAATCATAGATAAAATGCAATGAAATACTGTTTCTATTATATAAATGTTTCATCATACTATGAAATGATTTTTAGTTTAGTTTAAACATATTTTATTGTCTAAATATACAATAGGATTGGATACAAGTTATAACAACTTAAGATAATCCTCTCCAAATAAGTACAATATACAAAATTTCAAGATGACAGCAATTATATAATTCAGTACAATATGAAAATATATACAATAAATATATTATGTTTAAACAGTAACAGTTGGATACGAGTACACTTTAAGATACAGCAATATTAATCAAGGAATCTTTTTGTATGGCGTATATAACTATGTATATTTCTGAAAAGGATTGTGTTTTGTTCAACAGTAATTTCGTCTGTTCCAAATAAAATATGTTTTATGGAGATAGCAGCTAAGTGTTGAATGGATTCAAAGAGCTGATTTCTAAAATTAATGTAGAGTGAACATTCTAAGAAAAAATGAATCGAATCTTCTAATGGACACCCACATTCACAACTTGGGTCATTTACTAAATTAACTCTGTATAAATCAGCTTTTAAAGGACTACATCTATGTCGTAATTTTGTATGCAGTGTATTTTCTATCCTGTTTCCAATGAAATAATATTTAGGTACCAAAATGAAATATCATTTCGCCGGATTGTGTTTTGAAATTTGGAGATGATTGTATGGATCTAATATCTAACGGTAATAAATTCCATGCACGAATTGAAGAAGGGAAAAAAGATTTAGAAAATATGTCCAATCTACATCTCGGTACTCTATAGTGAGAACGGTTTCTAGTATTATAATAATTATCATCTGTATAATCCGAGATACAATCCATAAGATATTCTGGAACATTATTGCTGTGTATTTTATGAAATAAACATAATTTACGTCTATTTCTTCTAGAACTCAAAGTTTCCCATCCAGTTTAAAAAAATAGGGACTCTTTACTTGCAAATTGCGGAAGTGCAGTAATAATTCTGGCTGCCTCAAGCTGCAAGCGCTCAATTTTTTCAGAATCTCTAACACAACATCCATCCCATAGCTCGCATGCATATTCTAAAAGTGGAAGTATGCATGCAAGATATATCTTATTAAGATTGTTTCTGTTAAGAATATATTTCAATTTTCTCAGAACAAAAATCTGTTTAGTGGCACTACAGCAAATATTATCTATATGTACTGACCACTTGCAATTATTAGAAAAGTAACACCCAAATGTTTGTGGTCATCAACCTTTTAATAAATTGTCCATTGAATTTCAAATTAATAGGCTGGGAATCCTTACGGAAATTAAAACCATATATTCTGTTTTCTGAGGATTAAAATCTACAAGCCATTGTTTTGACCAATCATTTAATGTTTCTAGATCCATATTTAATCTCCTTTCAATATCTATAGCATCATTCGAGGAATACATAAGTGAACTATCATCGGCAAAAGTCTAACTAAACATTGAATTTCATCTGCTATGTCATTTATAAACATAAGAAATAATAAGGGCCCAAGTACTGAGCCTTGGGGCACACCTACTTTAATGTTCCAAATGCAGATTCTGAATTTTTAGAAGCACTTTCTGTTTCCTATTACATAAATAATTTTCAATTCACACCAATAATTTGCCTTTTTGCCATAAGTTTTGATTTTTGCTAATAGACCTTTATGCCAAAGTCGGTCAAAAGCCTTCGAGATATCACAAAAATCATACACATAATTTCTTTATCTTCCATAGCTAAACAAATTCTGTGATAAATCTCAATCATTTGATGAAATGTTGAATGACCAGGAACGAAACCGGACTGGAATTTATACAATAGCTTGTGTTCAAAATGAAATTAAAAATATGTTTATAAACTATTCTTTCAAAACTTTACCCACACAGCTTAACAATGCAATAGGACGATAGTTTGAAACCGTCGATTTATCCCCTTTTTTAAAAAAGGCTAAAACATTAGCAACTTTCCAGCAACTTGGAAATTTTGAAGTTCTCATTGAACAATCAAATATATATGATAAAGGTACACACACACTATTAGCAGTATATTTCAGCATTTGATGACTAATACAATCTTCACCGGATGCTTTACTAATTTCCAAAGATTTGAGTATGTCTTTAATCTCATCCTCCGTTATTTCATCAATATCTAAGCTATGTTGGGTACGAAGTGGTAAATCTGGAGGTGTAACTCCATCATCCGAAGATGTAGAAATATTACAAAAATATGAGTTAAGCAAATCTGCTTTTCCTTTTTCACCAACAGAAATTTCATTAGTATTTGGATTTAATAATGGAGGAATCGACGTGGAACGACAATTACCCATAACTTTTTTAACGAGAGACCAGAATGCTTTCGGGTTTTTGTTTGACTTTTCATCTAAAAGACCATTAGCGTTTAAATAGAACTGTTCCTTTGCATAAATAATCATGTTATTTACTTTGTTACGTTGAACTTTAAATTTTTTAGTATTTTGCACAGTTCTCAATTTTCGTAATTTTTTATGAAGTCTATCACGTAGTCTAATCTCTTTTCGAATTTCCGAGTTAAACCACGGTTTATCTGATGATCGAATAGTCACGGTTTTAGTAGGTATAGATTTTTTGGCAATTTCTATATATTTTTCTGTGAAAAAAACTGCCATTCCGTCTACGTCGTCCTCAAAAGCAGTCAAAGAAGTTTGCCAATCAAAATTCTGAATATCATTATAAATGATTTTTCTTAGAGATAATGACGAAAAATTAGCAGGGAAGACAATGACAATTATGTATTGGTTTCACCAATCTATAATATGATGGTTCTTATAACACTCAATTTTGAATTGCACCGGAGGTTCAAGGATACATATGTATTTATCAAAGTTACATGAACACGTGTTTATGTTTATATTTTTTAAAGTTGCTTGTTTACAATCACCGTGTCAAGTGTGTCACCAATAAGTAATTTGATTGGTCACTGCTTATATCAAACTGGTTTAGCATTCATTTATTTTAAATTGAATATCATTGGATGGTATTATGCCGCTATGTGATGTTTTAGGAATTAATATACACCTATTGACTGGTTATGAGGGTAATAGCAAGTTTGTTGTCCCTGAGATGCCAACTATTGATCGAGGCGAAGCCGAGGGCAATAGTTAGTATCAAAGGGACAACAAACTTGCTATTACACTAATAACCAGTCATTAAGTGTTTTATTATACCGAACAAAATTACTTTCTAAAAAGTCGATCTGCGTACACTATTAGGAAAATAATAGTCACATAAACACGCACAAGATGAACTATCAGGGTTGATTTTTCCAGTGTGGTATTTGTCAATATTTTGATTACTGTAATCAAGACCAGGAATCCTTTTGTAAAAATTCCCGTGCATATAATAAACGCTAGCTACAGTAAACCAAAGCAATCCCAGATTATGAAGACGCCGTGACGACAGACCCATACCAATTATTTGTTTTAGTTCTTAAAATATGTCACATATATTTTCTTTTTCTTTTTTTATTGCTTCTGTAAGTAATATATAAATTTGAAATTACGACGACAGACACATACAGATTATACCGTTTACGATATTTCAGAGTTTAACGTTGCCAAGCCACAAATCAAAGCAGAATAGTCAATAACGTCATTGTTGTTCAATGAAAAATTAGTATGAAAAAGTACGGAAATATGTTTATTAAACTATTGACCGGGGTAATAGTCTTTGAAACTATTGACTGGCAAATAGTCTATGGAATGAAATAGCACAAATATTTCATTCTTTTTTATATAAAAAAGACATACTGAGGTATAATAATATGTTAATAGCACAAGTCTTTTAATATATTCAAGAAGGGAATAGTTTTCTTGTTAAGTAAGAAAATTATAAAGGACATTCGAAGCTCGTATTAAGTCCAGCAAGGATTGTTTTGTATGATTTCCAACCTGTCCTATGGTGTACCATTTGGTTCAAAAGGTATTTTTTATCGGTTAACCGCTGTTATTAACGGTTAATCGCTATTTACATAACGTTTAACCGCTATTTATATATCGGTTAACCGCTATTTAATCGGTCAATCATGCAATCGCTATTTTTAATGGTTAATCACTTCTTATTCATCGATTATGCACAAAACAACTTATAATTTGAAATGAGTAAGTGATTGGTGACTAAAGTTTGTCGCTTAACCTGTTAAAACAGTAATTTGGATTGCTTACGTCTCCCAAATATCTAATTTTGGTCAATCATTCCCACCCAAGTTATAGAATTGTTTGACAAACGCCCACAAGTTTCTCGTATTGAACACATGGCAATTCTATTTATTATACTTCACGTTAAAATGCCATATTTTGATTGGTTAATACGAGGGTGTTAATTTACTCTATTACCCTTCATGGAGACGCTTGATCAAGTATGCGCTTTATTAAATACGGATGGTTGTTATGTACAAGACGTCATAGTTTATTACTTTGAATTTGAAATTTAATCGACAGTAATAACAGAACATTCAGTATAATAAATTAAATAACACATATCTGAGAGGGTGATAGAGCAGATTGTTACCCCTCGAAAAGACATTGTCAACCTTGGCTTCGCCTCAGCTGACAATGTTTTCTCGGGGTAACAATCTGCTCTATCACCCTCTCAGCTATGTGTTATTTATATAATAGCACATTACACTTTATTGTACGTCAGCAATCTTTATTTTATATTATTTTACACTTTTAATATGACAAAATGTATTGGATTGAATGGATTAGTATAAAATAGTTTATGATGTTTCAAATTCCAAAACTTAGTGCAAAACCATTAAAATGCTCATTTATCAAACAGAGGTACTTGTATATATTCCACTCCGGTGGACCTTAGATCCTATGGCAGCTAGCCAGATTCCGGACGATTTACCGTTTTTGACTTTTATATTTATTTATCAACTCATAGAAATATATAACTGCTTCTTAATGCTGTATAATTATTATTTAGCTGCTTCGATATTTTCCCGCTGAAGTCCTTCAAGAATCAGTAAGGACCTTAGACTAATTTATTTCATATAAAATTGAGAATGGAAATGGGAATGTGTCAAAGAGACAACAACCCGACCACAGAACAGACAACAACAGAAGGTCACCAATAGGTCTTCAATACAGCGAGAAATTCCCGCACCCGGAGGCGTCCTTAAGCTGGCCCTAAACAAATATATATACTAGTTCAGTGATAATGGACGTCATACTTAACTCCAAATTATACACAAGAAACTAAAAGTAAAAATAATACAAGACTAACAAAGGCCAGAGGCTCCTGACTTGGGACAGGCGCAAAATGCGGCGGGGTTAAACATGTTTATGAGATCTCAACCTCCCCTATACCTCTAGCCAATGTAGAAAAGTAAACGCATAACAATACGCACATTAAAAGTCAGTTAAAGAGAAGTCCGAGTCCGATGTCAGAAGATGTAACAAAAGAAAATAAACAAAATGACAATAATACATAAATAACAACAGACTACTAGCAGTTAACTGACATGCCAGCTCCAGACCTCAATTAAACTGATTGAAAGATTATGTCTTCATCATATGAATATCAGGCACAATCCCTCCCGTTAGGGTTTAGTATCATACCATCATAAAATATATGAGAAGAGCATAACCCGTGTCATGCCAACAACTGGTTTTAAATAAATGTGTTTAGTTCCGATGCAAAGACCCTATAAGTGAATCAATATTAAAGCCAAAATATGCAATCTTTAATGACCTGACAACAGTATATATATATACTAATGACATACTTGATGAACTTAGTAGACATTTTGCTGATGATGCTTCGACCAGCTGCTCGCTCTTAATACACTGTCAATCAAACCAGTTGTTGATCATGACTTGAGTAAGCTGGACGCTTAATACACTGCCAATCAAACCAGTTGTTGACCATGACTTGAGTAAGCTGGACGCTTAATACACTGCCAATCAAACCAGTTGTTGATCATGACTTGAGTAAGCTGGACCAATGGTTAAGGAAATGGCTAATGATTTTTTTTTTCAATTTAGATAAGACTGAGAATATGGTAGTCGCTAATTTTACTTTTCCAGATCTAAACTTTATTTCATATAGCCAGGACATTCCAATTGCTAAGTCATATAAACATTCGGTTGTAACATTTGACACTTTAATGTAACACTCATATATATTGAATTACATTTATTATGGCTGGAGTCCTTTTGAGCTAATTGTCATTTTTAAGATACATGTATATCATTTGGTCCATAACTCGGAATGACACTTAATTTCATCGAATTTGTACTAAGTAATACTATGAAAATCACAACGAGTGTCACATATGGAGCAGAATCTGTTTACTATTACCCCACCACCCCCAAGTGTTCGGTGGGATTATTGTTGCTCAGTTTCAAGTTTCTTTGTAGTGTTTTATAGAATCTTGTTCGTCTTTTCGTTTTTTTTTCGTTTTTCCATGGTGTTGTCGGTTTCTCTTCGACTAATGCATTTTGATTGTCCCTTTGGTATCTTTAAAGTGTTTTCCAAATGCTGATAAATTACACAAAAATTATGTACAAGTTATAATTAGTAAACAAAATATATACCAAAATCGCTACTTTTGTGTTTTCGATAAATTATGCCACTGTAGTTTTATGTCCGATTCCAACAAAAAGTTTTTTTTTATGAATCCTTAATAATACTGAATTGAGACTTATATAGACTTCTTTTATAAGCTACGAAATTTACGATTTAGCGGAGGAGCATGTTCTCCAGGGACAAAACAAGAGGTGCACTTGATAGGGCTTATCATGGCGGTTTTGAATATATCTTTGATTAAGGGATGAAATATATCTGAACCCATTTTCGAGATAACGGATTGGTATTTTGAGATAACGGACTATTTAATGGAGATAACAGATTTGGAAAACGAGATAAGGGATTTATAAATGGATTGGGAATCCGAGATCGCGGATTAATCTTATTTTTTTTATTTGTCCCTGTGTGGCCTCCGCATCTAACACATTCTTTAACAAGAACAACAGTAAAAGTAGTTTTGGTTTATTGATTAAATGCAACAATCGATTAATATGTGGATCACAAGTAACGGATTTCAAAACAAAAAGAAACTATGTACGATTTCTAAAACTATATTTTTCATAAATTGCACATTCCAATTTGCGCTTTTACCTTTCTACCATTATCGATTTTTTTATGCCAGGTTTGGTGGGGGGAGGGGTTGAACTAACATGTTTATATTCCGACTCGGCGTGACAGTCTTATTCATATCCTATCAATATGTATTGTTCTGAATATGCATTTAATTTCCCATTGGACGTCAAAAGGTCATCAATCATCAAACAGCTATGCCATTTGGTCTCGAGATGATAGTTGTATCATTAGCAATCATATACCACATCTCCATATGTTTTTTGTTTTTGTTTTCTCCTCAAAATACTATACATTATATAAGCCCTCACTGTTTGTTTGTATATGTATTATAATATACACTCATCGAACTTTACTAAATGAAACAGCACGTACACTTCTTACTAAAGAAATATTATGTTAATACACAAATTAACAATAAATCATTTTACTCATAAACAAAGTTTCAAAGGCGCAAAAAAATCAGACTGGTAAGTATGACAACAAAAATAAATAAGCTTAGTTCAAACACATATAGTAGCTGGTGAAATTCTAATTAATAACAAGACAAATACCGGGTCTGGTCCTTCGTCGCTGCATGTAATGTTTTGATGTTGATTGTTTACTCATGCATTACTGATCATCCCCTTTTATTGAAGGCCAGAAAACTTTGATGAGAATTTTCCATGTACAATGAGTCCTACTATCCACAAACAGGAAGTTGCTGCACGGCAGATGTAAAAATTGCAAACTCGCTACAACTCAACACTATCAAGCTGTAGACCAAATAAATATAAAATCATTCCCTTCAATAAAAGCCATGGAAAGTCTGACGAAATTTTTCTTGTATGACTATGATTAGTGTTTTAAAATTTCAAATTATCGACGAACAGAAAGTGGCGGCACAGTGGATGTAAAAATTGCTGACTCGCTAAAACTCAACATTATTCCCCTTTATAGAAGTCAAGAAAACTTTGACAAAAGTTTCCTATCCAAGATCTTTCGGACAGACAGACAGACAGACAGACAGACAGACAGACAGACAGACAGACAGACAGACAGACGGACGGACGGACAGACGGACAGACGGACAGACAGACAGACAGACGTACGGAGGGACATACGGTCTAGGTGGACGAAATAGAGCGGTTACTTTACCTGATTTCTCCTCTGGCGAGAATTATCTCGTGAAGCAATTGACCAAAATTCTGCTGGAAAATTGAAGACCCAAAAACGAACTGAAACAATGATTATATTTCACTTATAAATACCAACATACACAACCCATCTTTTAAATTAAATAAATACCAACTATAAGCAATTGAAAGTCATATAAGTAAGTCATACGCATCTAAACTTGCATGTACTCTGTAGAATCGCAGGAAGCAGAGGGTATAGAAATTTTGTTACCCGTCCATCCGACAAGGATAAGCGCTCTCACACATGCAGTTCTCATTGAATAGGAAATGATTCAAAAGACTGGTTTTGATAAGCAATATCTAGGAGGAATTCTAAAATCAAGGCCAATCGATTATTTTTTGGAGGGATTTGTATCTCTTGGAAATGTTAATGATAAGTAAAATCAACAATGAAGGAGCTCTAATGCATAATTCTATATTTATCATCAATTTTGTATGATATATAAGTCAAGTATTTACATCAGCAATATTTCGGATGGTGTGTTTGAAATTCATGGCCGATCAAATTCTTTGGTGCTATGCTCTTTTGAAGAAATACTTTGTAAGCGCTCGATCTCGCCCTAATTTCTCATTCGAAATTAAGAAGATATATGCCTGTTATATGTCAAACTATTTGGAATGTCAGCACGGTACGAATGTTTCAGTCCCTAAGAAATATAATAGAATAATTTACACACATGAAATTGGATACCCTGCATTTATCATGCTTTTCAATAACATATGGTCAAATCGCTCCTAAATTATTGAAAACTATCAATTTACACTGACAATACTAGTAATATCTTGGTGTAAATTAGATACACCCATTCGGGCTAACGCCCTCAATGTGTATCTAATACTTACAAAGAAGTGTTATCATTTATCAGCAAAAAAGTTCAGATTTCAGCAATTTAACCAGAAAAGACAAGATAGTACAGGATAAATACTGCCATACAACAGAAGCGATAAGCGTATCAATTTGATGACAGAAAAATAGACGCAATTAAGATTTCATTTCAAATCCATAACTACAAAATTAAGCATCTTCTGAAAATGTTACTGCATCTGGATAATTTGACACTATTCCTGTTTAATAAAAACTAATTGCTCGTTTTTTTGAACAAGAGAAACGATAAAATATTATTTACTACTTCTATGTAAATCCGATGTAGTCGTCTCATATCTTCGGGTCTAACGCCCGTCAAATATGAGAAGACTACATCTAATACTTACAAGCGCTCTTGCACTTACAATTATATTCTCATTGGAGTTTGATTAAAATTATGTCGAAAAATAATATAAGCACTAAGACGAACTGCTAATATATATAGTATGGTGTATTTTTCCGTTCTGTGCGTTATTCTACTCGTCCTGTATCACATCAAAGAGGGTCTGGATGGGGTGTACAGAATTAGAGAATAATGGCCAAATAATATATAGCATTGAGAAACATGAGCAAAAAAAAAAAAAAAAGAGTTATGGGGTGCTAAAGAATAAAGAATAACTGTGAAAAATAAAAAAGATATAGGTAATTCTATACTGATTACAGAAATAAACGATGTACAGGATAAAGAAATCATATAATTGCAAAAAAAAAAATAATAGTAAAATTAAGTTCACGAAAATCAAAGATAAAGAAAATGCCATAAAAATTTATAAAAAATACAGAAATTAATGATCCCCCATCCAGACCTTCATTAAAGCTTTTGCTTAATATAGTCTCCACGAATTAGTAGTTCTATCAACTTGAAACTTAGGACAAAAGTTCACTATTGTGTTAACTTTTTAAAATATATGAATTAAGGTTTTAACCCAGACCCCGTATATGAAAAAATACATCGGTTCGCAAGGATTACACAACAAAAGCATGGATTCATTGACTCATCAGCTTCCCCCTCTTCCCCTCTTTTCCCACCCTCATTTGTAGTTTTTGGTATAATTCTGGCGTTTATAATTTGATGACCTGATAAGCCAAACATTTAAAGTAAAAACATTTGTGATACTATGAATTAAAGTAAAAATTGAAAGACTTTTTTTTTCTTTTAATCCATTCATTTTTAATAGCACATGCTCATGTATATCAACACATTTGGCAAATATTCCTGGTTATATCTTTATTTCTTAAGGATATACTGCTTCAAAATCGGGCACCAAGGTTCAAGTTAAATTGCAAGATATTTTATAATCTTTTTTGTGCAATTATTTCTACAGGCATTTGTCAGTTTTTATATTTGAAAAAAATCATGAAATAAAAACAATATATAATATTATCAGGGTTTTCTTAAAGTATAATAAAACTGAAAAATGTTGACTCAAATCAGCTGCATTAGAATCAAAACAAAGAAAAGGGACGGTCATGATGTAACTTCAAGGCAATCCTTCCTCAGGATATTACTTACTTATGACAGAATCAATTAACTTTATCAAATTGATCATTTCCAGCTACTTAAATAAAGTTAGAGTTTATATTCTTCCAAAAATTCACCGTTGCAATTATGAGAGAAACATTATTATGACATTTTAGAAATCTTTGTTTTAAATTGAAATGTCAAACACATGTTCCTGAGAACAAAGACAAATGGCGAAACAATTACAACAATTCTCTAATACGCTACAGTGAATATTAGTTATCATCAAGTGACAAGATAAATGGCGAAACAATTAAAACAATTCTCTAATGGCTACAGTGAATATTAGTTATCGTCAAGTGACGAAATAATTTCAACAGTAATTGTTATATTTGACCTATTCCTGAAACGACATTAATAAAATAATGGATTATGAGTTTATCATCGGCGATTCGTTTAAATTGATTTACATTTGTCATTTCGAGGACTTTTATAGCTTACTAAGTGGTATGGGTTTTGCTCATTATTGAAGGCCGTACGATGACCTATAGTTGTTAACTTCTATGTAATTAGTTCCATGGTGCAGATTTTCTCAATGGCAATCATACCACATCTTCTTATTTGTATGTGTAAATCGTGATCCTTTGTATTTTCAATGATATGATAGCTAATTATGACAGAACAATGAACGAAACCACACGATTCATCTATAATCTGAAAAGTTCATTTTTGTAAGAATCATTATATTTATCAGTCTGAATTTTAACATACTCAAACAAGGTTTGCCGTCTTCACCCGTGCACATGTGTCCATACAATACATGAAAAAACCTTTCAAACAGAGAAGACGTGTTGGGAATAAATATGAAAGATGTAACCAACAATTGTTGAGTCATCACTATTGACTTGTTTCCAAACTCGGGACAGGCATATTTAAATTTCGG
Source organism: Mytilus coruscus (assembly GCA_017311375.1). NCBI lineage: Eukaryota > Metazoa > Mollusca > Bivalvia > Mytilida > Mytilidae > Mytilus > Mytilus coruscus. The sequence goes on along the minus strand of CM029596.1, from coordinate 136,597,832 downwards.
GAGAATTAAACTGGCAGTTTTTATAACAAGTTATCAGTAGTATGCAGTCCTAAAATTAACAAAATATTTCCTCCACACCTGTTGTTTAATGGATTCAAAAGTTGAAAACATATATGTATCATTTTTGAAGCACTGATGAAAAGGTGTTGTTTTTCCTAATGGGATACTGATTGTTTTTAATATTTCTGTCCAAAATTTAGAAAACAACAATTATTTGGTTTTAGGTATTGGGTCATGAATCTAACAAGAAAAGGAAAACTTTTTTTGGGAGAACCACACTTATTCTCACAATAGATACGCCAAAAGATGCCATCTTTAAAATACTGGACAATTTGATCGACGACATATGGGCTGAATTTTGGTGGATTGATATTTCAACAAGCAGTCGGTATTCCAATGGGTACTCCTTGTGCTTCACTCCTGGTCAATTTTCTAGGTATTCATATGAAGTAGAATTCATACAGAACTTTCTCGAAGCCAAAAAGTAAAACGCATTATGCAAAATTCTTCAATTTCACATTGGGATTTATTGAGGATGTCCTGTCACTTAAATACCCATATTTAAGTGAGTGCTTACATCTCACCATCACGAATTGGTTGACCGATACAATGTGTCGTTGCATTAAGTCACTAACAACGTGTTTTCGGGTTCTTAGACCTTAAGATACCAGTTTAGTTGTCTGATCTGTAATTTACACATTTTTTTTGTATTCCCGATTGGAACATTTTGACCGAGTGGCTTGTGATGCAAACACAGCAGGAGACGCTTACACTGTCGATACAACCGGTTTTGCTCTCTTTGGAGTCCATGTAATTCCCTCAGTTATTTTATGTTGGGGGGCATATTGTTTTACCCCTATCCGTCCGTCCTTCCGGCCTTCCGTCCGTCCTTCCGTCCCATCATGGGTATATAGTTATTCCAAATAACTCCTCCTACAGTTTGAATGCTAGGAAGTTTTCACATTGCTGGCTGTTTGTACATATATTGAAGGTGTGCATGTGGTCAGGGTTTTGATTTTTATTAATATTTGCTCTTTTGGGAGATAGTTGAACATTGTAATTTTTGGAGTATTTACTTGCATAAGAGGTGCATAGCGTTTCCGGGTAAATCCTACAGTTTGAATGCTAGGAAGTATTCACTTTGCTGGCTGTTTGTTCATATATTGAAGGTGTGCATGTGGTCAGGGTCTTGAATTTTATTAATATTTGCTCTTTTGGGAGATAGTTGAACTTTGTCATTTTTTGGAGTATATATATACTTGCATGAGAGCTGCATAGAGTTTCTGGATAACTCCTCCTACAGTGAACCATAGGCCTATGTGCTCCCATGCTCAACTTTGTGTATTTTAGAATAACACTTTGCATCTGCGGGGGCATCATTTGTGTCTCCCAGACACAATGATTTCCCAAAGAAAGTCATACATTGACTTTGATATAATACAGTTACTTCAGAGTGGAGTGCGGGGGCATCACTTTGTCTAGTTTTACCTTGATTTGGCTGTTTTAAATCCATTTAGGAGATTTGAACATCGGTAAACTACGGTTGCCTAAAATTATAGACTGTTGTTTGCCTTTTGCTTTTTTTTTTAACCATCACATTTTCGTCTTTCCGGACCCATGATTTTTTACTTTCCCTTGGTATTTGGGTTTCTTAATTCATGTAATAACATAAAACGTAAGAATATTGTCAGCAACATATACAAGCTGGTGGCTTTGGACAGGGACATAAAGAATGTGGTGGGATGAAAGGCGTTTCTGTGGCGTTAACGCTTTACAAACCCGCGACAGATTTATATCAATTATTTAATTTAGTGTTAACGTCAGGAATATGTTTGCTATTTATATGCTACTAGTATATACACAACCCGGAACTGACCAGATGAGTTCATAATGTAGTAAACACAGTAACACAAAAATGAAACTATCAAATAACCAAACTAATAGTTTGATACGACAGACACATGTCTCGTCTACATAGGAATAATTTATCAATCAAAAGCTCAAACACATCAAACGAATGGAAAACAACTGTCATATTCCTGACTTGGTTCAGACATTTCCTGTTAAGGACATTCACACTCAAAAGTCAAAAACAAACTGATAACGCCATGGTAAAACACGAAATACGATCAAAAGACAAACAAGATCAAGCAACAGTATACAAAACACAACATAGGAAACTAGAGATTAAGCAACATTAACTCCACCATAAACCGGGGGTGATCTCAAGATAAGTTATGTAAGACCACAATACGGTCAATATCCCTGCGTTCCGAAAGTTCTTTCTGGTGATTGCACATAAACTATCACTTACCTATAACTATATTGATTTGTACAGATTAATGAACTTTAACCTTAATTGTTCAGTGTGAGGTATTTTAATTCATTGTATTGTTATCAATTTCATTATGAATATTAGATTATATGTGTCATGATTATCGAATATTTAATTCCGTTTATAACACTGAAAGAGCCTTTGCAATCAAGATAAGATAACTTTATATCAACATGGGAACAATTCGTACTAAAGTCTTGTGGATTCATCGTCAGAGGTCACAACAAAGAGGATAAAACCGAAATCTGTGGTTAAGATTTTAAAAATTTTCTCTTAACAGTTTTCCACATTGCCTCCACACAAGGCGAGTAACAATGTCGGATTTGGTATGTTTTTTTGTTGGTAAATCTACCTTTATTATCTTAGATTCCTTCGGTTTTTGTGTGTTTCCTTGATTTGTCTTCTTAATCGATAGATGAAACTTGAAGATTGATAAACTACTATAGAAATAAGGAATATGATTGCCAATGAGTCAAATATCCACCAAAGTTCAAATGAAGTGGATGTTAACAATTATAGGCAACCGTACGGTCTTCAACAATGAGAAGACCCCATACCGTATAAAGGCCCCGACGTGAAAAATATGAATCAATTTAATTGAGAAAACTAACGGCCTAATTTATAACAAAACAATTTACAAAAAATAAATATGACAGACATGAACCATCGACAACCACCGAAGTACAGGATCCAGACATGGGAAAGGCACATAAAGAATGTGGCGGGGTTAAACTTGTTTGCAAGCACTCAACCCTCCCCTAACCCGGGACAGTGGTGTTAGAGCACAACATAATACAAAGCAGAAAAACTTCTAAAAAACACAGACCGGACGTGGCAGGGTATTTATGCATCCGTAACAATAAAAAAAAAGACACAAAGTACAGATCTGAGAGTACTCGCAGTTACTGCCAGATTAAAAGCCAATAAGAACTACTAAAAAAAGCATGTATCTAAGAATAAAATATCAATCAATACACACCCAACATCCAATGGATTTAGTATAAGGACGTCATTAACAGTCAGAGAAAAGCATGATCTTGTGCAATGCAAAAATACAGGTATTGACATATTGTAGTACCGTGAAAGTGCATATGTGTATAACTAACAATAATATTAAGTATGGTTTAAATCTACTGATAACAAAATCAATATTTATACCAATAAAACAACATTCAAAGATCTAACAGTGTTGAATTGGTAACCTTTTAGGGTAAGATTATTCAAAGGATTGATAAGTTTACCCGGATCGTATCTAAATTTCCGGGCTCGGTAAACAACATCACCGTAAAATTTAGGATGTGCTATTCCGTTTGAAATAAGTTTTCTACAGGTACAGCAAACTTGTAAACGAAATATTTGTGTCTACGTAAGAATTTAGTAAATGTTTGAAGTAATGTGTGGTAACGAAATCCCTGACTTAATAAGTTACCTGTAATACATAGATTACGCTCATTGAAATCCAAACCGTCACTACAGACACGGGCATAGCGAACGAGTTAGGATATATAAATACCGTAAGACGGTGCAAAGGAACATCAGCGTCCTAAAAAGGAAAATTAACAATAGGGAGAGAAAAATCACCCCTTTTGTCGTAAATTTTTGTGCAGAGCTTTCTGGTGTAAAACGGAAATATCTAAATCTAGGAAAGGACAGTTATTGCTGTTAATATTTGATTTATTTAAAGGAAGTCCCTTTGGGTAAATTTCGGCAGTATATTTAGAGAATTCTTGATTATTTAACGAAAAAATATCATCAAGATAACGGTAAGTTGGTGCCCATAGGAATACCTACAACCTATTGTTGTCTTTATTCAAAGGAACAGCTTGAAAAGTTGAAATATTTGACAACCGTTATAATCTTCATCTAATTAAACATTTTATTACATTAAGACTATGATGTCACTTTTAACACGTAATCGTCATACTACACATGCTTACACAATATAGTGTGACATTGCATATTGATAACATTAAGGAATATTCGTATATTGTAAAGATGATTATTTTTTTTAAATAAGTTTCTATTCTATGACTTTGATGAAAACGAACGAATCTTGTACGTGATAGGGTTATAACAGGAATCGTCATCGATCGAAAACCCACACAATCACATATCTTCTTACCTATTATCGTAGATGTTCCGTCATTGTTTGACTTAATATAAAGTTATGTATGTTTCTGGAGAATAATAAACATGTGATTAAAAAAAAGATGTTGTTTCTAACCAAATATATTGAAAAAAAGATTAGATATGACCTCATATAGTTCCCAAACCCCGGTAATATTACAATATCATATCGAACTATATAACAGTTAACACGCAAAGACATCTCTCAAGTTCTTAAAATCGTAACTACACGTGAAAAAGCCTTTATTTCCCAGTCGATACGATATTCCATGGCTTGCATTTCCAATAATGATGTCGGGAGGGGCTGGTTGATGCTTTCAAAAAGCTACTGAACCAAGGATCTGTTGGTTCTTTGATAAGAAACAGTTTGTCTATCCTGTCTATAACTGTGCTTCTTTTTTGAACTTATATATACTGGTACTTATCAAGGTAAGATATGTTCTGTAAAAGCTCATTAGAAATCACAGTTTGTATTCGAATTAAAATAGCAGGCAGGCCAAATCCAAAATCACGTTGTAGAGTATTGAAGACCAAAATTTCTAAATTGATTTGCCAAATCTTAATATGGACATATCTACCTGAATGTTTCAAATAAATTTTGACAACATGCCTTAACCAATCCGCTATTGTTTGCAAAAAAACTTGCCTTAACCAATCCGCTATTGTTTGCCAAAAAAAAAAAAAAATGACATGTATAACTCAATATCAGCAGATTTTAAAAGAATAACATGACGAGCGTCACTGAGCAGGATCTGTTGGCGCTACCGAGTCATATGTATTTTCTCCCGGTTTATGTGCGTATGTAGGGTTCGTGTTGTCCAATCTGCTGTTTTATTTATAGTTATTTTCGTCTGTTGTTAGTCTATCCGTCTTTTTTGTCATGGTGATTTCCGTTTTTTATTGCTGTCATGTATCTTTGAACCACTTTTTGTTATATTTTGTGCACAGTATCCAAAATTAACGATTTTTAAAATTTATCACGCTTGATAAAAATCAATACATACATTCTTGTTCTCTCCATCGTTTTCTGTTTTTTTTTTTACCGTCTTTTTATTGAACACTTGTTTTTTTTTTATAGCAACCTTAGTATCTTGTCGGTCTTTTTATTCAGAATGCATATATCCGACGACAGTTACTGTCCAAATTGTGTAGAGAATGTTCTGAATCAATAAATACCTATATCTAAGGTTCTAACTCCAAATCAGGAATATTGCAGTTGTTTTCGAGTGGTTCCGTTGGTTGATAAAGTCGAAGGTTTGGTTTTGTCAATGTTTATGGTCTTCTCCCTTTTTTGGATTTACTTTGGAGTTTGGTATTTTTTATAATACTTTTTTTCCATTAGACATAATTCATCTTAAATGGACTTGACTACATTTTATGCCCCTTTTAATTATATCGATCTTTACGTAATCAAATAGTTATACATCCTTGGCCTCTGTTGAGTTTCATTCCTAATAAACATGAATTCAGAAAAGCGCATCAGACATAGCAAATTTATATGGTGTTATTTTCATACTCTAGAACTTAATCGATACAGCTGCCGGTTGTGACCCGATTAATGACACACATTTTCTTGACTCTCTTTTGACAAACTGAAGAAAAAAATATTATATAAAATATTATATAAAATACAAGCAAAAACAAAAGGCTCTAACTCCTTCTGGCAAGGTCAACCTTATGTGAACTTGGCGACTCTTTTTAGGCCCTCGTATTACGTTATCAAGTAGTTAAGGTAACAGACACGTAAATGGGCAATCTCACGGATTTTTATGAAATTTTGCAAGCAATTTGAGAATGTGGAACTGCATATGAATATCGAAAAATATATATAAATTACTTTTATACTTTCGAATATATAGGAAATTGAATATTCTGTAGAAAGAAGTACAAAGGTAAAGAATGCACGTAAATATCGAAAAAAATATTGAAAATTTTGACTTTAAACTCTCAAAAACGTGTCCAACGAATTTTCTTTAAAATTTTTTTCCACTAAAATTTCCATTTTATTGATATGAAAGTTAAAGGGGGTCACCAAATTCGTTTTTCCTGTATAAATAATTCAAGTGCCTCTGTAATATCTAAAAACGTCGAAAAATAACATTTCTAGCCACGTCACAATAATTTTTGCTTTTTCGGCGCTTTTTCGACGCTGTACAGAAAATTCAAATATTCATATTCAAAAAACGAATGCGGTGACCCCCTGTAAATTTGATATCAATAAAACGGAAATTTCAGTAGCAATAACATATAATTTTAAAAGAAACTTCGAAGGACAGAATTTCGAGAAATGTTGATTTTAAGTCAAATTTGCTGAACTTTTTAACGATATTCACGCGTATTCTATACATTTCTACTACTAATTTCCGGATATTTTATTTACTATATCTCAGAAAGTATAAAATTTTATGTATGATATTTTGGATGTTCATGTGCAGTTGCTCATGCTCTATTTGTATGCAAAATTTCATAAAATTCCGCGAGATCATCCATTTACGTACCTGTTACCTTAAACATCCTTGGCGCATCGTACGGACCAGATATTCCTGCTGATGAATTAGTATTTCACGAGGATTATATCAGCTCAGAAGTAAGTGTCTCGGTATCGAATGATTTATTTCATACATTCTCTGGATTCTAAATTGACAAATTTAAAAATTAATGTTCCAGTCACTTTATGCGGTATTGACCTTAGATTGATTTGGCTACTCTTTTAAGGTCCACTTAATCCTAAGGACACCCTAATCACATATTTTTTTTTATATATGAGCCAATGTATTGGCATAAACAGTTTTTACGTACCTTGACCTATATTGGTTTACTTTTATAAATTGTTACTTGGATGGAGAGTTGTCTCATTGGTACTCATACAACATCTTCCTATATCTATGGTAATTCTGTAATTGGGTTGAATTCACTTGATTTTCTGTTGTTTGACTGTTATCTTATGAAAATAGGGCTTACAAAAGAATTTAACCACCATACAAACTGTATGTAATGGGAGACTACTGAAATGTTCTCTAAATTAGTTTAAGTTCTCAAATCAATGTTGTACGGGAGGCGACTCTTGATGTTCATTGCAATATTGGCATAGAAAAAACACCGTTTTAAAGAATAAGGCACGGGAACGCATAAAAAAAATATTTAAGAAAATTCCCATGTATTCACAACATTTTCATTAAACATTTGAGCTATGTTTGAGCAAGTTACGATGTGCGTAAAAAAATCAAGAATTTTATCTTTTTTTACCTCCCTGGTAAATTCATACCAACTTGAAAGATGCATTCCACAGCATAGCTTAACTCGATGATGTGTATTAATACATTTTCATTGACTTTATATATTACTTTTTCCATTTATAATTAGTTCTTGTCACAACTGTATGTCCGTAGTCAAAGACGTCGATAAACCGACTTTTGCTGAGAATGCATGAAAATCCGGAATTTGTCCGTCACTGGTAACAAAAAATTCAAAAATAAAATTATTCCCCTTTTTCCTCCAAGCGATAACTGTAACTAAAGGCTACTGTTTGCTTATTATTTGATATTATGAAGTTATAGATCATTGGCTTTCAATATATTTGATTTGCGTGTTCATGATAAATGTAGAACCAGGAAAGTACTTTATAGTATATTAGAATATAAGTTTTTGACTTATTGCCTCACATTGTTACGAAATATAAGGTATATAGAATATAGTTATTCAAATGTCTCCATGTATCCAAGTCCCAATTAGCTGACATGTTATTTCTGTTGATATATGATGACTTATTTATTATTTTTGCTACAACCATGCTTCCAACAAGGTCGAACGGACCTAGCATGTTAAACATTTTTGGTGTTCTCATGATACAGTCAATTACCGTATATGTATAAAATGATAAGGAGGTATGAATGCCAATGAGACAGATATTCCCCTTGAGACCGAGGGACATGGATTTATACTGTTGGTCACCAAAAGGTCTTCCATAGAACACAAAACAAGACTTTGATTATTGTCAACCTGCCCTATGTGCATGTTTTCTGACATGGAATGCCTAGAACCTGTATTAAACTTCTCTGATAACAAATTGAAACCATTTTAGAATAATATAAATTTTAAGTTTAATAATTAATCATTCTAACATTCAAGATTATATGACGTATCCAATCATGCCACTATCTCCAGTCCACATCTTTCTGTATGCCCATTTATCTTTAAAAGTTAACAATTTCTGCTTTCATTGGTCAGTTCAGAAATCTTGTCACAATTTTATCATCTCTAACCATAAATCTAACATAATTTGGCTAATATGTGAGCTACAAGTGTTTAAAAAAAGCCAATCTTTATTTTTCCCAAAAACCTAACTACATTTTGGAAGGTTTACTATAAACTACTAGACCAACCGTATAAACTTTGAATCTAAACTACAAAGAAACAACAAAATGATACACAATTTACTTTGTATTCAAAATTCTAAACTATAACCTCTTTTTGCACAATGTTTGTCGTATAAGTGAATGTCTAAATTTTGAATATATCTCACATTACATTCCGATATATCATGGGAGGTAATTCTTTCTGATTTATCCGATTTTTTTATTACTCTTGATATTTACACTCATTGTTTGTTTCACAGAAATTGATTAATAGGACAATACTATTTTTCTAGACCTAACTAACATAACTATCCATTATAGGTTTATATGATACGAGAGACAACTAAAACTGAAGATATATCTGTACGTTTTGCTCTGTCATTTTCGACAGTTTTATGCATAAAACGCATGTTTTAGTTCCGTTTTGGTCATAAACTTCCAAGCTTTTTCTCCGTATTTATACAGACTTGACTCTCAATTGAATGAATGAAAGCATGAAGCGTTACAACATTACGGCATTTGCATGATTGATATCCAACGTAATTAAAACAGACGTTAAAATACTAAATCCCTGGGATGTGTTTTAGTTGATTTTAGTCTCTGATGCATGATTTTTTATTATTAATTGTTTTGGCTTTTAACTAGCTGTCAGTAACTGCGAGTACTCTCAAATCGTACTTTCTTGTTTATTTGACCTGTTGATACTAATTGTAATGCTTTTTTTGTTATTTAATGTTATTCAGGGTTATATCTGGTCTATATACCAGCTTTGATAAGTGTTTGGTACTAATATAAATTTCCACTTCGTACTATGAACATCAAAATTATTTATTTTGTTAAAATATTTCCTTTCTCTATTGTAACTGTATACGTATACCTAACAACAAAATTATTTTATTTACCTGTGTTAAAAGTTATTGCAAATGGCTGATATTTTTGTTCGAGCATATTGTTTTCTTAAATTGTTTAACATTTCATACCGATATAACATGTTACTTTTATTATTCTTCCCTTAGTTTATTTATTTTGAATTTACATTGTATCATAGGTCAAATTTATTTGTTCAGTGTATGTTCAATGGTGTTACTATGTCCTTTGATTGAGTTAAGCTATTTCAGTTGATATTTTATAGTGTGTCTTTCTATGTTTTGATGTTACACTATTGTTTCAGAAAAAGGGTGAAGGTTTGGTACCATTAAAACGTTTAAACCCGCTGCATTTGTTTGCACCTATCCTAAGTCAGGAATCTGATGTTCAGTAGTTGTCGTTTGTTGATGTGGTTCATAAGTGTTTGTTGTTTCTCGTTTTTATATAGATTAGACCGTTGGTTTTCCCGTTTGAATGGTTTTACACTAGTAATTTGTGGGGCCCTTTATAGCTTACTATTCGGTGTGAGCCTAGGCTCCGTGTTGAAGACCGTACTTTGACCTATAATGGTTTACATTTATAAATTTTGACTTGGATGGAGAGTTGTCTCATTGGCACTCATACCACATCTTCTTATATCTAAATATATGTTTGCATTGAACTACCTTTCATCAATCAATTCAATATATAACATCAACATGATGGTGTTATGCTTCATTCGAAATTTATTTGCATACGGGAATAGTGGAAATAGAATTTCGAAATAATAGAGTTATAGTTCTTTTAGAGCGCCACTTTTTTGAATGCATAATTTATATTTAAATGAAAGATAGTAAAATTGATAATAGTTATATTTTTTAACCGGAAGGTTGTTATTTTTGTTACATTTTATTATTATCCATTATTATTGAAATTTACCCGTGTTAAATAAATTTCAATATACATTAAAATCAAGTTAAAACAAGGCGTGTTCTTGATATTCTCATTACTTAAAAACTATTTATAAAAGGAACGAGGCTTCATATTAAACTAGTCAAAACTTTTGACAAGTATAATTGGAAACACACCATTGATTGACAAATGTAAAAAATATTTTGTTAAACATATTATTACTCCTTTTAAATGGGGGTTAATTTAAATTCAAATTGTACAGTTGAAAGAACGTCGTAATTGTTGTTTTTTTAATTACATTTCTCTTTTATCTATTATATCTGATTGATCTTATTTTCTGTTTGTTTTGAAATTCGTCATGCAATTTATTTTGGGCATACATAAGAACATAGAAATTGTATGATACAGATCTCCATGTGCATGTCACGTATCAAGGGAATAATATTTTTTGTTTTTGATTTCTCGATTCCAAATACTCGGAAAGCTTTAAATGAATGATGATGATAAGAGGCTAAAAAGAACAGTCAAAGCCTTACTTCTAAATGGATTGAGATACATTGTAAAACTACTTGCCTTTATACACAGACATCTATATGTTTCTATATTCGATATAATTTTGATTGAGATACACTGTTAAGATACTTGCCTTTATTATTATTATACACAGACATCTATATGTCTCTATATTCGATATTATTTGGATAGTGATACACTGTTAAGATACTTGCCTTTATACACAGATATCTACATGTCTCTATATTCGATACAATTTGGATCTTGATACACTGTAAAGAGATTTGCCTTTATACATAGACATCTACATGTTTCTGTTTTCGATATAATTTGGGTCATGATACACTGTTAAGATACTTTATACACAGATATCTATATGTTTATATGTTTCTTGCTTTCAAAAGGATTTTCTTCTTGACATATACTCCACAGCTCTTACTTTGTTGATCATTCAATACAGTAATTGAAGTTGTTCGCTTCTCGTTTGGCGATAAACTCGGGGACTCAATGTTATCGTCTTCTTTTTTTGTTTACTGTAATGGTTGGATAGTTTTATGTCTGTTTATATCTTAGTAATTTTTTCCAAAGTTATTTTGTCGAGAGCACATAGGTTTTAATTTCACATTATGACTTTCAATTTTATTAGAATTCAATTCAATTCCTTTCTTATATTTTGAAATAAGACGGAACTGTTCCTTTTCCCCTGCAATGACATGCTGTACTAATTCAGTTTTGAATGGAGCAAAAGATTCTGACGTTTGAAACCTAGTTCAAAATTTAGAAACAGATATCAAGTATAGGACGGATAAATGTATAGGCAACAATTGATTACCGATGCTCCAGTTTAACGTTATGGAATGGTCAGCAGATTAGAAACTTCGATATTCGATTACAGGCTCCTCGATTTCGGACAGGTACAAGACGAGAGTGTCGGGGTCGACATGATTGTGAGCTCTCAACCTTATACCTTTACCTGGAAATGTAGTATAATACCTTACTTGAGTTTATTATTTTAAGAATATTATATAAGTTATACCAAATTCATTGATTTGATATAAATAAAAGGAGTTAGGTTTACAAAAACGAGACAGCAATCTAGCAACACAAAAAGCATAGATAGGATCAAACTATGAACTTTAGTGATAAGTAATTTTTTCGTTTTATGTGTTTGAGCTTTTGATTTTGCCAATTGTCAAAGGACTTTCCGTTTTGAATTTTCCTTGGAGTTCGGTATTTTTGTTATTTTACTTTATATTAACAAAAAGGAAACAACATACAAAAATCAAATTTGAACAAGCGACAACCACTTAATTAAATGTTCCAGACTTATCCATGCTAGCCCATTTCTTGATATTACTATAAGAATGATAAAACAATAGGAAACTTTTTATGTTACTAGGGCCTACTCCCATAGAGATATCATATATATATACGTCTGAACCAGTGACAACTCTACAACAGATTGATCCATCGGATCACCAGCAGTGATGGTGATACATGGCTGTGTACATTCTGTATATACAACTCGTCTAAACATCCCGGCGAGGGAAGAACAAAAAATTTGCGAAAGCAAATTTACAGATCTAACATGTTTAGACGAGTTGTATATATATATATATATATATATATATATAAGCCACGTCAATATTAGGTCATTTAAAAAACGTAATCATCATATTCAAACACATTATCTCAAACAAAAATATTCCAAAGTAACTACGCTATTTTTTAAAAAACCTTCCGACAGCTTCTCACAAAAAATAAGATGAAAAACTGCAAGCCTGGAATTTATTGGTTATTTGCAGCTAACACATGACTAAAATCTAATACAAATGAACCAGAATGATAATGTTTATTGTTATAAATATTACATTGATAAGTATAAGTAAAACTGGCTTGATAAAGTAATATGTTGGAGCTGTAACAAATGACAAAATGTCACTGTTTCCTCCGTTTATGTAGCAGTTTCCTCCCTTGATGTAACTGCTTCCTCTCTTTAGTTGTGATTTGTTGTTACACTTCTCTACGTGGTATGTTCGTTGCATTATTTACTTTTACCTTCTTGCAACTTACCAAGTCTATTATCATAACGATACTAGAAATTACAGCAATAATTTCACCTGTTACACATAAAATAAATGAGTAGCCTAGTTTGGACCATCTTCCAAGCCCTTCAGAAGCATAGACAATGAATAGTCCGATTGGTAAAGACTGTAAAAAACTGCAAGAAAAAAAAAACATTCAAAAATGCGAAACTTACAAAAAGAAAACAAAAAACTAATTAAAACTCGAAAGTACTATAAAAACAAAACGATTTCTTCTTTGACTCCCAGTGTAACATGTTAAATCTATAAGCAAGCATTTAGTGTTATGCTAGTGGATAAGAAATATTTGAGCTAGGTCACAACTTAATAAAATTTTACGGACGCCATCACGAGTTGGTTGACCGTTATGGAATAACCGTTTCACAGATGATAACGGATATGTTCCTTATGTCGTAACTACAATACCCTTCCCTTTTCACGAATGTGACTTACCGAATTAGACTATTTACCGGATTTGTAATAACATAAGCAACACGACGGGTGCCACATGTGGAGCAGAATCTGCTTACCCTTCCGGAGCACCTGAGATCACCCCAGTTTTGGTGGGGTTCGTGTTGTAGTCTTTAGTTTTCTATGTTGTGTCATCTGTACTATTATTTGTCTGTTTGTCTTTTATTTTTGCCATGGCGTTGTCAGTTTGTTTTCGATCTATGAGTTTGACTGTCCCTCTGGTATCTTTCGTCCCTCTTTAATAGGATAACACACAGAGTAATCCTCTTATGAGAGGAAGTTGAATAAGAGCAGGAAACAGGTGAACATGTTTTAATCGCAAAATTGTTTTCCCTTCTAGTAAATCTGATGTTAAAAATAAGATCAGAAATAAAAACAAGAAAAACCCAAAATTATCTTGTGAAAAGGTTATACCTTGTATATCGTGAAACTAAAACTTTAATTTTTTAATTTTATAAGATTTTTTTAAACATGGAACTGTTATGTAATGTAATTTTCTGAATGCCTGGTATTCATGTGTGTACTGCTGTTAAAATAAAGTTTATCAAAGATGAAACCATTATAATTTGGTACGTAAGACGAACGTTTCGTGAATATAACACCATCATTGGCTCTCGAATCAAACTAATCAAAATAAAAAAATAAATACGCTTTTGAAAAGCATTGAAAACAAAATATTTTGAAAAGTTGTTCCTAATACGTTTACAGCTATCTATGCATCTGTATAAACTGTATTCACTTATTTTTGGAATTTATGATAAGATTATATTACAAAAACTTACCGACAGCACACATAGTTACAATAGCAATAATTTGCCATATTCCTTTCTCTTGGAAACAGAACAGTCTCAAACCTATGGATACCACACCAACTATGCCGTACACTAAAGCCATTATAGACATCGCTTGACAAACTTTTACATACGCTTTGAAAACGAGAGAGAGGATATAATTATTTAGACAATTTGTTTTAAATTTTGCAGATTTGGTCCTTGATGTTATGTATAAAAATCCTTCTGTTGTTGCGGATGATTGAACTGCAGAATTGTGTTGGTCATTTGATTTTGTTGGTTTCTGTCTCAATGACTACCATAGATTATCCTTTCATTATTGATAAAATAATTTATTTGCAAAATAAGTAGTACATGAATCAAATCACATACTAGTAAACTAAAGTGAGTAGTATTGTATTGTTCTATTCTTTTGAAGTGGTCTAAGTTATTCAACAAATATATCACTAGCATGGCACCACTAAGGTTGTGAGTTCGAAAACCGCATGCGATTGTTAGTTTTCCTGCCGAAGGTCAGCGGTTCTCTCCGGGCACTTCTGCTGCGTCCACCAATAAAAACTGACTGCCACGAAATAGTCAATAATGTTGAAAGTGGCATTAAACACCAATCAATCAATCAATCAATATGTACAGCATTGTTCTGTAGTATTTGATAATCTTTCATTACTCATCTTATATCTTTTCCTTGATTTTGATTTGAAAGTTATATCATTTCATGAACCCTCTTTTGCGATTAATATGTCTGTTTTTTAAAGATTTTATAGCATGCATGCCAAGAGACGCGTACCTGCTCCATTTCCTAGTTCATGCAATTCCCTTCGATGATGTTTTATATCTTGATTCATAAGCTTTAAATGCATTAACGAGATTTGAACAAAGATTACTATTTATTTTATAGTTTGGTATCTGTGATGAGTTTTAAAAAACGTTTATGCATTCTTTTCAATATGCCTAAGTGTGAAAAACCTTAGACGTTCTTGTCGTCGACAAAAGACTCATCAGTGATGCTTGATTAAAAAAAGGTAAAAGGCCAGATAACGTACGAAGTTGTAGACCATTATTTGGAGTTCATGCGATACCGTCAGTGTTTGATTTCCTAACTAATTTGTATCATTTTGATTGATTAGTGAAATTTGAATATCGGTAAGGTACCGTTGTTGTCTAATTAATAATTTAGCACCATTTAATCGATCATAATGTAACCATTTCAATTCAATTCAAACATGAACCTACTATTCATTTTGTTAGTTTTAACAACCACTCTGAATCCTAAAATTTCAAAAGCTAAAAGATTTTCTTGTGGACGTTTTGTTTTGGAGTGTTTTAACACCCTGATATACATGATAAATACTTGGAAACTTCCATTTTTGAAGATGTACTGTATAACATGTTGGTTATAATTTCGTAAAAAGTAAAATAACAAAAATACCAAACTCCAAGGAAAATTCAAAACGGAAAGTCCTTTATCAAATGGCAAAATCAAAAGCTCAAACACATCAAACGAATGGAAGACTACTGTTAGCCAGACTGGCGTTTTATCTACATAAGGTTCATCAGTGGCGCTCGAATAAATACAAATAGAAGGAACCACTTGATCGAAATCTCCAGGTCAAACCAAAATAGAATCTTCCGTTTAATGAGTCTTTTTAAGCCAGTAAGAATGATATCGTGGTCCTGCGTAGTAAAAATCTTTGTTCTAAATAAAACAGATATAATAGTCATTTACGAGCTGCAAGTTAAATGTTAAAGATACTTTGTTCCTGCATTGATTGTATAGGGTTACTTTAAACGTCACAGAACTCATCCTTGCCGATAGATCAAAACAGTTAGACTGCTGGAAGTAGAAAAAGAAATAAACCAATAATGTGTTGAGTACTTACGTAAGTCTACTTCGATATCTGTGTTAATGCATGTCGTTTTACCAGATACATTTTTGCAGTACTTCCATAAGCCAGCATGATGTGTTCCAGTGGAATATTTTTTTCGATAAAATAGTGAGTTGCAAATGCAGTTACAAACATTAGGAATGCCACGAGTACCAAAATAAAACCAAACAGTGACATTTTCTTGTTTTTTACCTTAATAATGTGTGGAAGCTGCAAAAATACAAATACACAAAAGGATCACATTTTTTTTTTCTTTCACGTTACATCTTGAAAGATGAGATAGAATGCTTTTGAAATAACTATAAGGTCAACATAAGAAATGGTTCTTTCATCTATTGTTATTAGTTGGTATATATAAAAAAAAAGATAAGGGTTTTTGTTTTTTTTTTTTTTATTCATTTTGCATGAAGCTGTTTTTCATTTGAAGAAAATAGCAGTAAATAAATATAGTGCGTCCGTAGCTCTTTTCTTAATTAACATTTATAAGGGACGTCAAACCCGATAATTTGAAAATCAGGGATGATAAATGCCTAACCGCGTTAGGATTTATATGACCAAAGGAAACCGTAAAAAATAGAAAACCCCATCTAAGGTAAATTTTTCCTGTAGGAAGGTCTTGATTTTACCTTTGCTGGTGGACTTTAAGTCCTAGAGAACATCATAAACTCAGTAGACATTGCTTTGGTTATGATTTTTAACATGTCTTATTTTCTAAAACCCCAGTTGATGAATTAATTTTTTTCAAGAACTAAGGTTCAAACTCCCTAAGGCAAAACTGACCTTGTATATTCTTGGCTATCATTTCTGTGTCCCTATAGGTCACATTGCTTATTTTAAGCCTTATTACATCATTGGCTCTCAATTGTTTGTGTTCAAACGTTCATGGTGAAGCTAAATCCAGAAAAACGTGTCAGATGCATGGAATTTAATGTAGTGTTTTTTCATTGCACCTTTATTTCAAAATATATCCCTATACTTTCTCAACGGCGGATTTATTAAAAGAGTGTTATGAATCAACTAAACATTAATTTTACTATTTGTTTGATCAATTTGCTTTAATTAGTAACAATGAGTGGAACATCTGTTCAAAGTATGCTGATTTCATGTGTAAGTAACAGTAGGAAGCAAGCATATCCGTATCTGTTTTATCATATTTTACCCTCAACTGGATAGATACAATACACAGTCGCAAACTGAATCAGTTCTAGAGCTGATTTAAAGTCAAAATATAAAATATTCTCACTTACTGCTGCGAAAACATTA
Organism: Mytilus coruscus; assembly: GCA_017311375.1. Lineage (NCBI taxonomy): Eukaryota > Metazoa > Mollusca > Bivalvia > Mytilida > Mytilidae > Mytilus > Mytilus coruscus. Next base: position 136,580,249 of record CM029596.1, on the reverse strand, counting down.
CAGGAGTTATAAAAGCAATGCATACGTTATGAGTGGAACTTGCCAATTGTCGAAGGTCATAGTATGACAAATAGTGGCTAACATCAACGTCATTAGTTGTCTGGTAGATAGTGTTCTCATTGACAACCATACAATATCTTCCCATTTTAATATGTAATTGATTCTTTGCTTTTTCAGAAATACATATGAACTCTAGTCTAATCTCCTGTACATTGTTGATGTTCAAATCTCATCAATCGATTAAGAAAACAAATAAAGACAACAAACGAAACACCAAGGGAATCGCATGAACTCCAAAATGAGCAATACCGGGTGCGTTGACATGGAAAGCGTCTCCTGATATGTACACATCACAAACCATGCGAATCCACACTCAGTCAAGATTTAACATTCGAGAATAGGACACAATCGGCAAAATTACAGATTAAGTCACTATAGTGATAACTTATTATCTAAGAAAGCACCAACATGTCACTAGTGAGTTGACACAAAGGTATCGGTTAACAAATTTGTAATTATAACTGTATAACTTACGTAGTGTCGAATTCAGTTGGTATTCCCCATACCTTTGTTTGGGCGGTTTATGTTTAAGGAGCATGCTCCTTCTTATTAAAGATGTAAAGTGTACAAATGCACGATCAAAACATATCAATTAAGATATGCAAATGACTAGGTCGGAGAACACAGTTATCGTTCTTTGATTTTCGTTGTCTATAATTATAGTCCCTAGTGTGGACAGTGTATATAACTTTTTTTCATACATTTTTCAAGTTTATTTCTTTATAGTTTATGCATGAGATATTAAGAAGGTGGATGAAATTGCATGTTAAAAAAATTTGGATGATAAATGTTTAGGTAAAGTAGTGATTTTGTCCAGTTAAAAAAGGTCAAAAATTAGTATGTCTGAAGCTGTCAAACTGAATTATGGAACCCCTTAACATAGAATTGTCCATATTTTGAGTTAGAGCTGGAAGACTTTTCTATAATTTTGATATAATTTGTCCGAAAATTATTATTATACCCTGTAAAAATCTTTATGGGATAGAGCAGGTGCGATTCTTTAAATTTGAATTTATTGTGTAAAAGAAATGCACTACGAAATAACTGTGTTCTAAAACAACATACAATTCAGATATTGAATGTCAACAATTTGAAAAATAAAATCATCACGTTTGTCTTATGTATTAGTTTGAAGTCGTCTATCTTTGTCAATATCGAATAATAGATTAAGACATGAGGCAGACCTTCTGGTTTCGGTAGTATCCTTAATCTCAAGTTTACTGAGATATATGAAATGCAAACATTCATTGAAATGTTATTGAGTGATAGGACATCATCAATATATTGGAAAAAGAAATAAAAAAACAGTGCAAGATATTAATTTCTTTACGTCTTTGAGAAGATTTTTATGAATTCTGCTTCATTTTTGTGCACAAACAAGTCGGGAAGTTAGACCATAACTAGTACAAATGGGAAAACAGAGTAGCGGTTGATATATAAATCCACCAAACTCAAAAAATGTCAAACAGATATAAGAAGATGTGGTATGAGTGCCAATGAGAAACAGTCCATTTGTTTTTTTTTTTTGACAAATGAACTTAACTGTATATACATGCTTGTTCAGAGAACCAAATTTATCCCTGCTTTGTTTTTGCGTGCACAGGAAATATATTATTTAACCTTTATTTTTGTTATTCTGTTAAACTTTGGATGTTACTTTCATTGTGGTTTGTCATAGAATATGTCGTTTTTTACTTATGTTTGTTAAATAGTTATATTATTCCTTTATGGGATTGTGAGTGTTTCCTACCGAAGGTCGGTGGTTCACTCCGGCTTTCTCCGCCAATAGAAACTGACCGCCAAGAAATAGCCAAAATGTGCTGAAAGTGGCGTTAAACACCAATCAATCAATATTCTTTAATTGTGTGTTATATATTGATTTGCGTCCTTTAAAAGGGAAGGCGAAAGATACCAAAGGGACATCCAAACTCATAAGTCAAAAATAAACTTACAACGCCATAATGTACTAAATATGTTTTTTAACGCTTAATTTACATCCACTATATAACCCCGAGTTCCTATGTTTGTCCAATATACTGACTATAAGCCTTATGCTCCCTCAGGCGCAGATGACGTAAGATAGATTTGGTTATTACCTAATGTTCTTCTCAACATATATAATGACTGGGGAATAGAAGTATGGTCACCATTGGTCTTCCTCCGACCGGCAGTAAAACCCTTGCTAAAGTGGGGCGTCCGTTTGGCTGTGCGGGATGTACAAATTTGCAGCCACGTCCGGTCAGAATGGGGACGTTAAATCCGATGCCTCGTGTAAAGAGAGTGCCACGCTCTTTGCACGTAAAGAACCCTTGCAACAACTCTTTGAGGGGTCCGTAGGTGACCTATTGCAAGGCCAAATTTCTGTCCCTATCCAATATACCCTCATTTCCCGTGGCAGTCTAAATTTCTCCGACCTTTATCCCGGACGCCCCTATTACAGAACCTACCTATTGTATTAATTGTTAATTTGTTCTCGTCCTGAATATGCATGAAATATTTGCCACTGGACGTTAAGCAACCAACAATCAATCAATCTCAACATATAGCTGGTTGCGTGTTTAGTACTGAAACATTCTAAACTTTCAAATCTTTTAAATTAAGCGTCCTTGATGAAAGTTAATTTACGGAAATGCATCGGAATAGTTTTATTGAGGAATTTGATAAAAAAAAAAAAAAAAAAAATGAAGTAATTATTCAAGTATTCAATGTGCTTATGTGAATCATCTTTAAATTAAAAATCACGATTAACGAGATTAAAGAACATTTTCTCTCTGATTAATATATGATTTGAATTAAGTATAATGACAAAAGTATCAGAAGCGAAATCTGTAACTTGCATTTACCTATCGAACAAAGGTGTGTCTCAGATAATGATCCTTTGCGGCACAAATTTAAATTCCAGCCTAACTTGACAGTTTGACAGGAATAAGATATAAGTATATTATGGTTAGTACATGAATACTGTAGTTCAGAACACATATTATTATATGATTCATTATTGTTATTTTACAATAATACAATGCAGGCATTGATCAGATAATAAGAATTTTAATACTTATACGTTGGATATGAATAGCTTTTAAGTAAGGGCTTTAGTGATATATTGCTCACTGCCTGTTGTTCTGCAGGTTAACACGGGGAAATTCTGATTGAAGAGATGTCCTTAGATAAAACTGTATAGACATATGCATTATGGAAGTATTATACGTATAAAGTGTTTGTAACGGTGATGTTACAAAATTTGAAAAACTATATCTTTAATATTAAATATAATAATTGAAATATATGCGTGTTAGATCGGTTAGATACCTACCGAATGTACATGCGTATGTTTTGTCGCTTAAACGGACTTTTCTTATACAATATATATATTTAGAGGAATATCCAGTGTTCTGCAGATTAACACAGATGAATAGTTATGCTTTTAGAAATATTCCGAAATAAAACATAGTTAGCATATGCATCATGGATGTATTTGACATGTACAGTTTGTAATGGGAATTTTTCTCTAATCCCATACCATTAAAGGTAGAAATGTTATTGTACCAGATGCACATTTCGACACAAAAGGTCTCTTCAGTGATGCCGAAGGCTAAAATATTTGAATGTCCTAAACCCATTACAGACGATGAAGAGCTGGTAAAACCAAATAAGGACCAAATGTAAAGCTTAATCCGGACAATTAATCAAAGTTATGCACGAGGGAGATACATTCCTTAAATCAAAAAGATTTCAAAATTTCATACCAGCAAATTTAAATAGAACAATATCCGTATGTTCATGCCAGTACCGAAGTACTGGCTACAGGGCTGGTTATACACTCGGGGTCTTGAAGTCCACAAGCAAAGGTATCGACCCAATTTCATTGCATCAGATTTGCATTTCGACAATAAATGTCTCTTCATTGACGCTCGAGGTTAAACAATTTCAAAGTACAAAGCTATGGCAATATTGGAATTACTAGTTATTTTGTTAGCTCCCTTTGTTAGCTTGAGCGTATTTACATTTTATATAATTACACAATTGTTTACATGAAAACCTTCACCTGTGTTAAAGTACACAATAAATTCACTCCTTTTCGAAACCTGTTATTCATAGTTAAAGGTAATACTGTGTTGGAAATTTGTTATATTGCAACTCTTATTTCAAGAAAGTACCATATGTTAAGTCAGTTTATTATTAATTATATACTGAACTCACATTTAATACATTGTCCAGAATTCATACTTTCCTCGAAGGTAAATTTGAGAATGGAAATGGGGAATATGTCAAAGAGACAACAGCCCGACCAAAGAGCAGACAACAGCCGATGGCCACCAATGGGTAACTATCAGTATTCATTACAGCCATGCTGTTTATCATTACTGTTCTGGACCAATTCTTCTCTTAAATGTTCTGGCATTATTTAGGGTTCAAAAGCTAGAACTTGGGTATCAAATGGTTTAAATGATATAGTTTAACAGCCCCACTTAAAGTAAGACATTTCCCCACTTTATTTAACTTTTGTATTGTTGTACAAAAAAGTAAAATCACAAAAATACTGAACCCCGAGGAAAATTCAAAAAGGAAAGTCCCTAATCAAATGGCAAAATCAAAAGCTTAAACACATCAAACGAATGGATACCAACTGTTATATTCCTGACTTGGTACAGGCATTTTCTTATGTAGAAAATGGTGGATTGAACCTGGTTTTAAAGCTAGCTTAAAGTCATAATATTAGAATATTTATTGTGTATTTTGGTATGAAATAAATATAATCATTTAGGTATTATTTCTTTAAGACTTCCCTTCCCAGAATGCTGGCTTATACTTGTCCAAATTATTGTCCGGTCGAGTATTAGCTTTGTCCTCCCAGAGAATTGTCCGTTATGTCGGTTGTTGTAGACACTTGTCCCCTAGTGTGACAAGGTGTCCAGGGCAGAACTGGTCTTCGTAGTTTATGTAAAGTACATAGAACCTTGGTTAGTTTGGTTATTTCGTGGCTGCGCTAGCATTAAGTAAAACGGTATCCGAGAAACGTTACTTTTACTTGAATGTTAGATCAGTCCGTTCTCATTTTTGGTGCCGTGACCATACAAATTGCCCTTTAAATTCTTTGTAAAATGGCATATTCAATGGATTATGCGAGCGGTATAAGCCAGCATGAAAAAGAAAAAAATTGAGCATTCTGACAAATTTATAGATAAAGATGAAGTTAAGTATAGACATGAAAAAGATTTCAATTTTAGTACTCCACTAAAATCATTTGTTACTTTATCTGAAACCTATGCTGATTCTGTAAGGGATAAATCTATATTGAAAACTCCAGATTATAAAGTAGATAGAAAATTAACTCCAAAAAGATACCAAGAACCACATATTAGTAGGAGACCAAGTTATGAATTGTATGATGATAGGGATAGATTAAATAAGAATCAAGGATCAGATTATCCCCCAAACAAGAGATATGTTTATAAGGATACATTTTCAAAATAATATCAACCCTTAAATAGGTATTAAACTGAAAAATACCCCAGTTATGATTTAAATAGGCATGAATCGGTAAAGCAAACATCTTCTATTGATTACTTGCCAAAACCTGTCTCCTTACATGAAAAAAAGTATAGTAAGAAGAGAAAAAGAGCCTCAATCATTTGATGGTTAAACTATTGACTGGCAAGACTATTTGGTTCATTTTGAACAAGTTGCAGAATGGAATGAATGGAATGATTTAGAAAGAGCTAAACAAATTGTAATGAGTCTAAGGGGTCCTGCTCAGAAAATTTTGAGTACTTTAAGTAAACAAGACCTTGGAAATTATAATGAAATTAAGGAAAGTTTAAATGATAAATTCAATCCTAGAGAAAGGGAAGCCGCATATGTTTGCGAATTTGAAGCAAGAAGACATTCTAAAGATGAAACAGTTTCTGAGTATGGTCAAGCTTTAAGAAGGTTAGGTTACTTAGCTTTTCCAAATGAAAAACAAGATTCTGAAATGATGGAAAAAGTTCTGATAAATAAATTCATTAGAGGATTAAATAACTTGGATTTACAAAAGCATGTCCAGTTTCAGCGTGCAAACACGTTAGATACTGCAATTTCATATGTAATTGAATATGAAGCATTTATTAATCCTCAAAATAATATGAGAAAGCCTATGCTAGCTAACAATGAAGTCCCCATTCAAGCAATTAAAGATAATAAAAAGGAAAGTAGCACTTCCCATACAGAGTCATTAACTCTTGATCAAGTTGCTAAACTAAATGATGAAAAATTAAGTCTAAAAACAGAAACCGAAAATAGGAACGGCTATTACCAAAATAAGCCTTCTAGGTTTAATAATAGGGGCAGAGGAAGGCATTATAGGAATCAAAATAGCACGACAGACAGGAGTCTGCTATAAATGTAATGAGATAGGACATATTCAGTACTATTGTCCATTGAACAATCAGGGAAACGATTAAAAGCTGATTAGAGGCCAATACTTCAGCTGTTAAAATTTTAGAAAGGCCACAAACCAAAATTGAAAGTTTGATATCAGATCCAACTAAGAGAGTTCAAATAAATTTAGTGAATCAAAATTGTCTTTTTGCTTTTTGCAAAATTGATGAAATTGATGTTTAATTCCTTGTTAATACTGGATCACCAGTGTCTCTGATTTCTTTTGATACTTTTGAGAAATTAAAATTAAGTTCTCAGTTGATTAGCCTAGATAGTATATTAACAACTGCCAATGGCAATGCTTTAAGTGTTAAAGGCAAATGCATTTTGAATATAGCAATAGGTTCTTTATTAGTTAAACAAGAAGTTATTGTAGCTGATATAAAAGGGTCATCTGGGATCTTAGGAATTTCTTTGAACAAACTAAAATTGATATTCAAATTAAAAGCCAATACTTAAGTATCAATGGTCGGAGTATTCCTCTGTTTAAAGAGAATAGTTCCCAGTGTTCAAGAATTCAGATAGCTAGGTAAGTTCCAATTGCTGCAAATAGTGAAAGGATTATTGAAGCTTCTAAAAGAGATTCATTTGTAGATGATATTGGCATTATTGAACCATTAGACTGGGTGAAAAGTAAAGGTCTTTTGGTGGCAAAAAGCCTAGTTGATACAGAAAATACAATTTACCTAGCTATCATGAATTTGAATTCAAAATCAGTTAAACTTAAACAATGTGAACAGATTGCACACCTGATGACAATTGAACAAGTTTTTAATGAGGATAATACTGAGTCACAAATAGATTCAAATTCTGATGACATATCAGAACAAGTTAATACTTTAAAAGATATTGACATGCCCGTGCATTTAAAATCTATGTTAGATAAATTATCATCAGACTTAAAAGATGAAGAGAAGCAAAAACTGTCTTCACTTATACATGAGTATAAAGATATATTCGTTGGTCCTGATGGTTTTCTGGGGCGGACTGATAGAGTAAAACACTATATAGATACAAGTGATGCAAAACCTGTTAAGATATCCACACGAAGAGTAGCTTTGAAACAGAGGGATGTTCTTGAAGAAGAATTGAAAAAAATGATTGACAAAAATTTAATTGAACCCAGTTGTAGTCCATGGTTAGCACCAGTGTGCCTTGTGAAGAAAAGGGATGGTTCTATTCGATTCTGTGTGGACTTTAGAAAATAAAATGAAGAACAGTAAAAGACGCTTACCCTTTACCGCGTATTGATGACACTCATGATACCTTGAGCGGCGGAAAGTGGTTTTCATGCGTTGATTTAGCCAGTGGTTATTTTCAGGTAGAGGTTGCCGAAGAAGACAAACACAAAAACACAAAACTGCCTTTTCGACACATAAAGGCTTGTATCAGTTTCTTGTAATGCCGATGGGTTGATGCAATTCTCCCGCTACATTAGCCTCTCATGAATCAGGTTTTAGGTGGTTTACAATGGCATCGTTGTCTTTGCTATCTAGATGACGTCATAATTTATGGAAAAGATTTTGAAACAGCTTTTGATAAATTGAAAACCGTATTTCAGTGCGAATCTTAAACTGAAACCGAGTAAATGCTCGTTTTTTCAAACAGAAGTCAAATTTTTGGGACACAATGTCTCTGCAGAAGGCATTAAATGCGATTCAGAAAAGATTCAATCGGTTCAGAATTGGCATATACCATCAAATGTCAAAGATTAACGAAGTTTTTTAGGCTTCGCGGGTTATTACCGCCATTTCATACCAGATTTTGCAACTATCGCTCATCCTCTAACACAGCTAACTCAAAAGAATAAATCATTTATTTGGGATGATAAATGTAAAATCGCGTTTGAGACTTTAAAAGAATGGTCCACAACTGCACCAACATTACCATTTCCAAGTGAAGATGGCGCTTACATACTATATACAGATGCTAGTCAAACAGGGGTCGGAGCTGTTAGTTCGCAAATCCAAAATGGTGAGGAACATGTCATTGCATATTCTAGCCGAACTTTAAACAGAGCACAAAAACAGTATTGTACTACAAAACGTGAACTGCTAGCGGTCATCATTTTCTTGTGTCAATTTAGACATTATTTATATGGCCAAAAATTTACGTTACGTACAGATCATGCGTCGATCAAGTGGCTCAAGAATTTCAAAAACCCGGAAGGTATGATCGCGAGTTGGATTACTATCATAGACACATACGACATGGAAATTCAACACCGCAAGGGTTCATTGCATACAAACGCAGATGGTTTATCGCGCACACCAAAACGGAAATGCAAACGAATTAATTATCCAGAATGTACCGAAATGAAAACTGATATAGAATATTTTGAAAATGTCAAAACTACGGATTGTATTGATCTATTGATGACCTGAATACCGTCAAGGATGGTCATGCCTCCTGCTTAAGTATTCAATCAGTTATCAATGACACGGAAACTGACGGTGACACTGATAGCGTCAGAGGTTGTCTTTCGATCCATTTAGCTATCAGACCGGTCAATGTCAATACAAAAGAAATTAGTTTTGACATAACATCAAACTGGCTCAGTTATTGGTCGAATTCGCAATTAAGAGAAATGCAAGAGAATGACCAAAATATAAGTTTTATATTGAACAATTTGTTACAATCTGATGAAAAACCCAAAAAGTCCGAAATTCAAAACAAATCAAAAGAAACAAAAATTCTTTATGGGTTATGGGAATCCTTGACCATTCAGAATAACCTGTTATGTAAATTTTTCGAAAGAGAAAGTCAGGGGCTTATTTATCAATTTGTAGCTCCAGAACAGATACGAAAATTCATTTTTCAACAGTTACATTATACAAAATATTCAGCTCATTTTGGAAGAGACAAAACTTTAGATCTTATAAAGAAAAGATTTTATTGACCAAATATGTCAGATTCTATAAAATTATGGATTCATAGTTGTGATATTTGTGCTAAAGGGAAACCTGGACCAGGGAAAGGGAAATCACCTTTGAAATCCGGTGTTTCTAAATATCCTTTAGACAGAATAGCTATTGACATCATAGGTCATTTGCCTATATCTACGGGTGGCAATGAATACATAATGGTAGTGGAAGATTATTTCACTAAATGGACAGAATCTTATGCAATACCAAATCACCAAGCTCTTACAGTAGCTGACAAACGTGTTACATAATTTATTTGCAGATTTAGCTGTCCATTCCAAATTCATACAGATCAAGGCAGAGAATTTGAATCTGGCCTATTTGCCGCCATATGTGACAAATTAGGAATTGACAAAACTAGAACATGTCCATACAGAACCCAGTCTGACGGAATGGTTGAACGTTTCAATCAAACTTTACAATCAATTTTACGTTTATTTGTTAATGAACATAGAAATGATTGGGACGATCACATCCCATTCATTAATATGGCATACTGAGCCACTCAGCATGCAAGCACAAAATGTTCTCCAAATCTTTTGATGTTTGGACATGAATTAAGATGTCCAATTGATGTTATGTTTGGCTTACCTCAAGGATATAAAAGTATACCTTGTCCAATTGCATATGTTGAGTGTGTTCCAGAAGCTTTTAGAAATGCATTTCAGTTAGCACATACACAATCTGGTTTAAGTGCAAAAGACAAAAGGAAAATTATGGTAAAAATTTGAAAATTAGAGGTTTTGAAGAAAACTCATTTGTTTGGAGATGGTATCCTCCAGAAGCAAATAAGAAGTATGGATTAGACTGGTCCATACAAAGTTATAAAGAAAATTACTGATTTGACATACAGAATACAAAAAGACACAAGTACTAAAACAATTAGTTGTACATGTAGATCACTTGAAACCATATCAAGCTGCACATACACCAACTGTACAAGAGCAAACCGTTACACAACACGAAAATGTACAAACGTTACCTCCACTAGTGACATCTCGCTTTGGTCGTGTTATCAAACCAATCAAATATTTACACTGTAATTTTTATTATTGTTTCGTTCATTAACTTTATATTACTTGTCTACATTGCTGTTTGTGATGTTGTGAAAGGGCCCACACGTCATCATAAATGGTATTGCTAGAAAGTATGCATATATACATAATTTTGTGTTTGTATATAGTATATATAGGAATAATGAATAATTTCTCTTTACTGTAGATTTTGCAGAATGAAGTCACTGACTAAAAAAATATTACTGTGAAAATTTTATTGAAAATAGACAAATTTATATGTTTATTAATTATATATTTTCAGAATGGAGTTACAGTTACATGTGTGTGATAACGAATATAAAAGTTTTCAGAATGATCATTTAAGAGAGTTATGGCCAGCTGTTGGGGCTTATTGTAATACTGAAGAATATTGAAAAACACAATTTTTCCGGTCATTTAATGAATACAAGTCGCACTTTTGTAGTATATATAAATAAACACTTACATTGTATACCTGTCAGATATGTGACTTATCTAGAAGGAAATTACAGATATTAAAGAAACAGCTTGTAGAGGACCACAAATGCTCTCAAAATAGATATAGGTGCATGGAGGTAACACATAAAATTTTCGTCGATCCAAAGGATGTCTTGCCGTATAGAGTTGGAGATGCAAATGAAAGGAAAGAAGCTCAACAAACAAGGGAAAAAGTTAATGAAAGAAAAAGAAAAGCTAAGGAAGATGCTCAGGAAACACGAAAACGATATGTGGAGTCGGGGAAAAAACTACACGTAGAGGACAAGTATTTCAATTCTAGGGACGAACTTTTAATGCTTAATTTTGACAAGAAAACTTTAACAAGGACCGTAAAGAAACCAAAGAAACATTGACATTTAGTGACCAATTTTTGTTTATTTTCTTTATATACATTTATTGAATATTTTGATACATATTTATTGAACATTTTGATATATTTTTTATATACCTGTACTATTACTTTTACAGACTTCTTCATTATTTTTGTTAGATCAAATGAGATTTGATCTTTAAGTGGGGAGAAATACGGCGATATTCGAATTAATAGTTATTTTGTTAGCTCCCTTGTTAGCTTGAGCGTATTTACATTTTATATAATTACAATTGTTTACATGAAAACTTTCACCTGTGTTAAAGTACACAATAAATTTACTCCTTTTCAAAACCTGTTATTCATAGTTAAAGGTAAGACTGTGTTGGAAATTTGTTATATTGCAACTCTTATTTCAAGAAAGTACCATTTGTTAAGTTAGTTTATTATTAATTATATAAATTATATACTGAACTCACATTTAATACATTGTCCAGAATTCATACTTTCATCGAAGGTAACTACCAGTATTCATTACAGCCATGCTGTTTATTTTTACTGCTCTGGACCAATTTTTATCTGAAAAGTTTTGGCATTATTTAGGGTTCAAAAGCTAGCACTTGGGTATAAAATGGTTTTAATAGTATAGTTTAACAGCCCTCACTTAAAGAAAGACATTCCCCCACTTTATTTAACTTTTGTATTGTTATGCAACTTACTGTCATAATATTACAATATTTATGGTGTATTTGGGTATGAAATAAATATGATCATTTAGGTATTATTTCTTTAAAAGAGGGGCGAAAGATACCAGAGGGACAGTCAAACTCATACATTGAAAATAAATTGACAACGCCATGCCTAAAAATAAAAAGACAAACAGTCAAATAATTGTACACAAGACACAACATAGAAAACTAAAGACTAAGCAACACGAACCCCACCAATAACTGGGTGTGATCCCAGGTGCACCGGAAGGGTAAGCAGATCCTGCTCCACATGTGGCACCCGTCGTGTTGCTTATGTTATTACAAATCCGGTAAATAGTCTAATTCGGTAGGTCACATTCGTGAAAAGGGAAGGGTATTGTAGTTACGACATAAGGAACATATCCGATATCATCTGTGAAACGGTTATTCCATAACGGTCAACCAACTCGTGATGGCGTCCGTAAAATTTACGAAGGGATGATTTCAACTTCACCATTTGGAACTCTTGGTTTAATAGCTTCCCTTTGAGCAGCAACCCTCTATCAAGGAAATCATGATAGGAAATACAAGCCCGGGAATATCGTATCAATTGGGAGATATATACTTCGTATGCAAGCGCTGCTGGAATGTTGCTACATAGAAATGGAAAGTTCACAATTGGGAAGACTTCCTTCTCAGAATTCTGGCTTATACTTGTCCAAATTATTGTCCGGTCGAGTATTAGCTTTGTCCTCCCAGAGAATTGTCCGTTATGTCGGTTGTTGTAGACACTTGTCCCCTAGTGTGACAAGGTGTCCAGGGCAGAACTGGTCTTCGTAGTTTATGTAAAGTACATAGAACCTGGGTTAGTTTGGTTATTTCGTGGCTGCGCTAGCATTAAGTAAAAAGGTATCCGAGAAACGTTACTTTTACTTGAATGTTAGATCAGTCCGTTCACAAAGCCTAATACAAACTTTGAAGAGCTGATAAAATCACAACATGTATATCGAAAGAGGAATATCTAGTTGCCCCTGAATACATGTACCTATTAGTGTCAAAACAATAAGGTCTGTTTGTATGTTCGTCCTTTTGTGGCTAGCGGTTATCTTTTTCTTGTTGCTAGCTGTTGTCTTTTCCTATGGCGAGCTGTTGTCTTTTTTGGGGTAAATGTGGTCTTTTTCATGTGGCAAGCTCTTGTCTTTTTTCTTTTATGGCTACGAATATATAAATGGTATCTTCTACCCCCCACCCCTTTGTACATTATTGTTTTACTCTCATTTCTTTCCTTGCAACATTTTGAGGTTTGTTTAAGAGTATTATACCTTACTGTCATTGTTCAACAAAGATCAACGTTGGATTGTATTTTATCAGAATTTTACTTAGAAATAATACATATCCCAGGCAAAACAGTGGGATTTAACGATATCTGGTTGAATATATACACGCAAACAGCCTGCTTCGGACTCAGGAATTTTCTAAGGTATTATTTTCATTCACTATCATTTGGTCGATACCATTGCTGGTTGACTGGTAATCCACAAGTGTATCATCCTCTCAGTTGTAAGTTCTATGGTACTGGCACGATTTAGAAAATATTTGTCTGAAATTCCCCGTTAATAGGTTTAAAACTTTTAAGAAACTCCCTCAGACAAATGTGACCTTAAAATTTTGTAATGTTTTAGATTCATTTTCATTCATACAGATTCTAATGTTTCTACGTATTTATACATCTCTTGCTTTCAAATGTTTACGTTTAGCGTTTCTGATGAGGTAAATCCAGAAATGCGCTACAGGCGCACGAACTTCAAAAGTGTTATTATCGTCCATCTGTTTGTAAATTTCTACCAACTGTGAAATACGTAATTCATTACACATACTTGTGAATTTTAAACTATAAACTAATGTTGCAGTGACTTCAATCAACAATCTATACAGAATATAAAGAACTTCTATGAAATATATCTGACTGTGAGTTAATCTTTTGTATATTTAGAAATAAAAAAAAATAGTTTTGTTAAATTGTTTATGCATAACGCTCTTTTCTGTGACAACTTACCAATTGAGTTATGACATAAATAATACGTAAAAAAATAAGGAACTTTTCTGTTTCTGTTTTTATAACTGATAGTTTTTTTGCAACTGAGACAATTTCATGTTGGTGGAAAATCTTGCATGTTTTGTGACATTTGTTCGTCATGGCCCTGAAGATGTCGTAGTGTTGCTGTCTCATTGACACATGTCTCAGCTCTCCTTTTTGAAACTTTATTGATTTTGCTTTCCAACTGTCTCAATACGAGCGTCATTTGTGAGACATTACAAATTACAGACATTACAAATTATATGCCCGGTATCTTTGATAAGACAGACAAGTCCACACAACACTACATAGAACTATACGAATTGAATAACCCGATCCCCATCATTGTACTAATGAAACTCACTCATGATAATGAACACTATAATACCACACAAAATAAGGCCCAGATTTACTGCAAGCATTATAGAAGGCAAAGTAATCATTTTTGTACTGCTTCATACTGAAAGTAAGTAAATTTATATTTATCTTAAAAATACCAGACGGAGTAATTAAATAATTACAGTGAAATTATAATATTAATGTTTGATTCTTTATAACCATAGAGAAGGGTTTGAATGATAAAATTTCAATATTTGTGATAAAAATTAATTGAAATTTATAACAATTTATGATATCAATATTACTGCTGTTAAAGTTTGAAAATGTATTTATACATCCTACAAACCTCAACATCATGAGTAATTGCAAAAGCTTTATGCATCAAAGATCCTGGCATATTCCTACGTGTGTATTTATACATCCTATAACACTGGTCAACATGATTAGCTGTAATGGCTATATGCGTCCGTTGAGCCGAGCCTGGCATAGTCCTAAGTATGCATCTATACATCTTTACTTTACATAATGATAAGCTGCAAAGACTTTTATATGTCCCATGAGCCTGGCATACTCTGAAGTATGTATTTATACATCCCACAAACTCTACATAATGAGAAGCTGCAATGGCTCTATGTGTCCGTTGAACCTGGCATACACTCATGTATGTATTTATGCATCCCATAAAACTCTACATCATAGGTAGCTGCAATGGCTATATGTGACCGATGAACCTGGAATATTCCGAAGTATGTATTTATACATCACATATAAACCCAACATAATAAGAAACTGCTATAAAGATATAAGAAGATGTGATATGAGTGCCAATGAGACAACTCTCCATCCAAGTCAAAATTTATAAAAGTAAACCATTATAGGTCAAAATACGGTCTTCAACACGGAGCCTTGGCTCACACCGAACAGCAAGCTATAAAGGGCCCCAAAAATTACTAGTGTAAAACCATTCAAACGGGAAAACCAACGGCCTAATCTATATAAAAAACGAGAAACGAGAAATACTTATGAACCACATCAGCAAACGACAACTACTGAACATCAGATTCCTGACTTAGGACAGGTGCAAACAATTGCAGCAGGTTTAAACGTTTTAATGGTACCAAACTTTCACCCTTATCTGAAACAATAGTGTAAGATCACAACATAGAAAGACACACTATAAAATATCAATGGCTGTATGCGTACTATGAACCTGACATTCATATTCTACATATTTTGTGAACAATCAGCCCGAAAATAAAGCATGCTACATCGAGGAACAAGTGATCAGTATGCCGGAGTTTCTCATTGAGAACATATTTGTTAACTTTGGAGGTAAAAATTTCCATCATTTTGAAGGCATTCCTGTGGGAACCAACTGTGTACCTCTTCTTGCCGACCTTTTCTTGTTTTCATATTTGTCGGAGTTCCATCAGACACTATAGAAAACAGAAAGATCGAAGAAGCTAGATTATTTAATTGCATATACAGGGATATTGATGATGTTCTCTCAATTAACAATCCAAACTTTTCAGATTAGGTCCCATTTATATATCTTCCTGAACTAGAGATTAAAGAAACCAGAGATGCAGCTTCCCCCGCGTCATTTCTAGATATTGACCTTGAATTTGACAACAGCGGTCATCTTTCTTCCAGAATCTATTACAAAAGAGACGATTTCAATTTTCAAATTATAAACTTTTCAAACTCCACATGCGTATTGAGTATACATCTCCCAAGACATACGATATTTGAGAGCTTGCAGCTGTTACTCAGACTTTGTAAAACATCATCGGTGTCTAAGCAAAAATTTAATGAGCAAGGGTTTTGTGAAAGAACGTCTCGTCCATTTTCTAAAAAAAATCATCGGAAATTTTTAAAAACTTATAGATAAATATTCAGTGTCTACTACACAAATAATACAAGATGGTCTAAAGTTATAGATTCTAGGTGCTGTAAGTTGTGTATCTTTTTATTTTACTATAGTTTCCCCGTTATTTGTCTTCGTGTTGTTATGGGTTTTTTGTCATATGACTTTTGACGTGAATCGATATTTATGCATCCCGCCATCGGGTTTTGACTTTTATCTATGGGCATTCCTGGTTCAGGTTGGTCCTATTGTGCGCCTCGAACACAAAGGGTTTTAAACAGTGTTGTTTCTATTTTTTACCCTTGTATTTATATTTATTTGATGTTTACTTTATCGAAACAGTGTATACTATATATGGTATGTGCTATCAACGATAAAATCTTTAAAAATTTACTATGTACTACACCTTTCTTGTTGGCGTCGTTGTTAGATTAATTTGTATGTTAGTTTGAAATTTATTAGTCAGTTGTATTGTATGTCTGTGATGTATGTTTACACAGTTTTGGCTGCTGGATCCCAATTATTGTCATATTTCCAATTTATGTCTATTTGGGTTGCTCACCCAAATTTTGTCAATATAACGGAACTATAAATAACTGTCATACAAGTGGGAGGTTTAGCTAGCTAAAAAACCAGGTTTATCCCACATTTTTTTTCGGAAAATGTCTGTTCTAAGTGAGAAATATGGCAGTTGTTTTTCACTTGTTCCGTTGATTGAAAGCGTTTAATTTTGTCACCTTTTATCTATTTCCTTTTTGAATTTGCATTTGAGCATCGTATTTTTATTATCCTTTTTTATACCCTAATGCATGTATTTAAACATCATATAAAACTCTACATCATGGGTAGCTGCAATGGCCTTATGCTTTTGATGATCCTGGAATACTCTGACTTATTAGTATGTAGTTTTACATAACACAAAACTCTACATGATGGGTAGCTGCTATGGCTTTATGCGTTCGATGAGCCTGGTAAACTCTGACGTATCACTATGTAGTTTTACATACAAAATAACTACACATAATGGGTAGCTGTTATGGCCTTATGCGTTCGATGAGCCTGGCATACTCTGACGTATTAGTATGTAATTTTACATACCACAAAACTCTACATGATGGCCTATGCGTTCGATGAGTCTGGCATACTATGACGTATTAGTATGTAATTTTACATACCACAAAACTCTACATGATGGCCTTATGCGTTCGATGAGCCTGGCATACTCTGACGTATTAGTAAATAGTTTTACATACCACAAAACTCAACATGATAGGTATCTGCTATGGCCTTATGCGTTCGATGAGTCTGGCATACTCTGACGTATTAGTATGTACTTTTACATACCACAAAACTCTACATCATGGGTAGCTGCAATGGCCTTATGCTTTGATGAGCCTGGCATACTCTGACGTATTAGTATGTAGTTTTACATACCACAAAACAGCACATCATGGGTAGCTGCTATGACCTTATGCTTTCGATGAGCCAGGCATACTCTGACGTATTAGTATGTAGTTTTACACTCCACAAAACTCTACATGATAGGTAGCTGCAATGGCCTTATGCGTTCGATGAGCCTGGCATACTCTAACGTATTAGTATGTAGTTTTACGTACCACAAAACTCTACATTACGAGTTACTGCGATGGCTTTACGCGTCAGATGAGCCTCACTTATTTGTATGTTTGATTCATACAAACACGTTATTTATAATGGTCCAATTTTTGTTTTTTTTTGCACGACAAAGTGTTAAAAAATGAAAACAACACGTTAAATAATTTCATGTTTCCGAAGCGCTTTTCTGGATTTACCTTCATCGGGAACGCTCAAAGCCGAATATTTGAAAACCAAAAGCTCAACAAACAAAATAAAAAAAAATAATAAATAGATATAAGAAGATGTGGTATGAGTGCCAATGAGACAACTCTCCATCCAAGTCAAAATTTATAAAAGTAAACCATTATAGGTCAAAGTACGGTCTTCAACACGGAGCCTTGGCTCAAAAGAATACTAAGAACACAGACGAAAAGAAACACAGCAGTACAGAAATAGCACAAACGAGACTTCACTTCAAAAATGTGCAGATAGAAAATCAATTACTCTTTTGGTGTGTTGATTTATCGAAATTGTTATACATTCGGTCAGAATAGTTATAAAAATAAGGAGATGTAGTATGCCTATTCAAACAAGATTTCGAACAAATATTTTATTGTTTATCTTCAATATTTTAACATTAATGTATCATTTCATTAAACAAAATTGCAGTTCTTATTAGATTTCCTACCAGTGGGTCGATACCTCTGCAGGTGACCTATTACTCCCCGAATTTATCACCAGCCCTGAAGCAAGTACTCCGGTACTAGTATGAAAATACGCATATTGTGTTAGTAAAATTTGGAGTTACAAAATTTTGATTTTATTTTAGAAATTAAGGAATATATTTTTCTCGTGCAAAGCTCTGGTTCCTTTGCAGGCTTCCCATTTATCAGCAATAACATAACCTCTGTTACATTGTGTGGCGTTTACATATCTCAGTTAAAACGTTACGCTTGTACATGTTCATACTGTATTGACTTCATTAATTCATTACAAGTTTGTATATTTTGGATATTTTAAAAAAAACAGGGATGATATAGAATGGGTTAAATAACATTTAATCCATAGAAGACAATGCTGGATTCTCAAAACTAATTTATATGCAAAATACCGACCTCCCAAAATGGTTACCAACAAGTATCAAACTTCCACAAATTGACATGTTGAAACAAATTTGGGATTCGGCTATCCAGAACACTCCTAATAGAATTACCTATAAGCTTTTACAGGAAAATTTGCAATTTGAAAATTATTTCAATTTTATCAATGACCGAGATATATATACACTTTGAAAATTCCTATCTTCAAACCTTGCTCTGTTAAAAAACGGGGAGGTGATATAATATTGACAAAAGTGAAAGAAAGTGTTCTATATCTTATTATAGAGATATTGATGAAAAATCCCAATAATTTTTTGTTTGCCCGATTTTAGAAGATGAAAGGAGAAAGTTTTTTTTCCAAATGAACTAGTTCTCAGACATAATGTTTTGAGGTTTAACACACTGTTTACTTCCTAAAAAAACAAAAAGACACTCAGAGAGCTTTGCAATTTCATACAATGTATCAACAGTATAATTACTCCTTCTCCAAACCCATGATTTTAGCATATTAATATACCATAAACTATACTTTAAAAGTGGTTGTTTAACTCTTTTGGGCGAGTTAGTATTAGTTTGTACGCTACTGGTGTATTACATAATTTTTATGTATCTTTAATTTCATGTATGTTTATTTTTATTTTTTAACTTTTCTATACCTTTCTTCCTACATGGTTTAATGAGAATAAACTAACTATCTATTAAAAGGGAGGATCTCCATACACAAAATCTGCTCCAACAGAGTCATGAGGAAGAACTTCTGAAATCGAGATACATTAGTGTTACGGTCACCATCACGAATTGGTAGATATATACGATGTGTCTATGTCACAACTCATTAGCAACATGTTATTTGCGGTTTTAGATCATTTGATTCCAGTATAGTCGTCTAATCTGATATTTTACCGATAGTGTCCCATTCCCGATTTTTACTGAGGGACATTAACATTGCAGGTTATGAATGTATAGCAGGAGACGCTTACTTTGTCGATGTACTTATCTCTTAGTTTCTGTGTGTTACCTCGATATGTCTCTTCCTAATCGAAATAACAGATTTGATTATCGGTAAACTACTATTGCCTTAACTTTGCCTTAATATTTGTTCTATTGGGTTTATAAGTTAATTAGTTTTTAATAAGTTTTGGATTTTTCAAATATTTTGGCCTCGGTCATCACTGAAAAGACATTTATTATCGAAATGCGTATCTGTTGCAGTAAGATTGGTACCGTTACTGTTATAACTACTACGAAGTCGATTCCTCTGCTTGTAGTCGGGTTGTTACCCAGTGTATCACCAGCCCAGTAGCCAGTACCTGGCCAGGACTGGCAAAAAATACGAATATTGTGATATCAAAATTCACTGTTACACAATTTTGCAAATTATTTCAAATTAAGGAATATATCTCTTTCGTACACACCTCTGTTTCTTTTAATCAGGTATACTGTTGGTTCTATTTGATTAATAAGATGCTCATGTTTTTAATAAGTTTTTGATTTTTAAATACTTTAGCCTTGAGCATCATTAAAGAAACATTTATTGTCAAAATACGCATCTGGTGGAGTACAATTAGTATCATTAATGTTATTCATACACTTCAACTTACCTTAGTACAAACAAATATTAATTTAAGCAAACATGATCAAGAAAACAAAACGACAAACAAAGCACACGTCTTTATAAAAAACGTCAATGTCATACATTTTAAATTAACAACGTAGCTATCACTACAATAAGATTTAAAACCTCATATAAAAAGGAATTTTTGAAAGATAAATCTGAATATTGCAAATAATGACCAGCAGGTCTTAAAAATAAAGGCTGTTTACTACTAGTCATACAGATCTAAGCCACTTCAAATGTGGCTACACGTTTTCAAAATTTGGTTTTCAAATCTGAACATTATCTTTTATCTGGCTTCCAAACTTTTGTTTTGGGTACCACATGTGAGTCATATAACATCGAAATGCGCATCTCTGGATGGTGATATCTCATGGTCGTCTTTAGTTTAGAGAGCAACAACACATAAATTGGGACCATAACTTAAAGATAATAATGAATTCCGTTGAGGACTGCACCAGAGCATAGGCAAAACTAGAAAAAAAAAATGAACCAGACTCTCTGTCAGAATAGTTGAAAGCAATTAGGTCTTTAATACAACGTCGAATCCACATGTTGAAGATCGAAGTAAATAATATACATAAGTTTGTATTCAGAGACAAAGCTATGAAATGTCTGTTTTCTCTTTAAATATGCTGTTGTTCCCGCAGATACAGCTTCGAACTATATTGTGTTTGTGTTTTGATAAGTCAGTGTCGATACCGAGTAATGAAAAGTTTAATAAGTACTCCAAAGCAGTAATTGAAAATCGAGTGGAATTTCTTTGCGATGTATAACATGTAAAAGTACATTAAAACTAAGATATTAAACCTATATTTTTTGTTTTGTTTAAGAAATAACCATGACAATGAAATCGATCTTATAATTAGTTTTTATTCTTATTCAACAACATATTGCACTTCTGCTGTTAACAATGTTCTTCCCTAGTCCATATTTCTAATGAAGTGTCCCTGTTTGTTAATATCAGATATCAAGGGCGTTTTCTTGTAAGTATCATTATATTAAATTAACATTAGTTTTCATTACAGCTAAATTATAACATTATCAACAATGAAATAAACATATATAATTATAGAACATATTCAAGATTTCAAAATGTATATGGCCAGGTTTAATAGACAAAATGCATAGATCTGATAAAAATGAAAGGGGTTAAGTTTACGAACAAGAGACAGCAATCTAGCAACATAAAAAGCATAAAAATGGTTAAGCTATGAAACCTAACAATTACCAAATTTCAATAGAATTTGAAAATCTATTAACCTCCAATTTTAATCTAGTTTTGAATGCGTTAAACACGGATTTCTAAAGATCTATCATCTCAATTACTAACTTATTCATTTGTGTTTATCAGCCCATTTTAAAAAATCTTTTTAATTGATATTTTAGGTTTCTCTGTAAATTTGTACTTAGTTTTTGTAGGGAATAAAGTATCTATATATCCTAAATACCGATTAAAAAGGGTGTATCTAAATTGACAGAGATGGTACTGTAACATTTACATGTTTTTATGTTTCGTGCTACAAAATGAGCGTTTTTGTTGACATATATTCCATACCTCTTATTTGTTAATCATTCAAAACTGAAGGTCTTTGCTTCTCAATTGATGATGACTTCGGGGACTTAATGTTATTGTCTTCATGCAAATGTTTAGTGAATACTACAGGTCAACTAATAACCGTTTTTAAAACGAAAAAAGATTATGGACAAAAGAAGAAAAAACAAACAACAATCGTCAAACAAACACTGCACAAAACACTTGCGTAATATGAGTCCTCAAAAAACCGGGACTGAAATCAGTTGATTCGAGAGGGATAACTGTTCTAGCTTTACCAGTGGTATCCGAAATGGTTAAAATCCGATGATAAAAAGTCATATTAGGTTATGAATATCAAGGTTGAAACTGAACCAACCATCAAAATCAACCATAATCGGTCTGAGACAATTTTTACTTTAATGGTTGACTTGTTTTTGTTCTATTATATCTTATTTATAAAGTAAAATAACAAAAATACCGAACTCCAAGGAAAATTCAAAACGGAAAGTCCCTTATCAAATGGCTTTCCAAAGTTATTTTATTGATAAGTTTAACCTGCAAGCACATGGACATACGTATCACATTTTCATATTGTAAATCTTTTGTGTTTTCAGACACAAGGTTTGCAATTCGTCTACAAACCGTCAATTGAATAGGAAAATATACTAATATTTTAATACGTCTTAAATTTGAGAACTGGTCTGTATTTTTTGTTTGTTGGGACTCGAGCTTTATTTATAAGGTTATAATTAAACATTACGACTGGTAATATAATTCTAATATTCAATTCGCTTATTTATAGTTTTAAACAAAACTGAACTGTTTCTCATTTCTGCATGAAATACTGTACAAATTCCGTTTTGAATGTTGCATAAGATTCTGACGTTTTGTACTGTTTATGTTGTAGCTGTATGAAACCTATTTCGATATAAAGCAACCGATACCCAGTATAGGATGGACCACGGTAAAGACAACAGTTGTTTACCGATATTCCAATCTCATTAGGTGTTATGATTTATTATCAGCAGATTAGGAACTTCGATGTTCGAGCAGTAAGAATGGTAAAATGTAACTGTTTCTTTCCTTCAGCTGTGACCTGTTGTTACACTTCTCTACGTCGTATGTCTGTTGCATTATTTATCACAATGCTGACTCGTACCTTCTTGCAACTTACCAAGTCTATTATCATAGCAATGCTAGAAATTACAGCAATAATTTCACCTGTTACACATAAAAAGAATGAGTAGCCTAATTTGGACCATCTTCCAAGTCCTTCAGAGGCATAGAAAATGAAAAGTCCAATTGGTACTAGACTGTACAAAACTGCAACGAAAAAAGTACTAATTCAATAAATACAAATCTTACAAAATAGGGAAAATGAATAACAAATTAAAACTTGAGAATACTATGAAACAAAACGATTTCCTCTTTGATAACAAGTATGGTATGTTAAATGTACAGACAAACATGCAGTGCAATGCTAGTGTATAAAAGATCAATTGTTGACATGAATACAAAATCATTGATATGCATCAATAAGGCAGCAACCAAACGACACAAAAAAAACGAACGTAATAAATGGGTACAGTCTTTATGACAATTAACGCATGTTGTGTTAATAGGATTACATATATAGTAATTATCTTGTGAGAAATTTCATGGTCATTTTGTGCTACTACTGCTTTTTGCAATTGATAAGTATGATATAGTTGCAAAACATGTTTCCCTTCTCTAAAATGTAATTTTTAAAGAAGATTAGAACAAGAAGCAAGAAAAATTCAAAATTATCTAATATACCTTGTAGATTGTGAAATATAGAATTTGAGAAAAAATGAACTTATTTACATTAAATTGATAATTTACCTTTCTTCAAACTGGGAACTGTAATGTAATGTTATGTCTGCTATTTGTTTGTGTTCTGCTGTACAATAAAATTTTTCACAGATAACTTGCTTATAATTTGGTACGTAAGATCCACATTTCGTGAATATAACACCATCAGTGGCTCTCGAATCAAACTATACGAAAGACAAAATCGACTACGTAGTTGAAGATCACTGATATCAAAATATTTCGAAAAGTTGTGCTTAGTATGGTTTAAGCGATCGATGCCTAAAAGTATCCCTAAATCACTTATTTTTGGAATCTATAAAAAGATTACATTATAAATACTAACCGACAGCACCTATAGTTACAATAGCAGTAATCTGCCATATTCCTTTCTCTGGGAAACAGAATGACTTCAAACCTGTACATACTACACCAACTATGCCGTACTCCAAAGCTATTATACACATCGCTTGACAAACCTTCACATACGCTTTAAAAAACGATAGAATGTAAATAATTATTTACAGAATCATTTTATACTTTGAAATTCAGACCTTGACATGATGTGTAAAAATCATCATTAATTTACAGACTTTTGGTGACTCAAATGCCGATTATTCGGTCAATTGAGTCGTTCGGTTTTAATCTCAAAGATTACCATAGATTAAAAATGTGTTTTTTGCAAAATATTAATTTAAAAAATCGGATCACATCAAGTAACCTGAGTAGCTTTGTATTGCTATATGTATCTTAATGTAGGAACAAGTTGGCAAGAAAAGGAGCACAGTCGGTTCCCATAGGGATTCCGACTGTTTATCAATATTCATCTCATATCTTTTGCTTGATTTTGATTTTAAAGTTTCATCTTTTCCTGACCTGTATTTTGTGTGTAATTTGTCTTTTTTAAGCTTTTTACCTTTTTTAACATGCATCGCAGGAGACCCGACCTTGTCGATGCAGTCGGTCTCGCTCTGTTTTGGAGTTCATGCGATTTTTTTCGATCCTGTTTTATATCTTCATTCATTTATTTGAAATTGATTATACGAGATTTGATCAAAAGTAACTGTTGCTTCTTATTTGATAGCTTGGTATCATTGATGAGTTTTCAAACATTTTATATATACTTTTCAATAATACCTCAGTATGGTATAGAACGTTTTAAACATCGATCGGGTCATGAAGATCTCTTTTGAATTTCTGCACATTCCAATTTATTATCCATTGGAATCAAAATAACGATTAACGTACTGGAGTATGAACTTCACCAGTGATTTTTAATGTGTCAATCTTTCTGTTTCAGATGCAATGTTTGGTGAATGCTAATTTGCTTGTTTGTGTTTGTGTTTGTTGAGTGTATGTGAATCAACTACAGATATTTTTTCGTTGTCTTTGATCTTAAGATACAAGAAAAGACGTCTGAACTGTAAGTTATTGATTGTGTTTTATCCCTGATTGTGTTTGACTGAATGTGGATGGCGGGTGATGCATGAACAAATGGAAGGCCAAATCAAATACGAAGGGGAAAAACATTAAAAACCAAAATGTCCGAAAATTCTCTAAAATTTGGTTTAGTTCATCTCTGCTTGGAGTTTAGAAAACCTTAAAGTTTCCATTAATTCAATATTTTATCAACAGAAATTTATATATCAACATATATTTATATTTCATGTCAACACATTTTGAAAAAGACAGCAAATCAGCAAGAGAAATTGCCCAATGTCAACAAACGGTCTCCAACAGTAACGTGTCAGCATGCTACAGTTTAAATAAACTCAAACATATTATGAATAAAAATTAGAAACGACTAACTGAGATCTAGTGCCAACACCAAATTAGTACCAAAAAAAAACAAAATCTCCTGACCAAACGCAGTTATGATTAAACATGTACTTAGTAACCCTATCTTTGATGAGTTTTTAAAGCCAGTGAGAATGATATTGTGGTCTTGCGTAGTTTTTATCTTTATTCTTAATAAAACACAGATATAATACATGAAGTCATTTACAAGTTGCAATTGTATTTGTTAAATACAACGTGGTCCTATATAGATAGTTTTGTGTACATTCGACTTAAGAATGCTTAACATTAGCGCTCGATTTAAACAGTTTGAAGGCTATCAAACAAATGGGAGGTTCAGCTAGTTATAAAACCAGGTTTAACCCACAATGTTCTTCGAAAATGCATGCACAAAGTCAGGAATACGGTAGTTGTTTTATTTCACTTGTTCCCTTGATTGATAGCGTTTGATTTTGTCAGTTTTGTGGACCCTTTTGAATTTGCGTTGGTGTTCGGTATTTTGTTAAACATTTTTATAGCACAGACAAAGAGATATATCAATCATTTGTTGACTACTTACGTAAGTCTACTTCGATTTCTGTGTTTATGCATGTCGTTTTACCAGAAAAAGTTTTGCAGTACTTCCATAAACCAGCATAATGAGTTTCAATTATAGAATAGTTTATTTCGATAAAATAGGGAGTTGAAAATGAAATTACAAGCATAAGGAATGCCACAAGCACCAAAATAAAATGAAACAGTAACATCTTCTTGTTTTAGCCTCCATCACGTGTAGAATCTGCAAAATATACACAAAACAATGACAAAAGTATTTTTATTTCAAAATACATCTTCAAAGATCAGGTATAATGCTTTTGAACTAAAACGCGTCCGAATGATCAAAGAATACTGTAAAATAATAAGCAAATCAAAGCGAGGTAAATTTTGTATGTAGGAAGGTTTTGAGTTTGGGTTGATACCTTTTCTGGTGGACTGAAGAAGATATCATCAGCTCACTAGTCAGTGCTTCAGTTCTGCTATGATTTATAACGTGTGTTTTTCTAGGATCTGTGTTGATGAATTTTAAAGTTATTAAAACTATGGTTCTAACTCTCTCAGGCAAAGTTGAAAGAAGATGAAGTTGGCTATTATTTTATGACCTTTTTGGTCATATAGCTCATTTCATGTCTTATACATCATTGACTTTCAGTTGTTAGGGTTTTTAGAGTTCCGCTAAAGTTTAATCCAAAAAAGCGCATCGGGTGCAGGGAACCATATACAACCTTTATTTATAAATTTATCAACAGAGAATTTTCATAAATAGAGAATATCATATGGCTTTTTTGAATATTACACCCATATCAACCAGAGACACCATATAATCCCAAGAGCTCTGCTCGAGGGATTATATTGGTTGAGGGTTAATACGATGTGTGATATTGAAAAAGCCATATTATATACACTTTATTATATACCTTAAGTATATGTTTTTCGCATGACATCACGTTATACAGATAAGGGGTTGATAAAGCCCTTGCAACTGTGACTGATATCGATAACGTGACATCATACAGGTTAGGGGTTTGATAAAGCCTTTATCACCGTGACTGATATCGATAATATCACGGGTGCCAGATACAGCATGATGCCATTGATTGTATTACACTACAGTTTACTCTAAGTATATAATAAAATAATTTTATAAACCATGTAAACATTTATTATACTGCTTGCTGTAAACAGTTACCATTTATGACACATCTATTCAAAATATGCCGATTTCAGTTGTAAGTAAAAGTAGGAAGCAAGTCTTTCTTTATCTGTTTTGTCATATTTCCCCTTGAACGTGATAAATGCATTACACAATCATAATTACAGTTACTGTGGATTCGTTATTATTCGTGGGCTACCAATGTCGTGGAATTCGTTGGAACAGGTGAACCACGAATTCAAATGTTCAACGAATTACATACGCTTCTATGCAGACTTTGCCAAAACCACGAAATCAAATTTCCACGAAAATACAAGTTTTTGTCAATCCACGAAGATTGGTACCCATGAAAATAAATGAATCCACAGTATAAAGATACAGATAATAAGACAAAAATAAAAAAAATCTGTTTATATATCCCAACTCGTTCGTTATGCCCGTGTGTGTAGTGATGTCATAGATTTTAACGAACGTAATCAATGCATCACTGGTAAATTATTAAGTCAGAGATTTCGTTACCATAAATTACCTAAAACATTTACTAAATTTTTTCATAGATACAAAGATTTGATTAGTACATTTGGCTGTACCTGTAAAACAATTATCAAAACGGTATTTCACATCTTAAATTTTACGGTAATATTGTACTTAAAGCGCGGAAATCACTATTTGATCCGTGTATACTCATCGACCCTTTAAACAAACTTATTAGTAAAGGTTATCTTATTAATGTTGTAATAAGATCTTTGAATATTGTTTACATTGGCACTAACATCGATTTTGTCATCAACAAATTAAACATAACTAAATTTGTATTCTTTTCGAATGGTTTTTGGGATATATAAATACACATCCACATTATTTTCTATTTAGAGATTGCTTTATCTATATATAACATGATACATACTTATTATAAGGTTAAATCCTAACGATCTTTCTGCCTGTCGATACTTTTATTTTGGCATTGCACAAGTCATATCTTCTTCTGGCGTTAAAACTGTAAATCCCTGGGATGTGTTTTAATTGATTTTAGTCTCTGATGCATGATTTTTTATTGTTAATTGTTTTGGCTTTTAACTAGCTTTCAGTAACTGCGAGTACTCACAAATCGTACTTTCTTGTTAATTTGACCTGTTGACACAATTTGTAATGCATTTCTGTAAATATTTACTTATTTTGTGTTAGATCTCGTCTCACTACTTTTAATATGTACCACCTTTGATAAGTATTTAGTATGACGATAAATTTTCACTTCTGTACTCGTACTTTGAACAACAAATTTATTAATTTTGTAAAAATATTTTCTTCCGTACTCCTTACATCAAAATTATTATATTTAAGTTTACCTGTGTACGTTGTTTTATTTAAAACCATTTTGTCCCACGTAAGAGTTGTCTTCTTGACACTCTTCCTACATCTTTTATTACTACATGTAACGTCTATGTTATAAAGGCACCTACGTTTTAATATTGTATTTATATTGTGTCATAGATCAAACTTATTTGTTCAGTGTATGTTTACTTGTTTTTGATTAAATGTCTTTTTGATCGAGTTAAGCCATTTCAATTGATATTTTATAGTGTGTCTCTTAGGATGAAGGTTGACGCCTGTTTGAACGTTTAAACCCGCTGCATTTTTATGCACCTGTCCTAATTCAAGAGCCTTTTGTTCAATGGTTGTCGTTTGTTGGAGTGGTTCATAGGTGTTTCTCGTTTTTTTATATAGATTAGACCGTTGGTTTTCCTGTTTGAATTGTTTCACACTAGTCATTTTGGGGCCCTTTATAGCTTGCAGTTCGGTGTGAGCCATGGCTCCGTGTTGAAGGCCGTACTTTCACCTATAATTGTTAACTTTTTATACATTTTGACTTGGATGGAGAGTTGACTCATTGGCACTCACACCACATCTTCTTATCTATATTTATAACTACTTCGAACAAAATGAACACGATATATGTGGAATTTGCCCTTTGAGAGGGTATAATAGAGAGTTGCTGCTTACAAGGAAGCTATTAAACCAAGAGTTCCAAGTGGTCAAGTTGAAATCATCCCTTTGAAAATTTTATGGACACCATCACGATTTGGTTGATCGTTATGGAATATCTGTTTCACAGATGACGACGAATATGTTCAAATTGTCGTTACAACAATCCTGTCCTCTTTATTTCTAAAGTGACCTCCGAATCAGACTAATCTACGTGTTTGTGCTTACTTACGCAACATGACGAATGCCACATGTGACGCACGATCTGCTTACTCTTCCGGAGCACCTGAGATCATCCCCGGTTATGTTTTTTGTGGGGTTCGTGTTGCTCAGTCGTTAGTTTTTCGTGTAGTGTTGATCATGCTGTTGTCTTTTGATTGTTGTCAGTATTTTGCCAATGCAAAGTCAGTCTGTTTTCGACTTTCGATGAATTTGAATATCTCCTTGCATAATTTACAATATTTATAAGCTTGGTATCTTTGTTGAGTTTTTGTCGCAAAATGAGTATTTACCCATTGAAATGCCCGAGTCCATTTTTATTGCTAACTTTTTGACCACCAATGTTATGCTCATTCAGGCACAATTGATGTTAGTTGGATTTGATTATTATTTTCAGTTCTGTTGATCATATAGCTCTCCATGTGTTCTGGTATTTATACATTCTTGTTTATCAAATTTTTGCAATTGATCATCCTTGGTGAAAGTATATCCACGAAAAGGGGTTGCAACTATTTATAAGGAAATTGATAAAAGCATGAAGTAATTGTACAAGTATTATGTGCTTTTATGAACAGTCTTTATAGTAGGGTGCCCAGTGTCCAATCCTCTAGATATCAAGTTTAAAATAACGGAATAACACACGGCTATTTCATTTTGCAAATTATAGGAAAATCATTATATTTTACAATCATGATTGTCGTCGTAAGTTCACGCGGTCACGATTTTCTAAATTTCGTGTTTTACAAGGTACCCCCAGATACCGTATTGTACGGGGAATCTTTAACATGAAAAATAAAATTATTGCGCTCTTTGTTGGTGGTTAACATAGTACTTATAATATATAGTTAATATATTAAATATATCATATAACGAAAGTGGAAAGTATTAAAGTAATTTTAGTATAAGTATTTCAGCATTTTAGTAAGACTAAACTTTTACCCGATATTTACCACATTTCAACTGTTACGTGTATCATCACGGTATTTTTTACTCTGATTAATGCAATAAGACACAGTGCATGTGTGTGCCAAAATTCATGTGTGAAACAAAAGTCGTTTTGAAGAAATTATGTATTAAAAACACAAATTAAGTCAACATTTTGGGATTGATTGAACACGGATTATCTTGTGCCATTAATTATTTTGTTGCTTACACTATTAGGCCATTAACAAGGACAGTGGTCACTCAGTACATTTCTCATTTTTGCTTGTTGTGTGGTTGATTTATTTGTTTTGAGTAGGCAGCTAACTTTGTAGATTGTTATTTTCTTCGGAGGAATATGTTTAGTGTCTGTTTTTCAAAACTTTAAACTTTTTATTGAATAGATATTTTTGTTATAATTGTAGTAAAAGAATCAAATCGGTCGGTTTCGTTTCACACCCGGAATATGTTTTCGACCTAAATCCCCCTACCTGGAACGACAATAGAAATGTATCACCGTTCGTGCTATAAATTATACATCAGCAGACACAACTGCAGTAATTTCAAAGCTGAATTGGCCATAGGTTTGTACGAGCAAACCACTGAAGCCAATGACCTATTTGTGCCAAGCATGCATGTTCAATCTGTCTACCATGTTTCAAATTGGAATATTTGGGGTTTTTTTTCTCTGTGAAAATAATACAACTAAAAAAAGATCGATACTTTAAAATAATATGGGACGAAGTCCCCAATTACGGAAGAAAAATCAATAAAAAAAAAAAAAAAAAAATTCGGGAAAATTTCCCGAAATTTTCATTGTACTAATGAACTCAAAATCGTTAACTTTTTTTTAACTTTTTTTTTTTCAGACTTTTTTTATTTCCCCGCATCTGCGCAGAAATCTTTTCCGGTATCGTTTAGGCTCGGGATTTGAGGAACATTTTATGGGGACGTACCTTACATCAGTAAGCAAATCAATAAAACTACTAAAAATCAAAATAAAAAATCAATATACAATAATAAAATCATAATCGTAAACGTTTTTCGAACTTTTTCAAACACTTGCATTTTCCCCTGGCGGACGCTGCAATATATGTCATACGATTTCCAGAAAATTAATATGTATGATTACCGGAAAGAATATGGACGACAACACAATAACAATAACATTTGTATTCTTATAATGTCCTTTTATAATTCATGGTTGACTTTGCTTTAATGTTGTTGTTTTTCGTTATACTTTTAACAAAAAGACACACCACATCTTCCTATATCTATATGCAGATTCAAAGTTGTATGAAGTCATATAATGGTGATCGCTATGATTATAGGATCATTGTGACACGTTGGTTTTGGAACAGATCTGTTCCTTAACAACTCGATGCTTCATAGCAACACGTCTTTTCGTTTACATTAAAATAGCAGAGTTTTCAGTCTTTTTAACCATTTAAATATACATTCTTTTAATTCAGATTTTGATATGATAAAAACTTTACCTGACAATAGCGTTTCTTTGTTTACGTCACAACATAATGTCTTAACAATAGAACCAACATCGGAAACGTTGCGGTATTTCCGTTTCTTTTTCAACAGATTCTAAAGTTAGATTATTCCTATAGTGAGTTCTTTTTGGGAAACTTACCGCATATCAATCAGACAGACTTGTATCTGTACAAAGATCCATAATAAATCGAATTTGAATGTTTTGTTATCCCCCGACATACGGGCTTCTTTAAAAACTAGTAATCTCACTTTCATGTGTATAATCTTCAGGAAATTTAACTTAAAATCGTTCTTCTTATTTCATTAAATGTGTTTTAAAACTTAGATACAAAGTCCACTCGTAGATCATTGATGAGGGTCTGCGTGGGGTTTTAAAGAATCGACAAAATGTGCAGAAAAAATAGCAATCAAATTATGAATAAAGAAAAATATGGCAAAAAAGTAAAAAATAGAAAATAATGGGGCACTCAAATTTAAAGACAATGAGTCACTCAAATATGAAGAATATAGACCCTTTTAATTACCTTTTTATAAAAAAAATACAAAACAACTTTCAAGGAATAAGAAATAAGCATTGTATGACACAAAAAAAATTAAACACAGACAATTAACAAAAAAATACATCTTTCAGTTTTAAATCATACCTTTTAATAAATAATTTCAAAATGAACTCAGAACAACTCTTCTTTATCATATTTTTCAATAATTTTATTAGTGACAAACTTACTGCCAAAAGAAAAGAAGTGACACCGAAACGAAGCTGAATTTTTAATAATGACAATTGACATATATTTTTCTTATTCAAAATTATAAAATCATTCTACATAGAATGTGTCATTTACAACCGCATATCTTCATAATGTACCTACATGTTACACTGAGGTATTGGGCAAAATTGACACAACTTTAGTTTTATATATACAATAACATGAATGATGGCTTACCATCACAAAAGAGTAAAAAAAAAAGGAAAATGATACAATGAGAAGAAAAAGAGAAATCAACTTCACATCACCAGATCTATTAGCAAGAAGTGAGAAATTTGTATTGTAACGCGATGCAGTAAACATGGTGAAGAAACAATGAAAAATGGTTATTTCTAGCAACGTTTACCTTGTCACACAAATTTAAACCAATGTTTTTATGTTATCACCTTCTACATTCACAGTAGCCACTTGCAAACCTATTGCTCAAAGGTCATGCATCCCAATGAGATATGATGTATATTGAAATTTACAACCTTCAATCAGAGTTTAAAGTCTGAAGCAAAAAAATAAGACACTTTCATGACCACTGTTAGAGTGTTTCTACTCTATGTATATAGAAGCTGAAACTGTAACAGTTATATGACTTAAGCCCATTTCTATACTGTTTTATGGTGTGATGTTTTTCAGATGTTTATAAAAATTAGAAGATGTGGTGTAATTGCAATTAAGACAACTTTATGTATATGCCTGTCCCAATTCAGGAGCCTGTAATTCAGTGGCTGTCGTTTGTTGCTGTGTTACATGATATGTGTTTTTCGTTCATTTTTTGTACATCAATTAGGCCGTTAGTTTTCTCCTTTAAATTGTTTTACATTTGTAATTTTGGGCCTTTTATAGCTGACTGTGCAGTATGGACTTTGCTCATTGTTGAAGGCCGTACGATGACATATAGCTGTTAATTTCTGTGTCATTTGATTTCTTATGGAGAGTTGTTGAATTGGCAATCATACGACACCTTCTTTAAAATTTTATCAACCAAAGATCAAATGAAGTGGATATAAACAATTATAGGCAACCGTATAGCCTTCTAAAAAGAGAAAAACCCATACAGTATAGTTGGCTATAAAAGGTTTTGAAATTGCAAATGTAAAACAATTCAAACGAGAAAACTAAAGGCCTCGACATGTTTGTTTGTTTGTTTGTTTGTTTTTTTTTTTTAGCAGTCGTCAGTTAATTTTACTTTTTTTCTGTACGTTTTAAGAAGACAACTGTTATAAGCTATTTGAGACATTGAATAGTTGCCATTCGAAAGCATAGAACTGTTCAAGTTTTTACTAGCTTCAATAGTGTTATTGTCTATTGTATTGGTGTGTCTGACATGTCTCCAAGGCATCCATATCTAATAGTATCGTATATCACCTTCCACATTTTCCATATAAATTGAGATTACTAGTGGCACTTCTTGTATACAAGGTGATATGATGTGCTGCTGGAATTGGTCACCTTTTCAAGCTTGAAAATATGTGTAATGGTCGGGAAAATATCAGAAAAATATGATAAGGTCAATAAAGTTCCCATAACTTCTTCGTCTGTCACCGTTCTTGGTGTTCCCTGCTGTGTTTTGATCAACCAAGTTTTCATTTTTGACATTTTGGTATTCAACTCCTACATTACACACCACATGAAACCCAAACAATATGGGAAAAGGTTACATCCTCGGATTTCAAATGTTTGGCTTTGAGCGTTCCTGATGAAGGTAAATCCAGAAAAGCGCTTCGGACGCATTGAAATTATTAAACGTGTTGTTTTCAATTTTTTTCACATACGCAATATATGAAAAGGTATCCATTTTTTAAATCTAAATCATATGAATTGAAGGTGAGGTAACTCTGAAATTTTCTGAAGGAATTTAAATTAAATTTTGCTATTTTATATTTTAGCCCGAAAAATTGTACAGTGACCCTATCTTTTTTTATAATATTCTCAAAGCATTTTCCAAAAGTTGTCTTCTCGTATTTATTTTACAATTCTATCATTCAGTTTACATGTAGCTTCTAATCGCATAATTAATGATGTTTTTCCCCTGTATAATTCCATACAAAATGTGTCATTTTGTCACAACCTGTAGCTTCAGAAAATGCTCGGTAACCTATCATTTTTATTATATTTTGAACATATCACAATATATACTACATTTAAGCAAAGTATGCAGTGGCGGATCCAGAACTTTTCATAAGGGGATGGGGAGCACTGGCTGACCTATTAAGGGGCCCGCTCCAGTCATGCTTCAGTGATTCCCTATATGATCAACCAAATTTTCCCACAAAGTGGGGGCGCCCCTCCCCGGATCTGCCTATGGTATGAAAAATTCTATAAATTTTTAATTCATACTCCCATACCACCTTAACGGGATTCTAAAGCCAGTAAAGGTTTTCTGACTTCGTCCCCTTTCACAGGTAACACCTGCCTCATATTAGATTAAGATCAGTTATAAAAGGCCCCGACAAGACAAATTGTGAAACAATCCAAACGAAAAAACTAACGGTCCCATTTATGACAACAACAAAAAAACAGATACAACAGACAGCAACTAACGACAACCACTGAATTGCAAGCTCCTGATTTTGAACAGATACATACAGAATTTGGCAGGGTTAAACATGGTTGGGATCTTTCGATCCTTCCCTTACCTGGATAATGGTATAAAAACACAACATAAGAACAATCTGCAAAAAAATAGTTGGAAATGGCTTGACTCATCAAATCGGCACGAAGCACAAAACAACTATCATGAAGACAAAAGACACAAAGTACCGAAAATTTATTTTCACTTTTGTACACATTAATATCCTAAACTATCCTGCATTTCATGTTGCAAAGTAGTTATTTTCATCCTGTCTTGTGCCAAGTCATTTATTTTCAGTTCATACCAGGCCAAGTTATTCATTTTCAAAATCCTCCTCCCCTCCCCGCTTTCGAAATCAAATAGTCGTCCCCTTACGGAAAGCTAATGAAAGGGCGACATCAATAGTCTGAGAAAAGTATGATCATAAACATCATTTCCGTAAAAAGTAGGATTCTACTGGTACAGCATGTTTTACTAACTGACTGAATTATGTCGAAAGTCTTAGAGAAAAGAATAATACATTCTTTATATGCTTGTCCCAAGTCCGGATCGAGCTGGTATTTCAGTAGTTGTCGTTGGTTCATGTCTGTCATATTTTTTTTTTTGGTAAATTGTTTTGTTATAGATTAGGCCGTTAGTTTTCTCAAATGAATTGTTCCAAATTTTTTATATCGGGGCCTTTTATAGCCGACCATACGGTATGAGTTTTTCTCATTGTTGAAGGCCGTACGGTTGCCTATAAATGCTTACTTCCACTTCATTTAAACTTTGATAGACAGTTGTCACATTACCAATCATACCACATCTCCTTATTTTTATATTATACAACAAGTATTACATAAAAGGAATTGAAAGGACGTCATCAATAGTCTGAAAAAGTATGATCATAAATATAATTACTGTTAAAACTAGAATTTTTCTGATACAGCATTTTTTACTAACTGACTGAATTATGTCGAAAGTCTTAGAGAGAAGGATTATGCATTCTTTATATGCCTGTCCCCAAGTCCGGATCGAGCCGGTATTTGAGTGGTTGTCGTTGGTTCATGTCTGTCATATTTTTTTTGGCAAATTGTTTGTTATAAATAAGGCCGTTAGTTCTCTCAAATTGTTTTAAATTTTTCATATCGGGGCCATTTAGAGCCATCCATACGGTATGGGTTTTTCTCATTGTTGAAGGCCGTACGGTTGCCTATAATTGCTTACTTCCACGTCTCCTTATTTTTATATTATACAACTAGTATTACATAAATTTAACATTATCAATGCTTCCATTCAATACACCAAATATATTTGACCCACTACGTATATGTAGACCTTGCAAGGATACCATATATTAGTTTTCAAATATAGTTATCCTAGAACTCATGATAAATGAGACATTCATATGACGAAAAAAAGCTATACTGTTTTTTAGCAGTCACTAAACCATGAAAATGTGGTCCAAGACAATGATTATATGACAGACGGGAACTTCGTAACACAATGGATCTATTTACAAAATATGAATCATCCAATTCCTCTACCCTCTGAAATATAAAGCTATACAAATAGTTTACGGTGTTACCGCCGCCACTATCAGATTGTATTCTGTATGCCTCTCATTCTACGACTTGCGTCGAATGCGATTTAAAATAGAACAACTGAAATTAGCTCTCTAACCTAAACCTGATCGGTTTGCTTTCAATTCAACAGTAGACAATGAAACGTTATAGCTACTTCTAGCTTCGGCATTTTTCTATGTTGTTTCAATCTGATTAAAATTCTGATCTATATTAACTCGCGTGCTCGTATATATAAGCTCATATGAAGATAACGAAATCAGAAATCTATATTTTAATAAGATTGATGTTGTTTACAAGTGTTTGTAAAATACATCGATGCTGTACATAACCCTCTTTTTGAAGATAATCTTTAACTTCATGTCAATTGTAGGCCAATTTGTAGCGGTATACTACTATTGCCTTTATTATGCTCAATAAGTCATATAAGTGTGTAAGATGGAGTGATTAACCTGTTTCTAATTGTCATTTTGTTTTCATAATTTTAACAGAAACCCTCCCCCTTTTTCACCGTTTGCTGTTTGTTTTTATTTCTATAAAGCAAAGATATATTTAGACCAGCTAATTCAGTCAATTCTGCGTTAATATTACACCAGTTTTGGAACTAAGTACAATTTGATGTGCTTCCACCCTCACCATAAGAAAATTGGATATTTACCCAGAAAATCATTACGAACACCATCTATAAAATGACGGAAAAATAACATTTTGGGAGGGCAACTTATAAATGTTAATATCTAAAAACATCTCTAGAGAACACTTGTATCGAATCTAATGTAAAAATTCCGAATTTGGAAATTCTAATAGGCCAAGATCACTGTTATTTAACAGCTAAATGAAATTGTAAATGAGCACCCTACAAGTTCAAATGTCAATCTCGAATCATATTTGGCAACAGAAATATCAAATTAGTCCTAAATATAGAAACTATAGTTATAATACTTTGAATTATTTGACTTTATTTTGCTATAAACGCATATATGTAGCGGCGGCTAGCTGTCTTAACGTGACTCTGCGTTTTCCTGGAAATTTTAGCTTTGACCTTTGATCCAAATTTAAGAAAATCGTGACCACTGTAGACAATGACAACATCAATATTTCGATGAGGCTTGTTCCCTTCTTTCCAATAATACAATACAGCCATGTGTTATTCCGTTAATCCAAATCGATCAAATTCTTTGACTGTCACCCTACTATTATATTAAAAACCACAATTAACGAGATTAGTTTATGAATATAAGAATGACTAAAAGAACATTCTTCCTCTGAATAATAGATGATTTGAATAAAGTTGACAAAAGTATCAGAAGCGAAATGTATTACTAGCATTTACCTTTTGAATAATAGTGTGTGTTTCTATTCTAAATATGGATCCTTTGCGGCTAAAACTTAATGGCCACCTTAATTCAAAAGGTTGACAGATATAAGATGTATTATATTTAGTACAGTATTCCAAACAAATATGATTATATCATTCATAATTGTTATTCGAAAAGGATGTATACATAATAAAATGCAGGGTCAGATATGATCAGATAAGAATTGAATATCTATATTATTATATTGTAATATATCGCTCACTGTCTATTGCTGTGCAGGTTAACAGAGATCAATAATTCTGAATGTAGAGATGTCCGGAGATAAAACTTTATAAACATATGCATTATGGAAGTATTTGACGTATAATGTGTTTGTAATGGTGATGTAACCAAGTTTGAATTGGATTATATCCCGTAGTCCAGAAAAATCTTTAAGTTAAATATTTAATATGATAATTGAATTGAATGCGTGTAATATCAGACCTATGATTGAGTTAAGCCATTTCATTTGATATTTTATAGTGTGTCTTTCTATGTTGTAATGTTAAACTACTATTTCAGGTTAGGGTGAAGGTTGGCGCCTGTTAAAACGTTTAAACCCGCTGCATTTGTTTGCACCTGTCCTAAGTCAAGAACCTGTTTCAGTGGTTGTCGTTTGTTGGTGTGGTTCTTACGTGTTTCTAGTTCTTCGTTTTTTATATAGATTAGACCGTTGGTTTTCCTATTTGAATTGTTTTACACTAGTCATTTTGGGGCCCTTTATAGCTTGCCGTTCGGTGTGAGCCAAGGCTCCGTGTTGAAGGCCGTACTTTGACCTATAATTGTTTACTTTTTACACATTGTGACTTGGATGATAAGAATCACAAGTTAACACATCTAATGCTGATGATAAAAGGAAGTGACCACAACGCACTTACACGTGAACTCGTGCTGGCCCCGCAAGATCATTGACCAATAAGAAAGATGTAATCCAATCATGCACTGGTCAAAAGTGAAATTTCTCTGCACGTGAAAACATGTTATCTTATTTCAACAATTTATCGTTTGGTTAAGTAGGACACTCTGACCCTTTGACCAGACTAGAGACATCATAAATTGACAGTATAAATAGCTCACTCTTTATTTAAGTCTTAGTAATAAACAATTAAAACAGAATTATCTTCTCTGCTGTCTTAAATTATTTTATTCAGCTTAATTTTCAATTAGCAAATAAAATTGGTTTTAAGACAGACAGCTAGATACCATAGACATACTATGTATACACAGGCCAGAGTCTGAGCTCGATTTGCTATATGATATAAAAACTAAACTGACGAAAAAAGGTCATTTATTTAAAAACATAAAATGCAAAAAAAATACATTTTGCAGATAAAACATTTGACATAAAAGTTCATATTTAATATGAAATAATAATACATAATTAATACGAAATTGCATCAACTAATATCATATCAATTGAATAAATGACAAAGAAAAGCAAATATGGGGAGAAAAATCTGCCACAAATCCTCTCTTAAGCTGAAAGAGTGGATCTCAAATCCACTCTTAGGCTGAAAGAGTGGATCCCCCATCCGAGGACTCTGGCGACGTGAATACAATTTATATATAACTTGAAAAATTTACAAGCATGACATTCACATACATATACACCAAAAAAATAACACTTTATTTTTGTAAAACGTTTCCACATTGAGCAGAAATATTAAAAGTTCATATGATCATATACCAAGATATTACAATTAAATTATATCTTACTGATAAAAATGATTTAAGGCGTAAATCTTAATCCGGTCAGGACCACAGCAATAAAATTACAATATAATCGTCGTTAAGTAAATGTTTCAGAATTCATATTTCGTCTTACATCTAGACATTTAATAATAGTATCCCCTAAATATTTTAGTACGGACAATTAGTACATTAATTAACCAAAACTTTATCTTTAATCTTAAATCTTCCAACAAAATAGAAGTACATTTTTACGAAGCCCTGGATTTTTTCTAAATACGAAGTTTTATATCTGACTATTTCTATATGGGATCATGAGCGACTGATTCTCATACTACACTTGACATTTTTCAATCAAAATTGTATAAAGATCATAGATTTATTAAATTTCTTAAGGAAAAGTTTTAAATTGAAATTAGTAAATAAGTATCAAATGTAGACCTTTTAACTCTCAGTTATTTTTGTTATTATTGATATGAGACTTTAGAAATATTTTGTGATACTCATGATTCGGTAAATAGTTAAGTTTTAGTCATAATCTTGAATATAAAGCTTTTAGAAATTTAATGACTGGTGAATACCACCATTCAATATTAATAGTAATAATTTATATCGATAATACCACTATAAAAATAACGGATATCTACCAAACTTACTTATCCAGCACTGATAAGCTTGGGGATTTTTAATTTACACTTAAAATATACTTAATATACATCGGGAATTTGATTTTCTATTGAAAAAAAAATAATAATAATAAAAAATAAAATAAATAAATAAATAAATAAATAAATAAATAAATAAATAAATAAATAAATAAAATAAATTCATGTTCATTTTGTTCCTGGCATGCTACAGAACTTATTCTGAACATACTGATATTCCAATGCAATACATTTTAAAAGGTTTATATTGTATATGGTCGTAATAAAGTTGTAAAATGAAAATATCTTTGAAATAATATTCCTGCTTTTAGTGATTTTTCGTATAATTTTATTTACCTTGCGATGAATATGATGAAAGTTAAATGATGTAAATTTTAACCGAGTAAATATTTATAAATTTTGACACATACTCTAATTTTTTTCTCGAAAGAGAAAACCCATTTAATTAATAACCAGTTTAGTTAAATATAAAACTTTAGTTTGTGATGGTTTACCTCTAAAGACCATAGCATTTAGTACATCATTGGGATAACCATAAAGTCCTTATATATATATATATATACAACTCGTCTAAACATCAACCCAACAATGTTAGATCTGTAAATTTGCTTTCGTGACACCAATCGCCTGCACTGTAGCCGTCCCGCTAGACCACACGACCACCTGGGCTTCAAAATGAAGCTTTCGGTGGCCGGGTGTTACCTTTCTACGTCAGTTTTAATCTAGCGTCGTACTACAGTACATGATATATAAGGCATGGAGATGTTATTTTACAGATCAGCTAAATTATCTATAGTAAAGGATCCTACAAATTAATGTAAGCAGTCACAGAAAATATATATAATTTGAATAATTACGAATTTTAATTAAATAGGCAACATCAAAACCATAACATGATTTACGAACAATTCATGTATACCTACAGGAAGTTAAACCGAGCCATAAAATTTAAAAAACAATTTAATGGTAGCCTATCAAATGTCCACATTGACAGTCTGAATAATGTGTAAAGACAGCATCGGCAGGAGGGCAGGCAATATAGACCCCAATCGTATGAAATAAAGATCATAAACGTTTTGGCTGGCAATACTGACCCAAAACAAGATACGGTTGTAATTATATGAAATAAAGATAATAAACGTTTTGGCAGGCAATACTGACCCCAAAACAAGCATAGCATTTAATATTACTAAAGATCATATATATAATAAACGTTTTGGCAGGCAATGCTGACCCAAAACAGAAGCATAGCATTTTATTACTAAAAATCATATAAACCGTTTTGGCAGGCAATGCTGACCCAAAACAAAATAGTTGTAGTTGTATGAAATAAAGAGCATAAACCGTTTTGGCAGGCAATGCTGACCCAAAACAAGGTAGTTGTAAATGTATGAAATAAAGATCATAAACGTTTTGTCAGGCAATACTGACCAGAAACAGCTGAAGCATAAAGTTCTGTTACTAACTTAATTCTTTTTATGCTGTAAAATTCCATCAACGCATTTGACTTCAATCCTTGAATCACGGATAGGACAATTCTATCCATGAACTGCAGCAGAAGTCTTTGTTTTTTCTAAAACTGAAGTCTTTTTTTTTCTTCTAAATCTAAGTACTGAATAGTTACGAGAGTCCAAGACAATTAACGACATAGTCAACTTTTAAGAGATGGCGGAATAGTAGCAATTGGTGCTTTAGACTTTCATTGGAACTAGGATCCAGTTGTGTATCCAAATGCTGATCGAAGTCGTATTTTGTAAATTTGTATTTATAAAACAGTCAAAGTAGGCTTTGGTAAGTCAATGATTCTTGTAGATATGACTCGCACGTCTTGATCAAAATTCTAATCTCGAAATTAGGTATGTATCATTAAATAATGTCAATGAAACAGCAACCCATAAACATTCGTATGTTTGTATTATCGGAACTATGGCATACCGCTGATATATGAAAGTATATGTAAGTTGTTGATATCACGCTTTATTGCACATTTCCTTCAATGGGAAAAAGTTCTTTCGTAGATCAATACCAGACTCAGCGCTCTTTGTCCATAGTTAAAGCATGAAATAAACAAAATTAGAATGTAAAAGAATGGAAAAACTTAAATTCTCATTAAAAAACAAACTTGATCTTACTCTAGGACCACAAACATAACGCATGTTAAGGAATAGTATGCGATGATTTAATTATCATAGTTTCTTCTTCAATAATCAACCATTAAACAGACATGCCCGTTTTATGAATACACCCGTTCCACTTGAGACTGCGAAACATCTAGTTTTATATATGTTCCCTATGGTCATGTTATTACAGGAGACCTCAACATCGTCGAAGACCGTGAGGTCATAACTTTTCTAAAGAAAGGACCGAAATACCGTCCTCCATCTATAATAGATTGGAAACAGTGTCGTCAGGTCATTAAAGACGCTCTGTCTGCCTACTGTAAAATTGGTGCAAACGTGAAAATCGGATAAAAATCTTTAGACAGTTATTTGAATAAAA
This sequence comes from Mytilus coruscus, assembly GCA_017311375.1. NCBI lineage: Eukaryota > Metazoa > Mollusca > Bivalvia > Mytilida > Mytilidae > Mytilus > Mytilus coruscus. Next base: position 136,537,134 of record CM029596.1, on the reverse strand, counting down.
TTATGAATACTGTTAATATTCGAATATCTCATTTAGAAAACAATTCTGAAATTAATAATAGGATCCATGATATTCCCATTTCAAGAATAAAAATAAACTCAAGGTACTCGCAGAGCGGTTTGTGTTCGTACCGGCAGACAAGGCAGCCAATAATGTAGTGGTGGTGTGACGCATATACTACACGGAAGTTCTTCAAAACGAAATTATCAATTCCTCTACATTCAGGTCCGTTCGCACCACAGAGAGTCAAATCGTTAACAAGCATACCACTCCCACTACCCAACTTAAAGCATCTTCCGAACATTTGAAAGTCCCTACCATGTACTGGTTACCGAAATTACACAAAACCATTTAAATTCCGTTTCATCTCCGCATCGAGTAAGTGTTCTACTACTAATCTATCAGTTCTTCTAACTACCTCCTTACTACTATCAAAGAACTGGTTATTAACTTTGTAATAAAGCTTATGAAAATAATGGTATTAATTATTTTGGAGTGTTAAAAATTCTTTAGAGGTTTTAGATAAAATACATGCTTTTGATGGTCCTTATAATTCTGTTGACAGTTATGATTTTTCTACTCTGTACACTACACTTCCACACAATCTTATAAAGAAAAGTTTTGTATTTGATAAAATGGTCTTTCGAAAAATCTCATTGTAATTTTATTTGCTGTAACTCGTTTAAAGCCTTTTTCTGTAACGAAAAGGAAAGTATGCTAGATACACTTACTGGAAATGTGAGGATATGATTGAAGCTTTAAATTTTCTGCTAGATAACATTTATGTACGTTTCGGCGATAAAGTGTATCGTCAGGTAGTAGGTATTCCTATGGGCACTAACTGTGCCCCTTTAATAGCAGATTTATTTCTATATTGCTATGAATCTCAGTTTATGACCAAACTCAGTAAAGACCCATCATTGTTATATTTAGTTGATACATTCAACAATACCTACCGTTATCTGGATGATATTTTTCGTTAAATAATCCAGAGTTCTCTAAATATACTTCCGAAATTTACCCAAAAGAACTTACTTTAACTAAATCTAACATAAACAGCAGCAGTTGCCCTTTTCTAGATTTAGACATTTCAATTTCTAACGGAAACTACATACTAAAATTTACGACAAAGAGACGATTTTCATTTCCTATTGTTAATTTTCCATTTTAGACGGCGATGTGCCTTTGGCTCCATCATACGGTGTTTATATATCCCAACTCGTTCGGTATGCCCGTGTGTGTTCTGATGTCATAGATTTTAACGAACGTAATCAATGCATCACTGGGAAATTATTGTGTCAGGGATTTCGATACCATAAATTACTTAAAACTTTTACTAAATTCTTTCATAGATACAAAGATTTGATTAGTAAATTTGGCTGTACCTGTAGAAAACTTATTAAAATGGTATTTCACATCCTAAATTTTACGGTAATATTGTACTTAAAGCGAGGAAATCACTATGTGATCCGTGTAAACTCATCGAACCTTTAAACAAACTTATAAGTAAGGGTTATCGTACCAATATTGTAATTAGATCTCTGAATATAGTTTACATTGGCACTAATATCGATTTTGTCATTAGCAAATTAAAACATAACTAAGTTGTATCTTCTTTTGAGGCGGGATGTTTAGAGACACACACGTTAATTTTTATCTCTTAAGAAGTAGCTCCTCACTATCCGACTACCTGTCGATACATTTATTTTTGGCATTGCACAAGTAATGTCTTCTCTGACTGTTCATGACGTTAAAATACTAAATCCCTGGGATGTGTTTTAGTTGATTTTAGTCTCTGATGCATGATTTTTATCATTAATTGTTTTGGCTTTTAACTAGCTGTCAGTAACTGCGAGTACTCTCAAATCGTACTTTCTTGTTAATTCGACCTGTTGATACTATTTTTAATACTTTTTGTTATTTTATATTAATATGGATCTTGTCTGTATACCAGCTTTGATTATTTGGAATATCTACTAATTTTCACTTCTTCGTACTACATTTGTATTAACATCAAGATTATTCTCCTTTAATCTGTACAGGGAAGTTTTATTGTTGATATTTACCCTTATGTATCTAGTGTTAAATTAGGTATTTATATGACAGACCTTTCTTGGTATTCCTAATTATTGGAAGATTTTATATAGACAGAAAAAGTATACCTAAAACGACAAAGTTATTTTCATTTACCTGTATATATTATGAAAACCGGTTTTTCAAAAGTGATTATTTTCTAAGGGTTTAATATTTTTTTATATATTATTTATTAAATGAAGAGTATGAACTTTAAAATATTATCAGTATGTCTTGTCCATTGTTAATTTTAATACTAAATCTACTATAAAGTAAAAGCAAACGACCTTACAATGCATAAAATAAAATTATCAATTACGTGCATCGCAACCCAAACTATATCATGTACATGAATTATACTAGTAAACATAATTATAATAAAATAATACATTAAAAATATGTATTATAAACTGACAAACATGTGAATCTAGCTACATGTCTCAAAATAATCGCAATTTTGTATGTAGCAAAAGGATTGATTACAAAATAATTTATTCCAAACCAATCACCATGACGAAATAATAATTAAAGTAGCATAAGTTTCATGACAAAGATAAAACAATACAGAGATCATAGACCAAGCTACTACGACCTCTGCCAAAAGTAGCACGAGTTTCATGACAAAGCATAAAACAATACCCATTACATACTAACATATTTACAAAAGCAAATACACAGAGGTCATAGACCAAGCTACTACGACCTCTGCAAAAGTAGCATGAGTTTCATGACGAAGCATAAAACAATACCTACTACATAATAACATATTTACAAAAGTAAATACACAGAGGTCATAGACCAAGCTACTAGACCTCTGCAAAAACAATACACAGAGGGCATAAGTACAAGCAACCTCGCCCTCTGCAAAAATTAAAATATCGTCCACATTACCCAAACAGGCAAAGACAGGTAAATTGATTTGTAATAAATAAGCATTGAGTTGTGATATAGGTAAGAGACATATCCTTTTTATACCGTTAACATTAAGCAAACAAGGTACACCTGCATAAATTAAAATACTAACAATTATAGCGATTAGACTAACTTGCAAAATTATAAGCTCCAAACAAACCACCGTGCCGAGATTTACGAAATTAGCATGAGTTTCGTGACATAGCATAAAACAATGAACACTAAATAAAACATAATTGCAAAAGGAAATACACAGAGGTCATAAGTACAAGCAACCAAGCTCTCTGCACCAATTGAAATATCGTCCACTTTACCCAAACAAGTAAGGCAAATGGGTTTGTAGCCCAATAAATAATAGCATAGCCTTAAAACTTCAACTGTCTTGCTCTTTCATATGAGAGTGTTTAAATGTATGGAATCGTGAATAACATCGTATATAAGTGTGTAACTTTGCATTCTATCATGTATGGTATTATTATCGTTATGCAAAAAATTTTGTATTTGTAGTTACATTTAAATGAACCATGTCTCCTACAGATACACAAGGCGGATATACGTTCTGCAAACATTAGGATGCTATTAAGGATTCAGTAACTTGTAAAATTACAACATCGGGTTAATCATCAGCTATCATTTTATTAGTATGGTAAATAATTACATTTTGATCGCAAACGCACAGTGTCGCCACCAACACCAAAATTAATTTGACCCACTATCTCTTTGACAAAGAAATGAATTTGACCAATTAACTGCTACATGTTTTGCATCAATCAAAATCGTGAGATCTATCCGAATGGAAGAATGGTAAAAAATTAACTGTACGTTTGTTCAGAAAGAAAGCATAAAATAGCTAAAAAATAAAAGTATAGTTCGATTTTACCTCAATTTGCTAAAAGGAAATCACTCCAGTCCAAAATTATCCATAAAATTAAAATTTTTAACAAATTGTTTAATAAGAATCACAAGTTAACACATCTAATGCTGATGATAAAAGGAAGTGACCACAACGCACTTACACGTGAACTCGTGCTGGCCCCGCAAGATCATTGACCAATAATCAAGATGTAATCCAATCATGCACTGGTCAAAAGTGAAATTTCTCTGCACGTGAAAACATGTTATCTAATTTCAACAATTTATCGTTTGGTTAAGTAGGACACTCTGACCCTTTGACCAGACTAGAGATATCATAAATTTACAGTATAAATAGCTCACTCTTTATTTAAGTCTTAGTAATAAACAATTAAAACAGAATTATAATCTCTGCTGTCTTAAATTATTTTATTCAGCTTAATTTTCAATTAGCAAATAAAATTGGTTATTTAGTACCATATTCCAAACAAATATGATTATATCATTCATAATTGTTATTCGAAAAGGATGTATACATAATAAAATGCAGGGTTAGATATGATCAGATACGAATTAAATATCTATATGATTATATTGTAATATGTCGCTCACTGTCTATTGCTGTGCAGGTTAACACAGATCAATAATTCTGATTGTAGAGATGTCCGGAGATAAAACTTTATTAACATATGCATTATGGAAGTATTTGACGTATAATGTGTTTGTAATGGTGATGTAACCAAGTTTGAATTGGATTATATCCTGTATTCCAGAAAAATTTTAAATTAAATATTTAATATGATAATTGAATTGAATGCGTGTAATATCAGACCTATGATTGAGTTAAGCCATTTCATTTGATATTTTATAGTATGTCTTTCTATGTTGTAATGTTACACTACTATTTCAGGTTAAGGTGAAGGTTGGCGCCTGTTAAAACGTTTAAACCCGCTGCATTTGTTTGCAAAAGAGGGACGAAAGATACCAGAGGGACAGTCAAACTCATAGATTGAAAACAAACTGACAACGCCATGGCCAAAAATAAAAAGACAAACAGACAAATAATAGTACAGATGACACAACATAGAAAACTAAAGACTAAGCAACACGAACCCCACCAAAAACTGGGGGTGATCTCAGGTGCTCCGGAAGAGTAAGCAGATCCTGCTCTACATGTGGCACCCGTCGTGTTGCTTATGTTATTACAAATCCGGTAAATAGTTTAAATCGGTAAGTCACATTCGTGAAAAGGGAAGTGTATTGTAGTTACGACATAAGGAACATATCTGCATATTTGCACCTGTCCTAAGTCAAGAACCTGTTTCAGTGGTTGTCGTTTGTTGGTGTGGTTCTTAAGTGTTTCTAGTTCTTAGTTTTTTATATAGATTAGACCGTTGGTTTTCCTATTTGAATTGATTTACACTAGTCATTATGGGGCCCTTTATAGCTTGCCGTTCGGTGTGAGCCAAGGCTCCGTGTTGAAGGCCGTACTTTGACCTATGATTGTTTACTTTTACACATTGTGACTTGGATGGAGAGTTGTCTCATTTGCACTCATACCACATCTTCTTATTTCTATATACCTACGGAATGTACATGTATACGTTTATTCGCTTATCCAGACTTCTTATGCAACATTTGTATTGAAAGAGGAATATCCAGTGTTCTGCAGCTTAACAAAGGTGAATTTGTCAGCTTTTAGAGATTTCCTGAGATAAAACATAATTAACATATGCATGATGGAATTATTCGACAAACAATGTACTGGTTACCGGGCTGTGATAACCTCGGGAACTTTTACATTTCACTAGCAGAGGTATCTACCCAGTGGTAGTAGTAAAATTATCGATATTATTTTTATTTCACCAGATGCTCATTTTGTAGTTAGTCACCACTTCGATGTTATCTTGTATATCTATTATATAGTCATTTTTATAAATTTACTGTTTGCAAAAGTATGAATTATTCTAAATAATAAGGATGTTCTTATCCCAGACAGAAAACCTTAGCCGTATTAGGCACAACGTTTTGGAACTTTTGGTCCTCAATGCTCTTCAACTTTGTACTTGTTTTGGCTTTCGAACTTTTTTGATCTGAGCGTCACTGGTTAGTCTTGTATGGACGAAACGCGCGTCTTGCGTATCAAATTTTAAACCTGGTAATTTTTGCTAGCTATTATTCGTATGTTTCTCTGTCCTATATGTTCTCCCATTTATTTGTATTGTAGTCCTGTCATGTAATGTTGTCATTTTAATGTTATATTTAACATTGCCATAAAAGCGGGAGGTTTGGCTAGCCACAAAACCAGGTTCAACCCACCATTTTTTTCTTAAAATGTCCTGTACCAAGTCAGGAAAATGGCCATTGTTATATTATAGTTTATTTCTGTGTGTGTTACATTTTAATGTTGTGTTTCTGTTGTGTCGTAGTTCTCCTCTTATATTTGATGTGTTTCCTTTAGTTTTAGTTTGTAACCCGGATTTTTTTTTTCTCAATCGATTTATGAATTTCGAACAGCGGTATACTACTGTTGCCTTTATTTGACAATTAGTGCCTCCTCAGTGATGTTTCGAGTCAAAAATATTTTGAAAGTCCAAAACCTAATACATACGTCGAAGAGCTAATACAATCACAACATGTATGCTAAAAGAGGAATATCCAGTTTTCCCTATAAACGTGTAGTTATTTATGTCAAAATAATAAGATCTTTTCCTATGGTTATGTTGTTGATTTGCTTAGGGCTAGATGTTATCTTTTTCGTGTGGCTATCTGTTGTCGTATTCTTTTAGATAGTTGTTTTTTTTTTCTTGTAGCTGAATGATGTCTTTATTTGGGTTTTTGCTAGCTGTTGTATTTTCCCTATGGCTGCCTGTTGTCTATTTTTGCAGCTAGCTGTTGTCTTTTTCCATGGCAAACTGTTGTCTTTTTTTCTGTTTATGGCTTCGATTATGTACATGGTATCTTCTCTCCTCCCCTTTTTGTACATAACGGGTTTTTTTTTTTTATTTCTGTCCTTGCAACATGTTCATGTTTATTTAAGTGTATCATAATTTTCTGTAATTGTTTATAAAGCTCACAATTTTGTAACCTTCATACATAAAATGAAGAACAAAAATCAAAGTTTTTTTATAAGAATATTCCAGGCAATGTAATTTGATATCGGATACTGATTAATGACAAGTTAAATTATCACGCCAAAGGTGTATCACATGATTGTAGATTCCTTATACGAAAGGTAACGGCTTCATATTATTTTTTTGTTTTTTGGTAAATATTAGTGTCTTATTAACTTTACAAAGTAAATTAACATTCAAAACAAACACAATTTTAATTTGTAAATGTGCACAAAAGAACATTTAATTGTAACCGTTATGTGTTAACAAAGTTCTTCAAGATAGTAAAGAAAATTGAGTGAAAATTTTTTGCGATGTATGACATGTAAAGATCCAGTAAAAAAGATGAAGACTTTCAACCTATATTTTTATTTTGTTTACGCAATTAGCATGACAATGAAATCGACATTTAAAGTTAGAACACATTCAAGTTTTCAGAATGTATATGACCAGGTTAAATAGACAAAATGCATAGATCTAATATAAATAAAAGGAGTTAAATTTACAAAAATAAAACAGCAATCTAGCAACACAAAAAGCATAACAAGGATCAAACTATGGAATGATAAACAAATTTCACAAGCATATAAGAATCAATTAATCGCCTATTCTAGGCTTATTTCTAATTGAACCAAACACGGATTTCCAAAGATCTTGAATCGGTAACAAAACTACAACTACCAAGGTCGTTCAAGATTTTCACTTGTAAATTTATTTTATCAAATAATACAGATAAAATAGCATTTTTCTAAATTGATCTTTTTTGTGAATTATGATTTATGCATTTTTTTTATTCCAGTGATCGTGTAAAAAAGGGGAGGGATAAGAATAAAGTTTTACTCCACCACATGTTTATAATTCTGTACGTTTGCTTTTGTCAGTTTTGATGGACCTCCTACTTTTTGAACTTACTTTGTAGTTCGGTATTTTTGTTATATTTGCTAAAACTTAATGTTTCTTTCTGTAAAGAATGTATTCAAAGCTTGGAAATATTTGTTATTGGTTGTTTAATTTATCAAATCATAGTCTTGATATTCGATATAATTCAGATCTTTATAGTAATACAGACAGTACTGTATTATCAACATGTTTGTTATGTTCTTGCTTTAAAGAGACTGTTTTGTTGACATCAATTTTACACCTCTTATTTTCTGATGTTCTTTGCTTTTTGGTGGGTGATAACTTTGGAGACTTAATGTAATCGTCCTCATCAAAATGTTTAGTAAATAAGAAATGCAACAAGATACTACGGGGTAGCTAACAACCATTCATAAAAAGAACAAATCATGGACAAAAGAAGAAAAACAAACAAACACTGCACAAAACACTTGCGTAATATGAGCTCCAAAATAACCGGGATTGACATCAGCTGATTCTATTTTTATAGGTTGCATCCGTAATGGTTAAGATCCGATAAAATGTCATTATCGATTATGAATATCTTGGATGCAACTAACTCATGCATAGTCGGACTGGAACGATTTTTAATGCAATGATTGACTTGTTTTTGTTATGTTCATATCTTAACTATCTGGCTTTCGAAAGTTTTTTTGATGAACACAGCTAATAATTTTAACCTGCAAGGACATAGGTATCACAATTCCATATTTTTAAAATTTAGCTTTTTTAGATACTAGGTTTGTTGATTAACTAAATTCAATTTAAACGGGTTTTTTACTGAGTGTGGCCATAAACGGTTATTAATAACAGTACAAGAACAAGTCTGCTATTAAAGGGGCGCCATCGGTGCCCATATGAATATCTACAACCGGCCGATACACTTTATTGCCGAAACGTACATCAATGTTGTCAAGGAGAAAATTAACAGCTTTGATCATCTTATCATCCTTCCAGTAAGTATATCTAGCATATTTACCTTTCTCATTTGAGAATAAGGCTTTAAACGAGTTGCAGCAAATATATTTGCAATCAGATTTTTTTTAAACGACCATTTAATTGATTAGGAAAACTTTTGTTTGACAAGATTATGTAGAAGTATAGTTTAAAGAGTTGAAAGTCAAAACTGTAAACAAAATCAAAAGGGCCATCAAAAGCACGTAATTTATCTGAAACATCCAAAGAATATTTTACACTCCAATTCCACTATTTTCATATGTTTTATTACCAAACATTAATGATAAGTTCTTTGATAGAAGTAAAGTACTAGTTAAAAGTACTGAAAGATTAGTTGTAGAACACTTACTAGAGGCCGAGATGAAACGATATTTCATGGATTTTTTGTGTAGTTTAGCGCTTCGGACGCATGAAATTATTAAACGTGTTGTTTTCAATTTTTTAGGTAACCAATACATAGTAGGGACCTTAAATGTTCAGAAAAGGACGTAAGCTTTGATGTGGTTATGATACGACTGCTTACTAGATGACTTTTTGTGGAGCGCACTGACCGAAATGTAGAAATATTAATAATTTCATTCTTAAAACTTCCGTGTAGTTATAACGTCATACAACCACGACATTGTTAGCTGCTTTGTCGGCCGGTAAACACACAAAACGCTTTGCGAAAACTTGAATTTTGTTTCTTTATTTTGCTTTTTAACTTTTTTAGTTAGAGCTTCGTGGGTGAGTCTTTTGAAGACGAAACGCGCGTCTGACGTACAAAATTTTAATCCTAGTATCTGTGATGGGTTTATTTTCAGAAAATTTTTTATTTGAATCACAGTGGTTTGTTTTACAATTTACGATTTATCACTGCCTGAGACAAGATACTTATATCTACGTTGGCCAAGAAACAAAGCAGAACCAACTCTTTCGGTTTGAAATGAGGCATTATGTGACCCCTGAAATTTCCATATATGATGCGGTTATCAAAATTATTCGAAAAAAAAAAACACGTTATTGAAGAAAGGTCCCGTATGATGTCACAAAGATGTAAACATGTTCAGATTTCAGCTAAAATGACTATTTTACACATAGTGTTGAAAAAGAGGGACGAAAGATACCAGAAGGACAGTCAAACTCATAGATCGAAAACAAACTGACAACGCCATGGCCAAAAATAAAAAGACAAACAGACAAATAAGAGTACAGATGACACAACATAGAAAACCAAAGACTAAGCAACACGAACCCCACCAAAAACTTGGGGTGATCTCAGGTGCTCCGGAAGGGTAAGCAGATCCTGCTCCACATGTGGCACCCGTCGTGTTGCTTATGTTATTACAAATCCGGTAAATAGTCTAATTCGGTAAGTCACATTCGTGAAAAGGGAGGGTATTGTAGTTACGACATAAGGAACATATCCGATATCATCTGTGAAACGGTTATTCCATAACGGTCAACCAACTGGTGATGGCGTCCGTAAAATTTACAAAGGGATGACTTCAACTTCACCATTTGGAACTCTTGGTTTAATAGCTTCCTTGTGAGCAGCAATCCTCTATCAAGGAAATCATGATAGGAAACACAAGCCCGGGAATATCGTATCAATTGGGAGATATATACTCCGTATGCAGGCGCTACTGGAATGTTGCTACATAGAAATGGAAAGTTCACAGTTGGGAAGCTGAAATCATCTCTTTTGTCATAAAGTTTCGTTTTCAACCAACCCTCATTGTCAATTTCTAGATGTAAGTCAAGATATGAGGCAGACTTAACTGTATCTGTAGTATCCTTTATCTCTAGTTCGATGGGATAGATTCGTTCAACATAGTCACCAAATTTTGTATTATTTAGTGAGAGAACATCATCTATATAGCGGAACGTAGAGTTAAAGGATATTGCTAACTTCTTATCTTTCTTCCTAAGAAGTTCCTGTATGAAGTTAGCCTCATAATAATAAGGAAACAAGTCGGCAAGAAGAGGGGCACAATTGGTTCCCATTTGGAATTCCGACAGTCTGTTGAAAAACACGTCCTCCAAACGTAACAAATATGTTGTCAATCAAGAAATCAAGCATCTTGATAATGTCAGTTTCAGAGACTTTTTTGTTTGAATCAGAGTGATTCTTTACAAAGTAGGATTTATCCCTCCCCAAGACAAGATACTTGTATCTACGTTCGCTATAAAACTATATATGAGCCAGTCTTGCCCTAAAAGATTTTTAAACACATTAACGTCTAAATAAAATACATTTTTTGGCTTACTATCTCATTTGGGTAAAGCCTTGCTCATATCTGAATCTCGAGATCATTTCAAAACAGAGGAAAGGGCAAATCAAATACAACGTGTGAGAACGTTGAAAATAAAAAAACATTCAAAGTTAAAAACGACTGATGACGGCTATGCCTGGTGCTTAGAAAAACCTGTTTCGAGTAGGTCAAAATTTTATGAAAAGAAAATCAAACAAAATGTGTATTGATATTGAATGTCAACACAGCAGTGTTAACTAATGGACTAACGATAACCTCGGGGTGGAACGTCCACCAGTAATGGCTTCGACCCAAATGCTGTAAAAAGAGAGAGAAAAAAAACTTATGGTTTTGTACGTTTGTTCGCGCTATTCATCTACGTAAGACTAAAAAGTTGCGGTCTAATCAACATTAAATGCAAGGACACATCGAAAACGAAGTTGAGGAGCATTGAAAACTAAATATTTCGAAAATTTCTGCTAAATTCGGCTTAGGCGAGTTCTGTAGGAGAATTAGAATATAAATTTAAGTGTTTAAAGTAATTCAAAAACCTTATAAAATAAAATATTATAGAAAATAACTATAACTTTTTCATGTCTTCACAGATGAAGACAGCAACAATAAAGTGTCAACATGTAAAATGCTGTAGTTTTGCGTAGATAGTATCTGTGTCATTTCGACTTCATAAAACTCATCATTGGTACTCAATCCAAACAGCTGGAAGGCTGGAAGTTGAAAGCACAGAAAAAGAAATAAACCAATAACTTGTTGACAACTTACGTAAGTCTGTTTTGATTTCTATGTTTATACATGTAGTGCTACCAGATAAAGTTTTACAGTACTTCCATAAACTGGCATGATCAGTTCTATATATGATGCAGTTACTTCCAGAATAGCATCTTTCATTGTTTATTTCGATAAAATATGGAGTTAAAAATGTAATAACAATCATCAGGAGTGCCATAAGCAACAAAATAAAACCAAACAGTAACATCCTCTTCTTACAAGCCTCCATCATGCGAAAACGCTGCTGTAAAATACAAAAAAAAAATATTACAAAATTTGCTTTTCGTTTGAATTATATCTTGAAAGATGAGTCACACTGCTATTGAAATATCGTTTAGGTCCATATGAGAAATGGTTCTTTATCGAGTGTTACAAGTAGGTTTTGGGGTTTTTTGTTGTTGTGATTCTTTGTTAATGTTTGCATGGTGTTTTTAATTCATTTGCATGGACTTGTTTTTCCGTAAATGAAAAAAAAAAAAAAAAACACTAAACAAATTTATTTTGTCAGTAGCACATTTTAAGAAGAGACGTCGAAGTGAAATTAACAAAATTAATCATGATTCCTTGACTATAGTATAGATCTTCTTTTAGTATAATTTAGAGTAAGGTATATAGAAGGTAACTCCACAAGTACCTATAATATTATAATGTCCAGGTATTTAATGGCCTAAATCGTATTGGAAATGCTAGTTTTTTCCGTTAACTTTTATTGAAGGACTCAAGGTGTCTTTTTACAAATAAAAGGCGTTTTCGTTTCAAGAGTTTTAGCTAACAACATTAAGAATGAACAAATTCACCATAAGCATTTTCAATTTTTATATATACACCTCCAAGGGTAGGCTGGGAGAGACCTGTTTAGATAGTACTGAACACCTATGCAGCACTGATTGGTAGATAATGTATCTAATAAATATTTTTTTTATCATAAGGCTCAATACTAGGGTAAAACAATAAAGTAATATAGCAGAATGCACTTAAAATTTTAATCCGGAATTAATAATTAACATGATTAAAATGACTATTGTAGTTGTTAATGTCGAACCAATAGTCTCTAAGAACAAGGTAGTGTAAACGGCCCACGAAATGTCTTATGAATATATGTTTTGAAAGTTGCATAAGAACGAGCTGCATTTGTATTTTGATAAACGATGTAGTAAAGCTTCTATAAGTAAAACAGATATAAATTTTATTAAAGAAATACATTTACATTGAAATCAATAGGATTTTGTTTTGCTGAAATTCATCCCCTATACGTATAATGCAGGCTATTTCTTAATGTGTGATTCACTGTCTTTTTAACTTGATTTAGTCGTACAATGATGATTGTTGTCATGAGACGAATTCACAAAAGCAACTGTTAAGCGACGTAAGGATGTTCGCTTGTCATGTTTTGGAATTTTGTCAGATTTTCAGAATCCTCTGGTTTTATCCATTTGAATGCCTTAACAATTTTGCCCATTGACCCCATTTTCTTTGTATAAATTTTGTATAATTATATGCCATCTGTAAAAGTCTTATAAAATCTTTGTTATTTTTAATAGTTATTGAGAACTTAAACTTGTCAATGGTAAAGCTATGAAAAATCAAGAGAGACATTTTCCGCAAAAATTTCAATGGTTATATATCTGTTTGACAAGCACATTGACCTATATCATTTTTTTGCATTAATATTTCCTTAACAAAACAACGTGATTAAAATATACTAGCTGTTATGAAAAGCTTGTTATCTCCTGAAACTGAGTAGCGTACCACCTTAAATAACTTTGTTTGTTAATATAGTAGAACGTTTGGTTTTGTCAGGTTTTATAGAATTCCCGCTTTTTTAATTCACCTTGGAATTTGGTACTCCTGTCGTCAATACAAATAAACAAAACATGTAGCTGTGTCATTGGCAGTTAGCTTTTCCATTTATATCCAACATTTGCAATGATTTTTGTTTCATTGTTTTAGTTTTTGAGTATTTGAAATGTCATGAAATATAACGTTCAACATTTGACTTTTCTGAATCAAACATTAATACAATACATTTTAACTTTGAAAATAAAGCGATATGATTATAAAGCAATATACAAATTTAGAACGACAAAACTGTAACAACGAGTGGGATGGTTATGAATTGAAAAATTAATATATTTATACATTCTTTTTACTTGTCTTTGTTAATCTTTAACCTTTACTGTTTAGTCCATTTTTGGTAATATCCTTTTGGCGTGGCTCGGTATTTATACATCCCGCCATTGTGTTATTGTGCTATGGTTATTTTTTGTATTATTGTCTTTCATTTTTGCTTATGTGCTTTGTCTATAGAGTGTCTATAAGGCATTTTGTTTTTCTTTGTTGACACAGTTGTTTGTTTTTATTTTGATTAAGATTATAACACAATGTTGACTGCTGTACCCCAATTTTTGACAATTTTACCTGTTATATCTGTTTGTTTTGTTGACAATATAATGGAATTTTATGCGACTGTTATACAAGTGAGAGGTTTAGCTAGCTATAAAACCAGGTTTAATCCACCAGAATAGAACAGACAAAATATTATTTTTATATAATTCTCTTGATTTATTGTCAAAACGTTAAATACACAGACGTTTTACCAGAAAGAGTTAAGTTAGAGAAGTAGGGAATTCGGAAACGTCGCGCGATAATTATTATTTACGAATCCACTACTTCTTATACATTCTTAAATACAAAATTTACAATTAATCTTGATGTCACAATATATATACTGCAGTTTAAATGATCTATTAAAATTAGAGATCTCACACATGCGTAATAATTTTTGGACGTAAATTTATCAGTGTTTAGATGCTGGGGCAAGTTATTTTTTAGATATTGTTAGTGTATAAATGGATGACTCATAAGTTATAAAATGTGATTGGAATAAATGGTTCATCTAAGTAAGGAGTCACTCGTTTGATAAAGTTTAATGTTCATTTACTAGTACTGCATTGGTGGTATCCCATGCAGTTGGACTGATAGTTCCTGGGGTAACTACCAGCTCAATTGTCAGTGCTTTTGTTATGACATTTTACATAATAAACTTTTCTTAACTGTTGTCGATAGATTTCAAAATTATTTAGAAACTGAGGTTCTAATTCCCGAATGTAAAGCTGATCTTAGAAGGGTATAGTTTTCTTTTTGTGCCCCCTTTGACCGTTTAGCTCCTAATATTTTCACGTTTATATTGTAAAATTAAATAATTTGTATGTATGTACATGTAGGTAATTTTTGATTTTATAACAAGTATAATGTACGGTAAGACTATTAAAATAACGTTTATTAAAATGTACTACGTCTGAAAGATGTATTTTCAAATTGACCTTCATCAAAAGCACTCAAACCAAAATATTGAAATTCAAGAATTTATAAAAACGTGAAAATATTAATTGTCTTACCGTACATTATACTTGTTCTAAAATCAAAATTACCTACATGTACATACTTATATACAAATTATTTAATTTTACAATATTGTACAATTTACGTATATGCATATTTGAATTTATTCAAAACTATTCTCTTCTAATAAGTTTCTTTAATTTGTTAAATTTTTTATTGTGAGTTTACATGCACTAATGTATTTAAGGTCACACAACATCACATTTTACGTAATATTTGTGTCATCTGTACTATTATTTGTCTGTTTGTCTTTTATTTTTGGCCATGGCGTTGTCAGTTTGTTTTCGATCTATGAGTTTGACTGTCCCTCTGGTATCTTTCGTCCCTCTTTTGATGCGAATCATCAATTTTTTATGGTCTTTGATTTAACGTTTTCTTTCACAAAAATATTATTTACGTTTTTTATGGAATGTTGATCACGAGACTTAACAGGATATGTTATTTTCAAATAAAAAGTATGGCATCTACGAAAACAGAAAAATAACTAGTTGCATATTAGTTATCTGCTTTTATACTGTCCATTTTTCCTACTATTTTGATATGTAGACTAATATCTTTTTAAGAAGAAACCTACATTTCTTTTTATAGGCATGTTCTACCAAATGACGTGGATGCAAGCAGCTGTAGGTCACATCAAGACCTTCAACAATGCCCAAATCCAATAACGTATTGCATGCAAGCTGTAAAAGGCGCCAAATTAAGAAACATGCTTGTTGTTTACATCTTCAAATTTTTCAAATAAAAGAATACACTAACTTTTAAAATATAATGAACTGTTTTAACTCTACCGTTTTAGATGTTTCTTGTGTGCATTAATTATAATGTAATCACTTAGTTATTAATAAATACCTTTAGCTTATTGATGATTAACGCAAAATTATTAGATCTGCAGACGATGCAAAGAAAAAGTAATCCAAATAGATAACTATGACAAAAGAATATTCTGAATATAACTGAAATCCTCTTAAATAATTGACTAGGAAAACACCTTATTGATTTATTTGATTATATCAAAATTAACGTGAGATCCTTTTTTAGAAATCAATAAAATGGATAAAGTCTATATCAGACAGGTGAGTTTATGTATTAAACCCGTATTTTATTTACTATGGCACTTTAACAAAACTTACCGTATTTTATTAACAAGGGCACTTTAACAAAACTTACCGTATTTTATTTACTAGGGCACTTTAACAAAACTTACCGTATTTTATTTACTAGGGCACTTTAACAAAACTTACCGTATTTTATTTACTAGGGCACTTTAACAAAACTTACCGTATTTTATTTACTAGGGCACTTTAACAAAACTTAACGTATTTTATTTACTAGGGCACTTTAACAAAACTACCGTATTTTATTTACTAGGCACTTTAACAAAACATACCGTATTTTATTTACTAGGGCACTTTAACAAAACTTACCGTATTTTATTTACTAGGCACTTTAACAAAATTACCGTATTTTATTTACTAGGCACTTTAACAAAACTTATCGTATTTTATTTACTAGGTCACTTTAACAAAACTACCGTATTTTATTTACTAGGGCACTTTAACAAAACTTACCGTATTTTATTTACTAGGGCACTTTAACAAAACTTACCGTATTTTATTTACTAGGGCACTTTAACAAAACTTACCGTATTTTATTTACTAGGGCACTTTAACAAAACTTACCGTATTTTATTTACTAGGGCACTTTAACAAAACTTACCGTATTTTAGACCAATTTAAAGAAACAAGGCAATAGTTGTTTACCGATGTTCAAATCTCGTTCAACTATAAAGAGTAGAAAAATCCAGGTTACAAATAAAATTGAGCGATTCGCATCAACTCTAAAAGGGGCTAGACTAGATAATTCGACAAGGTTAGCGTCACCAGTTTCTCAACTGTAGGTCACAAAAGGCTTCAGTTTACAACTGTAAACAAAATTCAAAAAAAAATTAACGGCCCAATTTGTGCAAAGAACAATAAACGAAAATCAAACATGATAAACAGCAACAAACGAAGACCCGTGAATTACCGCCTCCTCACTTTGGACAGGCATATTCCGATTATGGCGGGGTTAAACCATTGTAATGTAATAACTGAGATATATAAACGCCACACGATTGGGTAGATATTAAGGTTATGGCGGGGTTAAACCATGGTAACGTAATAAATGAGATATATAAACGCCACACGATTGGGTAGATATTAAGGTTATGGCGGGGTTAATCCATGGTAACGTAATAAATGAGATATATAAACGCCACACGATTGGGTAGATATTAAGGTTATGGCGGGGTTAAACCATGGTTACGTAATAAATGAGATGTATAAATGCCATACGATTGGGTAGATAGTAAGTTTAAGGCGGTGTTAAACCATGGTTACGTAATAAATGAGATGTATAAACGCCATACGATTGGGTAGATATTAAGGTTATAGCAGGGTTTCTCCTTTGTTACGCAATAAATGAGATATATTAATGCAATACGATTGGGTATATATAAAGGTTATGGCGGGGTTAAACCATCGTAACGTAATAAATGAGATATATAAACGCCATACGATTGGGTAGATATTAAGGTTATAGCGGGGTTAAACCATCGTAACGTAATTAATGAGATATATAAACGCCATACGATTGGGTAGATATTAAGGTTATGGCGGAGTAAAACCATCGTAACGTAATAAATGAGATATATAAACGCCATACGATTAGGTAGATATTAAGGTTATGGCGGGGTTAAACCATCGTAACTTAATAAATGAGATATATAAACGCTATACGATTGGGTAGATATTAAGGTTATGGCCGGGTTAAACCATGGTAACGTAATAAATGAGATGTATCAACGCCATACGATTGGGTAGATATTACGGTTATAGCGGGGTTAAACCATGGTAACGTAATAAATGAGATGAATCAACGCTATACTATTGAGTAGATATTAAGATTATGGCGGAGTTAAACCATCGTAACGTAATAAATGAGATATATCAACGCCATACGATTGGGTAGATATTAAGGTTATGGCGGAGTTAAACCATCGTAATGTAATAAATGAGATGTATAAACGCGATACTATTGGGTAGATATTAAGGTTATGGCAGTGTTAAACCATCGTAATGTAATAAATGAGATATATCAACGCCAAACGATTGGGTAGATATTAAGGTTACAGCTGGGTTAAACCATGGTTACGTAATAAATGAGAAGTATAAACGCCATACGATTGTGTAGATATTAAGGTTATGGCGGGGTTAAACCATCGTAACGTAATAAAAGAGAGGCGAAAGATACCAATGGGACATTTAAACCCATAAGTCAAAAATAAACTGACAACGCCATGGCTAAAAAAAAGATCAACAGACAAACAACAGTACACAAAAAAAAACATAGAAAACTAAAGACTGAGCAACACGAACCCCACCAAAAACTGGGGGTGATCTCATGTGCTACCGAGGAGTAAGCAGATCCTGCTCATGTTAGTACATACCTGGTAATAAGTCTAATTCGGTAATTCACATTCGGGAAAAGGGGAACTGGATTGTAGTTACGACAATTGGAACATATCCGCTATCATCTGTGAAACGGATATTCCATAACGGTCAACCAACTCGTGATGGCGTCCGTAAAATTTAAGAAGTGATGATGACTTCAACTTCACCACTTGGAACTGGTTTAATAGCTTTCTTGTGGGCAGCAACCCTCTATCAAGGAAATCATGATAGGAAATACAAGCCCTAGAATATCGTATCAACTGGAAGATATATACTCTGTATGCAGGCGCTGCTGGAATGTTGCTGCATAGAAATGGAAAGTTCACAATTGGGAAGCTGAAATCATCCTTTTAGTCGTAAAGTTTTGTTTTCAACCGGCCCTCATTGTCAATTTCTAGATGTAAGTCAAGACATGAGGCAGACTTAACTGTATCTGTTGTATCCTTTATCTCAAGTTCGATGGGAGATGTATGAACGCCATACGATTGGTTAGATATTAAGGTTATGGCGGGGTTAAACCATGGTAACGTAATAAATGAGATGTATAAACGCCATACGATTAGGTAGATATTAAGGTTCCTGCTCATGAGAAATGGAAAGTTGACAATTGGTTAAAATTATAACGTTTGTCAGAGATTCTAGTTAAATACTGAAAACTAAAAGAGGGACAGTCAAACTCATAGATCGAAAACAAACTGACAACGCCATGGCCAAAAAATAAAAAGACAAACAGACAAATAATAGTACAGATGACACAACATAGAAAACTAAAGACTACAACACGAACCCCACCAAAACTGGGGTGATCTCAGGTGCTCCGGAAGGGTAAGCAGATCCTGCTCCACATGTGGCACCCGTCGTGTTGCTTATGTTATTACAAATCCGGTAAATAGTCTAATTCGGTAAGTCACATTAGTGAAAAGGGAAGGGTATTGTAGTTACGACATAAGGAACATATCCGATATCATCTGTGAAACGGTTATTCCATAACGGTCAACCAACTCGTGATGGCGTCCGTAAAATTTACGAAGGGATGATTTCAACTTCACCATTTGGAACTCTTGGTTAAATAGCTTCCTTGTGAGCAGCAATCCTCTATCAAGGAAATCATGATAGGAAACACAAGCCCGGGAATATCGTATCAATTGGGAGATATATACTCCGTATGCAGGCGCTGCTGGAATGTTGCTACATAGAAATGGAAAGTTCACAATTGGGAAGCTGAAATCATCTCTTTTGTCGTAAAGTTTTGTTTTCAACCGACCCTCATTGTCAATTTCTAGATGTAAGTCAAGATATGAGGCAGACTTAACTGTATCTGTAGTATCCTTTATCTCTAGTTCGATGGGATAGATTCGTTCAACATAGTCACCAAATTTTGTATTATTTAGTGAGAGAACATCATCTATATAGCGGAACGTAGAGTTAAAGGATATTGCTAACTTTTATCTTTCTTCCTAAGAAGTTCCTGTATGAAGTCAGCCTCATAATAATAAAGAAACAAGTCGGCAAGAAGAGGGCACAATTGGTTCCCATTGGAATTCCGACAGTCTGTTGAAAACACGTCCTCCAAACGTAACAAATATGTTGTCAATCAAGAAATCAAGCATCTTGATAATGTCAGTTTCAGAGAATTTTTGTTTGAATCAGAGTGATTCTTTACAAAGTAGGATTTATCCTCCCCAAGACAAGATACTTGTATCTACGTTCGCCATTCTTTTAATGAAACAAAGTAATACCAACTCTTTCAATTTGTCTTTTAGTTTGGAATGGGAATACTTGTGTAAAGTGTAGAAAAGTCAAAAGTTTTAATATTATTGCAAGATGAGAGAGTCTTAGATTGTATGTAATCTAAAAGATCTTTGGAATTTTTAGTATCCACATCTGATTCACGCCACCTCTAGAATAGGCAGTTTCACAATAACTTTGGAGCCCGGCTTTGATTGCTGATAAAATAGATGTTAATAATTTAGAAAGAGCATTTGGAAGACCCAGCAATATACCGTTGTTTGTAAGGACACTTATGTAGTTTAGGTATCCAATACAGTGATGGAAGATCCAGTTCTTCATCTTTGGTTGAAATTCCAAAGGAACATAGAGACAAGAAACAAAGTATCGATCTTAGAGTACTCGCTGTTAAATTTGTATGCTAATTCAAAGCAAGATACAACTTGAAGTTATAAATAAATCATGTTCTCAAACAAGTAAGTATTAATCTCATTCAACTTTTTAAGACGTCATTAACAGTCTACGGAAAACTTGACCGTCTGCAATACTAACATTTCAGTATATATTCTCGACCGTATATCAAACAATAAGTTGCCTTTACCATGTTTACTCTATAACAATCCATCTTAGTTATATTGCAATTTATTTAATATTAAATCAGTGTAAGTATCAATAAAGATAAAATTCAAAGATGGCACTACGGTGGTAAATTCAGGAATGTGGCAGTTGTTTTCCATTTGTTTCATTTGGTTTATATAGTCAAGCGTTTGATATTGTCAGGTTTTATAGACTCCACCTTTTTTAAATTATCTTTGAATTCGGTATTTTTGTGAATACTTTTTTGAAACCTTTAAGAAAAGGCGATGCATACTGAGGAGTAGAACAACCTTAGTGCTTCAAAAAATGGCCTTACTCTCGGATTACCAGATATCACAGAAACCCTGATTTGGTTTCCCTTTAGGAAAGCATGTTAATTTGGAATAAACTGCAATTTTCATATACGGAAAAAACTGATTGACAGTTTTTTATATGTTTTACTGTTAGTAACCGAGGGTATCAACCCAGTAGTACTGGTATGAAAATACGAATATTGTTTTGTTTGAAATTTACTGTAATAAAATTTTAGAAATCATTTTGAATTAAAGAATATATCTCCTCCATTCAAAGCCCTGATTCTTGTCCGGTTTTGGTTATACTTTAGGTCGTTTTTGGTTGATCATCTGTTCAAGGTTTTTATCGGCAATTTATATATTTTTCCTTTGATCTTACTACCTACTATATTTAAGATCATGGACAGGACTTGATACTCGCAAATATTAGGCATTGAAGTCATATATCAGTGCAGCAACGTCACGTGCTCAAGTCCATCCGCGTCAATTTATCAATGAAATGCACGCGACTTCATTCATACAACTGAACAACTACCCGAACATTTTGTACGCATCAAAGTAGTTTTACTAACTATTTCATTTTACTTCATATTCTCAACAAACAAAAAAAACATAAAGTTAAGACAAATTGCCGATAAAAATACTAATGGCATTTTATTTTTTGATACTGACTTCATCAGCTCGAATATCAACTCGCAATAGCGGACTCGCTCGATATTCTTGCTGATAAAGTCAGTATCAAAAACAAAACAAAACCTTTATTCTATTTACATATACAAACAATGGAAATAATAATTTGAATCATTTAGTACGTTAGTTACATGATGATACTGTACTCGATTTTAACTCAAATGTTTTAAGTTTACCTTATCTCACAATTCACTAGCACTTTTAAAGAAGTAAACATGTACAAACTAGTTGTGTACACGTAAAGTGCTACGTCAAGAAAGTACACACAACAGTTGATTAAAACCTGCAGCACACATCTGTTGTTGAATAATCAGGGTTATCAAGACAAAGAAATTTCTGATGAGTTTAACTATAACAAATGCTACTCAGAAAAACAAGTGATCAGTATGCTGGAGTTTCTTATTGACAACATATTTGTTGAATTTGGAGGCAGACTTTTTAAACAAATTGTCGGCATTCCTATGGGAACGAACTGTGCGCCTCTCCTTGCCGACCTCTTCTTATTTTCATACGAGTCGGAGTTCCTTCAGACACTTATCAAAACCGAGAAGATGAAAGATCCCAGATCATTTAATTTCACATTCAGATATATTGATGATGTTCTTTCCATTAACAATCCAAACTTTTCTGATTGGGTTCCATTAATATATCCTCCAGAACTAGAAATTAAAATAAACAACAGACACAGCTTCCTCCGCCTCAATTTTAGACTAATATCTCAAATTTGACATCAGTGGTCATCTCAGTACCAGAATCTATGACAAACGAGACGATTTTAATTTTTAAGATTATAAAATTCCTCCACCTAAGTAGCAATATACCAACTTCACCTGCATATGGGATATATAGATATCAGAAGATGAGGTATGAGTGCCAATGAGACAACTCTCCATCCAAGTCACAATTTATAAAATTAAACCATTATACATTTCTCAACTCATTCGGTATTCAAGAACATGCAGTAGCTACTCAGACTTTATAAAACGTCACCAGTGTCTCAGCAGAAAGTTGATGAACCAGGGTTATGTCAAAGAACGTCTCGTCCTTTTTCGAAAAAAGTTCATCGGAAGATACCAAGACCTTGTTGATAAATATTCCGTATCAACTTTACAAATAATACATGATTGTCCTGAAGTATAGATTCTAGGTACTGACGTTGTTTATCATCTTAATCACGTGTTATTGTGTTCTTTTTATTTGTCTTTGTACATGTGAACCTTTACTGTTTAGTCCATTTTTGGTATATACTTTTGGCGTGGCTCGGTATTTATACATCCCGCCATTGTGTTATTGTGCTACAGTCATTTTTGCTTTTGTATTTTGTCTATAGAGTATCTATATGGCATTTTGTTTTTCTTTGTTTCAATAATTATTTGTTTTTATAGTGATTAAGATTATAACACAATGTTGACTGCTGTACCTCTATTTTGACATATTTAACTATTATGTCTGTTTGTTTTGCTCACACATTATTGTCAATATAATGGAATGCTATATGACTGTCATACAAGTGAAAGGTTTAGCTAGCTATAAAACCATGTTTAATCCACCATTTTCTGCATAAGGAAATGCTTGTACCAGGTCAGGAATATGACAGTTGTTTTCCATTCGTTTGATGTCTGTGAGCTTTTGATTTTGCCAATTGAAAAGGGACTCACCGTTTTGAATTTTCCTTGGAGTTCGGTATTTTTTGTTATTTTACCTTTTTTTTTATAACAATACTATATTAATGAAATTTATTGTAAGTTTTTAGAGGCAATCAAACCATATACTTCACGTGCAATTATGATCTGTATTCGTCTTAAACAGTTTACGGAATGATAAATATGCAAATGAACAAAATTTCTCTCATTTTCGGCTATATGGTGTTATGTGAACCATGATGGTAGAATGGTAGAAATTACCGATTCTTTCAAGAGATTTTATTTACAGAAGTTAATACATTTACTTATGAATGTAAATTTTCTACTTAACCTACATGAATTAATTCATTTGTATCAATGCTTTTTTTATTTAAATAAGTATACAAGTAGTTATAAACTTATTGGGTACAAATTACTAAAAAAAAAAAGAAATTGGTGAACAGTATATACTTACCACCAATTAAACAATTAAACTGCACTTAAAAAGTATGTGTATAAAAGATGTTCAGATTCGGAATGTTTTAAATATTTTATCAATTTTGTCAGCAGAAAATTTTAAACGTTTAGCCGAAGATCTCGCATCTTGCAGTAAGATTATCTTACCAACTGATTAATATTGTTTCAACCTTATATAATACGTCTTCACATACTCGGACATAAAATTTTGACACTTTTAACATTTGACAAAATCGCAGGTAACTTTTATAATTTTGCCTAATAGAGTGCATGAATCAAAACGATAAAGCCAAAACGTTTACAGCATTTGAACATACACAAAAAAATGAAACATGGGCACTAGAAGATTTTTGGAATAAAAACATATTCCGATTATGTGTTTGTCTCTCTAGAAATTTGTCCTACATTACGAATTAGGAAAACTTAATTTAAAAAACGCGTTTCATGCAGACTATAACGAGGTATAGAAGTAGTTTATCTTACCACAATCGCTTTAGTTATATTTTCATTATGAGATAATACACAATCACGTATCGTACTGACATCATCTAGATATTGAGGGTAATCGTCTACTCAAAACAGCCGTTACAGATATTTCCCATTAGAATACAAAATAACCTGAATACCAGCAAAAAGGGAGGGGGGGTCAACTATTTGTGTTGTCGACACTAGTCATAATTTACGGTTCTAATTATATTGATAAAGGTTGAAAATATTGAACATGAATTGAAGGGAAATGCATTATATCATTAACCAAGGTTACTAATTAGAATCGACAATGCTAATCACAACTTTATTCTTATCATCATACTGACTGTCAAATGTTAATTAATACAATTATCTTACAACATTTATAATTTGATCAACAGCATAAAACCAAAGACAAAATCCTAAAATTATAAGCAGTCGACATGGTCAAACTTTAATTCGTATGTTGTGTAATATTTTGAAGGTGTAGACAGAAATAGCGTTTAGATCCGTCTACTCGCACGGATATCTAATGAATGAACGGATCAAGTGCCAGTATTTACAGTATTTACAACAGTTGTACTAACTGTTTATCGTTCAATTCTTTCGGATCTGATCTTTTTTGAATGAAATAAATATAAGAGACAACAGTATTTTACATATGTTAGAATCTCTTACAGCTGTTTTGAATATAAAATAAGTGAAAAAAAAAAAAATAGAAGTTGTATAAACTATAACAGAATAACTAAGATATATAAGAGAGTAACCAAGAACAGTAAATGGTATTCATCGACAGAATAAGCGTGTCTGGCTTTGTACACATTTAATTTAATTTGCGAAGCCAGAATCAGTCAACATGTCATGATAGTGAAAAGGACATATACGGTTAATATAAAGATCAGACGAATATTCTGTATTGTTAGAAAAAGAGCAAAGAATGGTTGGCTAGACGTCAGAGCATATCATTCAGAAAGATAAACATGTCTTCGTGTAGTCTGTTTCCTTGTTTACTAGTACTTCTAGGACAGAAGAAAGATGACAAACATGTCCTCGTGTAGTATGTTTCCTTGTTAACTAGCACCTCTATGACAGAAGGAAGAAGATACAAAGGGACCAATAAAAAGTCATATATTGAAGTCCGACAATACAAAGAAAAAAAGTGGAGCAGCAGCCCAGTTATATTCTATTTGTTGTGTGACTAATGTTTATTCATAATCTTCATTTGACGGTTGATTTAGGTTAGGAGTTACTAGTATTTCCAGAACACATAAGATCAACACGTCCTCTCAACTTTTTTTAAGTAGAGTTCTCGCAGTCGTTAAATGTTCTTTAAAGGGTTGGATTACTATCTTTTTTTGGTTTTGTATCATCATGCTTTCTGTCTGTCAATCTCTTTGTCATTCTGTTTTCCTTCTTTCATTCTTTCTTCACATTCTTTGATTATTTTAAAGTTAAGGAGATGTGGTATGAATGCCAATGAGACAACTATCCACCAAAGTTCAATGAAATGGATGTAAGCAACTATAGGCAACCGTACGGCCTTCAACAACGAAAAAACATCCATACCGTATAGTCGGCTATAAAAAACCAATGAGACAACTATCCACCAAAGTTCAATGAAATGGGTGTAAGCAACTATAGGCAACCGTACGGCCTTCAACAACGAAAACAAAAAACATCCATACCGTATAGTCGGCTATAAAAGGCCCCGACATGAAAAATATAACACAATTCAATTGAGAAAACTTACTGCCTAATTTAAAACAAAACAATTTACGAAAAACAAATATGACAGACATGAACCAACAACAACCAATGAACTACAGGCTCCTGACTTGGGACAGGCACATAAAGAAAGTGACGGGGTTAAACATGTTTGTAAGCGCTCAACCCCCCTAACCTGGGACAGCGTTGTTACAGCACAACATCAGAACAAACCACCGCATTTTGCGCCTGTCCCAAGTCAGGAGCCTCTGGCCTTGTTAGTCTTGTATTATTTTTAGTTTTAGTTTCTTGTGTATAATTTGGAGTTTAGTATGACGTCCATTATCACTGAACTAGTATATATATTTGTTTAGGGGCCACCTTAAGGACGCCTCCGGGTGGGAATTTCTCGCTGCATTGAAGACCTATTGGTGACCTTCTGTTGCTGTCTGTTCTGTGGTCGGGTTGTTGTCTCTTTGACACATTCCCCATTTCCATTCTCAATTTTAAACTATAAGTTCTTCAGGTTTATATGATGATAGTATGTGTATTACCTGTTTTATAAAGGTTAGAAGATTTTTTTCAATTGTGTTTTTTTTTTCTTAAACAGTTTACAAATTAAGAAGAAACAATTCAATTCTAGTAATATTTTTCATTCGGGAAACATTTGGTTCATAAAGAAGATGCGTTTTTAGGAAAAAGAGCTAGTTCAATGATAATCTGACAAGATTACAAATTACAAAACATTGCAATATAGAAGTGTTTGTCATTTGTAACATGTATGATGATCTGACAAGATTACAAATTACCAAACATTGCAATATAGAAGTGATTGTCATTTGTAACATGTATGATAATCTGACAAGATTACAAATTACAAAACGTTACAATATAGAAGTGTTTGTCATTTGTAACATGTATGATAATCTGACAAGATTACAAATTACAAATCATTGCAATATAGAAGCGTTAGGCATTTGTAACATGTATGCATTCATTACAATAAAATTGACACTTAATTAATTTAGTGCGTCCGAAGCGTTTTTCGGAATCTACCGTAATAAGAAACGGTCTTATCCAAGCATTTGTAGGCCAAGAATTTATAAGACCTAAACACACTGTCACATGAAGAGCTATGTGATCAAAATGTTTGCAAATATTAAGATATTATTTTCTGACAGTGTAGTTCTAATATTGAAAGTTTCCAGACGACATTGAAAGCATATTAAATTGAGATGGTGCCAAATTTGATGTATTCTTTATTTATCTTTATATAACGGTTTAGTAGCTATAAAACCAGGTTTGACCCAACACTTTCCTTGTTCTAAGTCAGGAATATGAAGTTGTTTTACCAGTAGTTCCGTCGGATGATATATACGATCAGCTTTTATGGACTTTCCCCGTTTTGAATTCACACTTGACTTCGATTTGTTTACGTTACTTTTTTAAGTTTTAACCTTACTATTTTGTTCTCTATGAAAAAGCGTAGTTCATTATTGCACCGAATTCTTATCAATAATTTCGTTGACTGATCATAAAATCACAAAATACTGAACTTTTAAAAGGAAAGTCTCAATCAAATGACAAAATCAAAAGTTCAAACACATCAAACGAATGGATAACAACTATATTCCATATAATCAACTTATTTTATTTAGTCAGCAAGTCGGATATCACAAGATGAAATAACCCTCCCATAAGCACTTGAGTTCACCGTAAGATTTTGGCATGGTTTATTTCGCTTAGTATGTACTTTAATGTGTGGTGTTAAAGTAAGTTTGTTTGCGATTTTTCTTGCGAGAGACACTGACAATAATCACTGTTATAATACCATGTTCCAGAACTTCTACATAACAGGGTCGGTTTCACCTCAATCTGCGAATCAGCCACATAAACACCATATCGTTCTTTTAATGTATGCGGGCTATTTTCAACTGGAGTTTGCAAGAAAAACACATAGTTCAAAGTTATGTTTGGACATACCGTGTAGTACACTTTAATAGAAGGAAGTGAAACACATGCACCAGTGTCTTGAAACGCCAAATATACACCTCTCAATCCTTTAGTTAGTGGTATTCTCGTTTTTCCATATTTAGTTTGTTTTTCGTCCTGATTACCCTCGTACGAATGATCTCCAGCAATTATATACACCAGATTGTATTCTTAAACAATGTAATGGGGTTAAACATGTGTAAGCGCTCAACCCTCCCCTAACCTGGGATAGTGGTGTAAAAGTACAACATAAGAACAAACTATAAAAATCACTCGAAAAAGGCTGAACTCATTAGATCGATACAACATGACCTTGTGCAATGCCAAAAAAAGGTATCGACAGATTGTAGTACCGTGAATGTGCATATGTGTATACCATTAGTATTTAGTATGATTTTAATCAACTGATAACAAAAACAATATCTATACCAATAAAAACAATATTTAAAGATTTAATTACAGTCTTGAATTAGTAACCTTTTAGAATAAGTTTATTTTAAGGATTGATAAGTTTGCCCGGATCGTATCTAAATTTCCAGGCTCGGTAAACAACATCACCGTAAAAAGAAGGATTTGCTATTCCGTTTACAGTCAAACTTCTAAAATAAATATGTGTGTCTATGGAAGATTTAGTAAAGGTTTTAAGTAACATGTGGTAACGAAATTCCTGACTTAGTAATTTACCAGTAATACATAGAGAACGCTCATTGAAATCCAAAACGTTACTTCATACACGGGCATAGCGAACGAGTTGTTTATTTTTAGTCACTCTATTAATTATTTGATATATTTTTCTATTCATTTATTACATATTCATTTATTTATGATTTATTCATTTATTTATGTTTTCATTTATTAATTTACTTATGTTGTCATATATGTGTCTATTTATTTATTATTGGAATAAGTGTAAAGCAATAAGCGCTTATTACACATCTCTTATTTTGTCTTTATTTCCGATCCATTGTGGTTATCTGTATTTGATTTATTCTGAGTAAGGTAAGACCTATAACGTTCCCACAAATTTATTTCATACATAGTGATCTGTTATATATCCCAAAACTCATCAAAGACACCAGGCTAATATTTTTATTGCCAGACGCGCGTTTTGTATAAATCAAACACACCAGTGGCGCTCGAATCAAAACAGTTTGAAGGCAAAAAGAAATACGAAGCTGAAGAGCATCCAAAACGAACAAGAAACAGCCTTATTAAAAATCATTTTGACAAATGTTACACTTATAAGCATTATTAAACTGATTATATTTAACATTTCACAAAACTGTATCTTCATTAAGTTTTACCGAAGTATGACCTTTCAAATAATTGTAATATAATTTGCTCAAAGCCTAAATAAGTTCCGTTAATGCGGGATATTTAGCATTGCATTATATAAGCCACCATGACGGTCCTGTGCATCAATATGGTCTTTATTTTCCTCTTTTTATTGGGCATTTCCAGTTGTTTTTGTATCAATGTTAATGTCAGATCTGTATTAGATAAGTTTCACACGGTTAAGAGAAGTATAAAAGAAGAACACAAACAAGGAACAAATGGTATGTATTGGTTAATATAAATTCAGAAATTATTGCGAACATTTATTATAATAACGATTTTACATGAACAACCAAAATTCGAGATTATTTATTGTGATTTCACGAAAAACTGCATACAGATATATGTATCAGATATCATAATACGAGTTCTTATTATTGCGATATTGACCCAATCGCGGTATTTGCATTACTTAAAAACCTCGCAATAATTTCTGAATTTACAGTATGCAGTTTATGAGATCATTACAGCATCACCATTACGAGATTTGTTCTAAGAGTATTAGATTAACCCAGCCGAGAATTATGATATATATGTTTATCCGACGAGGAAAGGCATTACTCGACTAAAGAAAGCTTAATGTTATATAGCCTTGTTAGTCGAGTGGTTTAGGGCGGTGTTGCCATCATGTTGCCACGATGCCACAGAAGCAGGGGTTCGAATTCCGCTGAGGGAAGAACAAAAATTTGCAGATCTTACATTGTTGGGCTAAATTTGAGACGAATTATATATATATATATAACGCAGGTTTTTCAAAAGTGATGATTTTCTAATTTTTATTAACTATGTATTTGCATTCAGGTATCACAGATCAAATTTATTCGTTCATTGTGTGTTAATTTACGTTTTTGATTGAGTTAAGCCTTCCAATTGATATTTTATAGTGTGTCTTTCTATGTTGTGATGTTATACTATTGTTTCAGAAAAAGGGAGAAGGTTTGGTACCATTAAAACGTTTAATCCCGCTCCAAATGTTTGCACCTGTTCTTAGTCAGGAATCTGATTTACAGTAGTTGTCGTCTGTTTATGTAGTTCATACGTGTTTCTCATTTCTCGTTTTTATATAGATTAGACCGTTGGTTTTCCCGTTTGAATGGTTTTGAATGCTGTTCGGTGTGAGCCAGTGCTCCGTGTTGAAGGCCGTACCTTGACCTATAATGGTTTACTTTATAAATTGTTACTTGATGGAGAGTTGTCTCATTGGCACTCATACAACATCTTCCTCTATCTATATATGAAATTTGAAAATAAACTGATGCAGATAATAAATCAAATTAAATAAATGCCTAAGAATGTAACTTTAACACGCTAATGAGTGTTATAAAAATACTTGTTATATTTTAAATATTCACGCAATATTTCGCTAAACAAAATAGCTTCATCAGGCGCGTGCAGCCATCCACGTTATATCGGATGTGCATTGCGTTTAATAGATCAAAACAAATAACTGTGTTAGTTAAATAGCATGCAGATCAATTTTATTTCTTTAGTTTTTGATAACACTGTTTTTTCATCTCTCTCATTCAGTCCATCAGGTTCAAGAGTACGTAGCTGATGCATTCAAAATATCTCTCTCTCTTTTCTCCTTTGGGTGTCCCAATTTTTGTTGACCTCTATTATTTGAAAGGTGATATTTTCAAAAGTATGTCCTGTTGTTAAGAGGTGTCTCGTGATTGGGCAGATTCTTCATTTGGTATAAACTGACCGGCGATTATTAAGTCTGATGTTGAATTTAGTTTCTGTTTCGCCAACATATTGCAGCTTGCAAGTTCCACAAGTAAGAATATAAATACTATTTTCCGTTTTTCAGTTAAATGTTACATAGGTGTTGTATCGCTACATTGGTATATCCTATTAAAGTAAGAAAAAAATAGCTAGCTAATGTTGCTACTGAATTTGAATATGTTTGCCATCCCTCAGCTGCAATCAATTCCTTTGTAATGAAACAATGGCGACAATGAAAAAACGTTGTCTATCTGTCTCACTAACGAATGTCCTAGATATTCTTTATTTCATGTGTATGATATGATTTTAAAGTACACTACACGTAAGATAAAGATAATTCCTTACCGAAACTGATAAAAGTGCTAAAAATGTGTTTTGTCTTTTGTAGTAGTTCTGCTTGATTCTACTAAATTAGACAAATTAGGTTGGACAGTACAAACAGCCTAAGTTTTGGAGTAAGTTTTACTGCAATAACAGCTTTAATTTTAGATTGGATGTTTGGTATCTTTAAGACAAAGACCTCGTTTACATTGGTGCATGTGTATCTGTATAATCCTGTTCGTAAAAGCAAAACTTATTTTAAATTTTATCTTATTTTAAAAGACTTAGGGACTTGTTGAATTTGATCAGTTTCGTCTAATTTTAAAATAATTAGAAAATGTGTTATAATTGCCCATGAGACAACCATCTACCATTGACCAATTGATATGGATGTAAGCAACTATCATCGTACGGCCTTCGTCAATGAGCAAACCCATACCGTGCAGTAAATCATAAAAGACCCCAATATGACAAAAAAATAATACAACACTTTACAAATTGAATGCGCCCTAAGCGTTTTTCTGGGTTTACCTTCATCATGAACGCTCAAAGCCGAAAATTTGAAAGCCAAGGATGTATAAAAACCGAAACAATAGAAGAGCTATCTGACCAAAAAGGACCTAAAATAATAGCCAAATCAATCTCAGGTCAACTTTGCCTGAGGGTTTTAAAACCTTATTTAATTGTAGCTCTCTTTTAAAGCAACTCTTCAATAACGGCAATAGGGGTGTATGTTTAAGAAAAGAAATATTAATCGTCAACAAAACAAATGAATATGATGTTAGTGTACAAGATTCCTTTCATATGAATTCAATTATGTTGACTTTATTTTATCAGTGGGAAGTAGGAGTTTATATTAAAGACGGAACACAATTGAGAGTATGATTCGTGTTCTATTGGAAGTAATTCTCCAAACAACTGGTTTCGGACACCATTTATAGTTACGGAAGATGCTAACAGTATTAGTATAGAAGTAGAATTTTCTATGAGAAAATGTTCCAGATATCAACCCAAGGCCTCATAACAGTATGTAAAGAGTCTTTTGATATGTATTATTATGAAGCTGATTCAGACAAAGCTAATGAAATAATGCCAACATGGGATGCTATGGAATACAACATGGTCGATAAAGTTGTAGCAAACCAATTGTACGAGGGTTATTATGACGAAGAAATAAAACTTAATATTGAAAAGCGAGAAATACCATTAACTAATGGATTGAGAGGTTTATATTTGGCGTTTCAAGACACTGGTGCATGTGTTTCATTGGATTCTATTAAAGTATATTACACAGTTTGTCCAAACATAACTATAAACTACGCGTTTTTCTTGGAAACTCATGTTGGAAGTAGCTCGCAGGCATAAGAAGAACGAGAAGAAGTTTGTGTGGCTAACTCGCACATGGAGGAGAGGGCGACCTTGTTATGTAGAAGTTCTGGAATGTGGTCTTATAACAGTGGTTACTGTCAATGTCTCTCTGGATACGAAGGAAACAATGGAACAGAATGTCTGGGTACGTTTACTAGGTAAGAGGCGGCAAATACCAAAGGGACATTAAAAAAGGCGAAGAGAAATGACAACGTCACGGTTGAAAACCCAGCAAAACGGCAAAAAGCAAGCTTTAGTTCATATGAAAAGAGGAAGAGCATAGATATAACCAAATTATATAAGTGTTATTTTCATTATATTGAATGTATAAAAAGTAAAATAACAAAAATACCGAACTTCAAGGAAAATTCAAAACGGAAAGTCCTTTATCAAATGGCAAAATCAAAAGCTAAAACACATCAGACGAATGAAAAACAACTTTCATATTCCTGACTTGGTACATGCATTTCCTTATGTAGAAAATAGTGGATTAAACCTTGTTTTATAGCTAGCTAAACAACTCACTTGTATGACAGTCGCATAAAAATGTTGTATATTGCAAATATTAGAATTATCAAACACTTCTACATTGCAATGTTTTGTTTTTTGTAATTCTGTCAAATTGTCCTTGAACTAGTTCCTTCCTAAAAACTAATCTTCTATCTCAGCCTGATGCTGTCAGAATTGAAAATATTACAAAATGAATTGTTTATCTAAATTTGTAAATTGTTTAAGACAAAACAACACTGAAAATAGCTAAAACTAACTTCATCGTATAAACCTCAAGCACTTATATTGAGGTGAATACCATCAATTCATAACAAATTGCACGAGAAAACATTTATTTATTACAATCATCGATGAGATAAAAAGCAATAAAGGCCGCCAAATTTTATACTTTTCCGTACTTTCTGAGTAATCATTAAGATAGCTAAAATAAGCAATTAAATTACGTCTTGAATAAGTATACTCTTTTCACATCTTTACCAGCAACATGTAATAATAAAAATACCGAACCCAATGGAGGTATCTTAAAAAAGGGAAAAAACTGACAAAACGAAACGGTCGACTATATCAACCAACGGAATGACTAGAAAACTGTTGTCTAATCATGACTAGGAACAGACATTTGCCGAAAAAAGGATGGCTTCAACCTGGTTTTATAACTCGTTAAATCTACACCTTGTTTGATTCTTTTTTTTTATAGTTCCGTTTATTTTAACCAATTTGATAAACTGTCAAACTGTCAAATTGCCAAACTGTCACGTGAAAGTATTGATCAACAAATTAGGGCTGTCTAAACCAGTTAAAAACTTTATAATGAAGTTCGTTGCTCTTTTTTTCAAGGATATTAACTGGTGTGAAAAGTTCAATCCCCAAACATTTAATTGATTGCTTGTCAACTTTAACCTTGATATAGAATGAAGTATTTGAACGGTCCAATTTATCCTAATAACGTTCGGATATCACTTCGGTAATATTTAGATATTAGTACATGCCATGAAAAAAAAAATAAATTCTAAGTTTAAAAATTTCTCTTTCAATACATACTAAACCTATTCATACAAGTATAACGTATTTTATAAAGAGTCTAGACTTTACTATTACCTATTTTTCTGTACACTAAGTGCTAAAATTGATAGATTTATCTTCACTGATTATGATTGTTTGAATCTTAAATTTGGTATCTTATCAAACATTAAAAATCTCCGTTTAACAATTCGTTTTCGTTTCAAAGTAAAAGTATCTAATTATTAGGTTAACAAATCGATATCAAGTGTTATGATTTTTATATTATATCACATTTGAAATTAAATTGGCAGTTCAAAAAAGTATAAAAAAAATACCCAACTCCAATGTAAATTCAAAAAGGGGAAGAACATAATAACTGACTTAATCAAACGTTAGACTTAAACAACCAACGGAACGAATGGAAAACAACTGTCATATTCCTGACTTATTACAGGCATTTCCCAAGGAAAATGGTGGATTAAACCTGGTTTTACAGCTTGATAATTCTGACTTTCGCAAACATCAGAATACCAGGTTTCAATACTGGTAAAGTCAACTTTGGTGCATGTGCCATCATTCCAGTTTTGTTGCAGTTCTAGAAGTGACACTTTCTTCTACAATCCGTTTTAAAATGATGTCAAAGTAGATGCCTTATTTTGATGGTCAACTAAACTTAATGAATATCTCATATAGTGTACAGAGAGACTTTTAAAACAAATTATCCTCATTTTTTGGTTTGGAAAATAAGATGCTGAATTTGGCCACTAATGTTCAAATTTCGTAAATCGATTTAGAAGAGACCAATCAAGGTAACAAAATATAACTAAGGGATTCGCATGAACTCTTAAAGGAGCGAGATCGGGTGCACCCACAGTTGATAGTCTCTTGCTATGCATGCATAAATCTGTTACAAAAGATAGGGAGGAGATACAAAGGGCGACATAAACTGCACGTCGACGAAAAACAAGACAGTAACATGTCAAAACTAAAAATTACTAAATGACATCAGTCGAAAAAGCTACCACAAAATCTAAATGATTGGGCAATCAGGTTTTCCTGATAGACCAGCAGATCATATCCCTCTCGCACATCATTCGTGCACCCTGTGAGAGAAATAAATTCAGGAAAAATTGGTCCAAACCTTTGAAATACACGCATATAGTTGCTTCTTAATTGTGACAGTTTAAATGCATGAACTGAAAAATATCAATTTATTTTTCAGAACAAGGACATCATCAAGTTCCGGGATTTAAAATATAACTTACAGAATTACGAAAAAAGTATAAAAAGGCAATAAAAAGTCGGTAAAATAGGAAATCAAACTTCTTGAAAAAAATTATCCGTTGCAAAACAAAATGCACATAAAAAACTATCAGGATACATACAAAAAAAAATAAATGTATTCGGACCCTTTTAAAAAAGTGGCTAAACAAAAAAGATGTGTAGCAACAAAAGAAATACCGAACTCCAAGGTAAATGCAAAAAGAAGAAGTCCATAAATACTGACAAAATCAAACATTAGACTTTATCAACCAACGGAACTAATGCAAAAAAAAACTGTCACATTTCTAATATGGTACAGGTTTTTCCGAATAAAATGATAGGTTTAACCTGGTTTTATACTAGTTAAACCTCCCACTTGTATTACAATTGTCATTGCTAGACACTGCTTTAAATCTAAGTGATGTAGACCAGAGAGGTAACCACAAATACGGTGTATTGAAAGCCCTGCGTTGTCCGGAATATTAAGCAGTGAACACATTAAAAGGGACAACAGAATATCATGTACAAAAATTAAAGTCTTTACGGACAACACAACAAACTGATGAAGTGCTCTAGAGAGTTTAAATTACTTAAGAGATGTCAACTTTCGTCTTGATTAGTGAAAAAAAACTAAGCGATACAGTTCAAAATTCATCAAATGTTTTTAATGTCAATACAACCAAAAATGCAAAATACTAAAACTAGGCTCTCGTTATTTTTATATCAGTAGTTTACTGATTATAATATCATGAATGGATTAAAAAGACAAATCAAGGTTACAAACAAAATCTTAGACGGGGTAAGCGTCTCATGCTATGCATGTATCCCCCACATTGCGAATACACAATCAGTCGAAATGTCACAATCAGGAATAGGACACAATCGGCACAATTACAAATATGGCAGGAACTTACACGAGCGAAACGTATCAATTGAGATATGTAAGACGCCTTGCAAATGAGCAGAGTATGGTCCTAGTGAGAAATGGGAAGTAGCTATTTAGACAGTTAAATTCACCACGTTTGACATAGATTTAAATTCGAAGTGTGTGTCCGAGGAAATGATCAAGTTATGAAGCAAACCTCTTTGTTTTGATCTTATCCTTTATCTTTAACTGTTTGTCACAGCCACTTATATGTTTTTTGACAATGAAAGATAAGTGCAGTGGTGAAAAGTAAAATAACAAAAACACCGAACTCCAAGAATAACTCAAAAACGGAAAGTCCCTTATCAAATGGCAAAATCAAAAGCCCAAACACATCAAACGAATGGAAAACAACTGTCATATTCCTGACTTGGTACAGGCATTTCCTTATGTAGAAAATGGTGGATTTAAACTGGTTTTATAGCTAGCTAAACCTCTCACTTGTATGACAGTCGCATAAAATTCCATTATATTGACAAAATGTGTGAACAAAACAAACAGACATAATAGGTAATAGGTAACATTGTGCTATAATCTTAATCACTATAAAACAAACAACTATTTCAACAAAGAAAACAAAATGGCAAATAGACAAAGCACATAAGCAAAATGAAAGACAAGAATACAACAAGAGTGCACACGCTGAAACGTCTAGCCTGCTTCACTGACCATTGATTTTATGCTGAAAGTCTTAAAGATAAAGAATTAACTACAAGTATCACATAAACTTAACATTTTAAAGATCAATGACAATGAAATCAAGGTCAGATAAATCCTGTCAGACAGACATGTACACCTTGCAGTTATAAAGTTGACCTCTTGCTTATTGAAATTAAAAAAACAAAAAAACAAAAAAACAGACTAAAACACGAAAACTTAACATTGACCAATGAACCATGAAACTGAGGTCAAGGTCAAATGATACCTGCCAGACAGACAGGTACACCTTACAATCATTCCATACACCAAATATAGTTGCCCTATTACTTATAGTACTTGAAAACAGACCAAAACACAAAAACTTAGCATTGACCAATGAACCATGAAAATGAGGTCAAGGTCAGATGATACCTGTCAGACAGACATGTACACCTTTATGCATTCCATACACCAAATATAGTTCACCTTCTGCTTATAGTATAGGAGAAACGGACCTAATCACGGAACTTTAACCTTCATCACTGGTCCATTAAAATGAGGTCGAGGTCAGGTGAACCCTGTCTGACGGACATGTAGACATTGCAAGGAACCCATATACCAAATATAGCTATCCTATTACTAATCATAAGTGATAAATTCACCTTACAAAAAAAAACTATAATTTTATTTCAAGCAGTCGCTGAACCATGAAAACGAAGTCAAGGACAATGGACATATGACAGACGGAAACTTCTTAACATAAGGTATCTGCATATAAGGTCTGAAAATTCCAGGTCTTCTACCTTCTGAAATATAAAGTTTTATACAAATAGCTTACACTGCTGCCGCCAGATAATTATCCCGAAGTCCGCATAATGCGACTTTCGTCGCAGGCGAGACAAAAATGACCATAGCACAATAACACAATTGAGGATATATAAATATCGAGCCACACCAAAAGGAAATTGCCAAAATGGACTAAACAGTAAAGGTTAATAATATACAAAGACAAATAAAAGAATACTATAACACACAATTAAGATGATGAACCTAGAAAAAGTAAAACAACAAAATACCGAACTCCAAGGAAAATTCAAAACGGAAAGTCCTGTAACAATTGGCAAAATCAAAAGCTCAAACACATCAAACGAATGGAAAACAACTGTCATATTCCTGACTTGGTACAGGCATTTCCTATGTAGAAAATGGTGGATTTAAACTGGTTTTATAGCTAGCTAAACCTCTCACTTGTATGACAGTCGCATAAAATTCCATTATATTGACAAAATGTGTGAACAAAACAAACAGACATAATAGGTAATAGGTAACATTGTAATATAACCTTAATCACTATAAAAACAAATAACTATTTCAACAAAGAAAAACAAAATGGCATATAGATAAAGCACATAAGCAAAAATGAAAGACAAGAATACAACAAGAGTGCACACGCTGAAACGTCTTGCCTGCTTTACTGACCATTGCTTTTATGCTGAAAGTCTTAAAGATAAAGGATTAACTACAAGCATCACATAAACTTAACATTTTTAAAGATCAATAACAATGAAGTCAAGGTCAGATAAATCCTGTCAGACAGACATGTACACCTTACAGTTATAAAGTTGACCTCTTGCTTATTGAAATTAAAAAAAAAAAAAAAAACTAAAATACGAAAACTTAACATTGACCAATGAACCATGAAACTGAGGTCAAGGTCAAATGATACCTGCCAGACAGACAGGTACACCTTACAATCATTCCATACACCAAATATAGTTGCCCTATTACTTATAGTACTTGAAAACAGACCAAAACACAAAAACTTAGCATTGACCAATGAACCATGAAAATGAGGTCAAGGTCAGATGATACCTGTCAGACAAACATGTACACCTTTTATGCATTCCATACACCAAATATAGTTCACCTTCTTCTTATAGTATCTGAAAAACGAACCTAATCACGTAACTTTAACCTTGATCACTGGTCCATTAAAAATGAGGTCGAGGTCAGGTGAACCCTGTCTGAAAGTCATGTAGACATTGCAAGGAACCCATATACCAAATAGAGTTATCTTATTACTAATCATAAGTGATAAATTCACCTTACAAAAAAAAACTATAATTTTATTTCAAGCAGTCGCTGAACCATGAAAACGAAGTCAAGGACAATGGACATATGACAGACGGAAACTTCTTAACATAAGGTATCTGCATACAAGGTCTGAAAATTCCAAGTCTTCTACCTTCTGAAATATAAAGCTTTATACAAACAACCTACACCGCCACCGCCGGATAATTATCCCTAAGTCCGCATAATGCGACTTTCGTCGCAGGCGAGACAAAAAATGACCATAGCACAATAACACAATAGTGGGATGTATAAATACCGAGCCACGCCAAAAGGAAATTACCAAAATGGACTAAACAGTAAAGGTTAATAATATACAAAGACAAATAAAAGAATACTATAACACACAATTAAGATGATAAACCTAGAAAAAGTAAAACAACAAAATACCGAACTCCAAGGAAAATTCAAAACGGAAAGTCCTGTAACAATTGGCAAAATCAAAAGCTCAAACACATCAAACGAATGGAAAACAACTGTCATATTCCTGACTTCGTACAGGCATTTCCTATGTAGAAAATGGTGGATTTAAACTGGTTTTATAGCTAGCTAAACCTCTCACTTGTATGACAGTCGCATAAAATTCCATTATATTGACAAAATGTGTGAACAAAACAAACAGACATAATAGGTAATAGGTAACATTGTGCTATAATCTTAATCACTATAAAACAAACAACTATTTCAACAAAGAAAACAAATGGCAAATAGACAAAGCACATAAGCAAAATGAAAGACAAGAATACAACAAGAGTGCACATGCTGAAATGTCTAGCCTGCTTTACTGACCATTGCTTTTATGCTGAAAGTCTTAAAGATAAAGGATTAACTACAAGCATCACATAAACTTAACATTTTTAAAGATCAATAACAATGAAGTCAAGGTCAGATAAATCCTGTCAGACAGACATGTACACCTTACAGTTATAAAGTTGACCTCTTGCTTATTGAAATTAAAAAAACAAAAAAACAAAAAAACAGACTAAAACACGAAAACTTAACATTGACCAATGAACCATGAAACTGAGGTCAAGGTCAAATGATACCTGCCAGACAGACAGGTACATCTTGCAATCATTCCATACACCAAATATAGTTGACCTATTACTTACAGTACTTGAAAAACAGACCAGAAATACAAAAACTTAGCATTGACCAATGAACCATGAAAATGAGGTCAGATGATACCTGTCAGACAAACATGTACACCTTTTATGCATTCCATACACCAAATATAGTTCACCTTCTTCTTATAGTATCTGAAAAACGAACCTAATCACGTAACTTTAACCTTGATCACTGGTCCATTAAAAATGAGGTCGAGGTCAGGTGAACCCTGTCTGACGGACATGTAGACATTGCAAGGAACCCATATACCAAATATAGCTATCCTATTACTAATCATAAGTGATAAATTCACCTTACAAAAAAAAACTATAATTTTATTTCAAGCAGTCGCTGAACCATGAAAACGAAGTCAAGGACAATGGACATATGACAGACGGAAACTTCTTAACATAAGGTATCTGCATACAAGGTCTGAAAATTCCAAGTCTTCTACCTTCTGAAATATAAAGCTTTATACAAACAACCTACACTGCTGCCGCCAGATAATTATCCCGAAGTCCGCATAATGCGACTTTCGTCGAGGCGAGACAAAAATGACCATAGCACAATAACACAATTGAGGATATATAAATACCGAGCCACACCAAAAGGAAATTACCAAAATGGACTAAACAGTAAAGGTTAATAATATACAAAGACAAATAAAAGAATACTATAACACACAATTAAGATGATAAACAATGTCAGTACCTAAAAAAGTAAAACAACAAAAATACCCAACTCCAAGGAAAATTCAAAACGGAAAGTCCCGTAACAATTGGCAAAATCAAAAGCTCAAACACATCAAATGAATGGAAAACAACTGTCATATTTCTGACTTGGTACAGGCATTTCCCTATGTAGAAAATGGTGGCTTAAACCTGGTTTTAAAGCTAGCTAAACCTCTCACTTGTATGACAGTCGCATAAAATTCAATTTCACCATTTTAGCAGTTTCCAAAAACTTCGGATATTTAGACCAGAATGAGCAAATATAGGAAAAAAAATTAACCTCAGGTATTAACATATTTTGACAGCTAAAATACAGTATTACAACATATTATAGCCAATAAAACAGTCACATGTTGATAAACACTGGTATTTGTCAGCTTAAAACTGCTGAAATCAGCAAATTTTCAGCTTTATTTTGACCATAAATGGCTATATATAGATGGCGCTCCATAAAGAGAGTAACATTGGATATTTTTTTTTTCTAATATT
This sequence comes from Mytilus coruscus, assembly GCA_017311375.1. NCBI lineage: Eukaryota > Metazoa > Mollusca > Bivalvia > Mytilida > Mytilidae > Mytilus > Mytilus coruscus. The sequence goes on along the minus strand of CM029596.1, from coordinate 136,495,301 downwards.
TTGCACAGAGAGCAGTTGCCATGAAGGTATCATCTTTGCAAAATTTCAGGTCAATATGATAACATTGCATTTGGAGCCTATTGCATGGTTTTCTGGCTGACTGGCTCTTAAGCAACATGTTTCAGAGTTAAAAGACCATGACTGAGGTAGCAGGGCCAAATAATCTCCGTGCAACGGAAATTTGATGTGCCAATGCTAATACAACTGCTTTCCAATTATCATTAACCTAAAACTAGTGGTTTCCCATAAAACTGACCTAATCACAAACTAATACATATCTATTGCCATTGCTTTGCCTGTTTTTCTTTGACTTATGAGTTTTCAATGCCTCCTTGTTACCTTTTTTTTTTAAAAACATTTTAGAAATTTGATTCCTAATTGATGATTTTGTGAAATGTTGTGCATAGAAGTAAATTATACTTGAAGGTGCATTGTAATTGTTTACATTTTTTACCTTTCACCTTGTCTAATAATCCAACAATAGTCTAACTATGCCAATTGGCTGTACAAGATGCCAATTGGCTGTACAAGATTCGGCCATGAGGAAAGGTTAAGAATAAAAAATATTTTCTAGCTTTTATTAATTATAGATGTAAATTCAGTAAATAGATAAACAAATAAGTTAAAAAATAAAGAAAAATTACAGCAACTAAAAAGTGTTGGACGGAATCCATATAAATCACAGATTCTTTAACAAATATGACAAAAAGACACAATTTATACCTTAACTGCTTTGAAGCCATGCACAACAGGCATGAGCAAAGAGCAAGGTTTTTGTAACCCTTCAATTCTTGTTCCCTGGTATCTAGTACAACAGATCAGACTGTGAAAGTTTTTTAACCTTCAGAAAGAGAGAACCTACATTGAAGTTTTTAACTTAATAAACCAGGGAATGTTTTTTTTTATCTTTCTTCTTTGAATGCTTGCTGTCATGTTTAAAAAAAAATAATAACTGGTTTTACAAGACAAAAACGCATAAAATAGTATGTATTTTACAACATTTTACAGTAATATTTACACTTTACAAGTAAAAATATGCAGATCAAAGTTCATAACATTGAGGAATGTCAAAAATGTGTACAGATACTACAAATATGATCAGTAAGAGAAATGTGATATTTATCAATGAGACAACAACATAACATTACAATAAAACAATGTATTCTCAATTATCATGTATCCAATGAATGTTTTACAGTGAATTTCCTACAGATCATATGAGGCAAAGATTGGTTAAAAAAAATACGAAGCTTTCAGAAAGAATCTTCACATGAAAAATTATAATGAGCACCAGGTGATGCTTAAACCTTGATATCTGTTTTTAGAAATAAAAGAAGAATGTGTCTGAGGACACAAATGCCCCGCTCAGCTTTGCAATTTTCCAAGTTAAAAAGGGGCATAACTCTAGAACGGTAAATGACTCACAACCCAAATTCGAACTCTATCTGAGTGTTGTGGTTCTAGCACTGTGTACCAGTTTCATAAAATTTGGATGAGACCAGAGACTGAATTAAGTTAGAGTGCAGAAACGAAAAAAATTTGCAATTTTCCAAGTTATAAAGGGGCATAACACTAGAACGGTAAGTGACTCACTGCCCAAAGTCAAACTCTATCTGCAAGTTTTGATTTTTGGCATTATGTTTGAATTTAATGAATTTTGGATGAGGAAAACTTAAGTTAGAGTGGGAAAACGAAAACGGCACGGACAGATGGACGAAAAGACAGTCAAAGGAAACACTTAACGCCCCCATCCCCACCCCACTATAGTGGGAACATAAAAAAATCATGTGTTCAATCAAAATTACATTATTTATATGTGTGTGAATTAATGACAATTTTCCATACAATTAAAATTGTTTATTTAACAATGCAAAAATCCTCCAATAGTAGCCCTACTGTAATTTACATCTAGTCATTAAGGAGACACTACTTTAAACGTCAAAATTTTTCTGAAAATAAACATAAGGGCACAATTTTGCCAAATCTAGCAGGATGTACCACTAAATATGTGTGCACAAAAGACCAAGATCAAGAATGCCCAGTCTTTCCTAGGCCTAAGAATTTGTGAGACTGTTCTATAATTAAAAATAATTGAATAAGAAACTAGGAATATTTTAATTACCTCCTACCCAATCAGGTTACACAATGATTATCAAAAGGTTTACATAAGGAACTGGAAACTCTATCAAATATTTTGCAATATCCAAAATATTATTAGGTACTTGTTTATCCAACTCAATTCCCTGGTTTTATCCAGCTATAAAACAAACCCTCTGTCATGTGCACTTCTATGATCTTGGTTAAACTACAAATAAATTAAAACTTTTCAAAAGTTTATCGTGGATCATAACCACCATAACCAAAATCATATTCATCCTCTTCATCACCATGCCCATTTTGGTACATTCCATATTCTTGCTGTATTGGTCTACCATATTGGTCTACAGTCCCACCATATCTCTCATCTATAAAACCCATATTGGACTCTGGTCTAGCATAAGGTTCATATCCATCCTGTATATCTATACCATCGTATCTGTAAGGATAATTCATTAACTTTAGACCAAAACTATAGGTACTGTGAGCAATACTTGCAAAATGATACCCCTGCCCCCACATACCAGATCTGCAAAGTCAATGATTTACTTACAGAAACCCCCAAAATAATGTTAATAAATTATAAAAAAAAATATAAAGAGGATAGGCATAATATGGTTTAGAATCTGAGAAAAGTTCAAGAATTTAGAATAAGGGCTAAGGAAGACACAAAATGGGTACCCAAAAATAAAAGTTTTGAAAGTCAATAATTTGATAAGGGAAACCCCAAAAATATGTTGGAAAATAAAATGCTTCGCTGAGCACAGCCTGATACGACTGCAGAGGTCGAACCCTGAACAGTTGGGGCAAATTTGGACACAATATTCAAGCTTGATACTGTCTGAATTTGGATTGTCATCAAATTTTTGACATAATACAGGTTTCTGACACAAAATAAATGTGGCCAAAGATCTTATAAATCCATTGCGCAATACTGTGCAGTTGAAGATTTCATCTTGAAACTTTTCAAAAATTCGAAATTTAAAAAATTTTGAAAAAAATATAAATCCTCCCCCAAACTTTTGAAACCCCCCTAGGGGCAATAACCCCAAAACTCAATCATAGCCTTTCCTTTGTAGTATGGAACCTTGTAGTACAATTTCAGAGAGATCCATACACTTACACACAAGTTATTGTCTGGAAACTAGAAAAATGCTTGTTTTTGGCCCCTTTTGGCCCTTAATTCCTAAACTGTTGGCCCCATAACCCCCAAAATGAATCCCAACCTTCTACTTGTGGTATTAAACATTGTGGTACAATTTCACAGCAATCGAAATACTTATACACAAGTTATTATCCTGAAACTAGAATAATGCTTGTTTTGGGCCCCTTTTGGGGCCCCTAATTCCTAAACGGTTGGGACCATCATCCCCAAAATCAATCCCAACCTTCCTTTTGTGGTATTGAAACGTCTTCAAAAATTTCATAGAGATCCATTCACTTAAACTAAAGTTATTGTCCGCAAACCAATGTGTCATTGGACAATGACGCAGACTACGACAACATCATACCATCATACGATCCCAAAAAATTTTTTGCGGTCGTATAAAAATAACAAATTTGGAGGTACACAACAGTATTACATGATGAGGACTTTGATAAAATTTCATTAAGTTCTAATATGAGGTTTAGGAAAATAAGTCGATACAAATGTATACTGCAGTGGGCTGATATGAAGAAGTCCATGTCAAGCCAAAGTGAACCCCACAAACATTTAGATGAAGAAATGAAATTGGAGGTGCAAAAGGTTATCAGGTTCGAAAGTTACATAAAAATTTAGTCACGTTGTTCAGGAGCAGTTGATGATACAAAAGTGTGAAGTAAGGACAAACAGATGAATGAGCAGACATAGACAGAGCTATATCACACTGTTCTGGTTAGAGGACAATACTCACCCATATGGCATATATGGCTGACCATGTGCATCATAAGGTTGGCCTTCATAGGGTTGACCATCATACATTCCATTCTCATCTATATATTCTGGTGTTAAATGTCCATCCATAATGTATCCATTCTCATAGGCATCTAAAATATATCATTTATAACTCATTTTTAGGCAGAAATCTTGAAGATTATACCATGATCTGAAATGTCAGTCCATGGACTTGTCAATCTTGTTAGAATTGCAGTAGTATAAGACATTTTGCTTTCAGTCAATTCAAATTTAATCATTCAAATCTTAGGCAAATCTGCTTCTAATGTTTATTACAGGGTATTATAACTAACTCAAAGTGAAGCCCATCTTGTTGGAGTATATAAAGCAACAAAAAAAAAATTAATTTCAAACTTTTCCAAAATGTAATTAATGTTGTGCTTTTTATCAATATTATAAAAAAAGTTAATTCTCATTAATCTTGTTTCTAGTTTAACTTTGTGAAAAGTTGACATATTTTGTAAAGATAGTACATGGTAATATCTTCTTATTTTTATAATAGCAATTTAATGTGAGAAAAGAAAACCAAATAGTAGAATTTTCATTTAAATGTAAGATGGTTCTGATAAAATTCTGTCAGGAAATAAAATGGAAAATGGCATCAAGATGCTAGTTTTCATGCTACATAACAGACTACATGAATTTACTGAACATTTCTTTACAAAATTAAATTTGTCTAGGTTATCTCCCCTTTTATAGTAGAATGTAAAAAAATTGAATTAGTTTTTTAAAACTTTTCACAGGTACTAAATTGGAATGTTAATAAGGATATTGTGTTTCAAGAGTTTCTTCCATTACTTAGTTTCAAGGCTTATTTGATTATGACAGGATTCTTGTAATACACCCTACACACCTTTGCTCTCAGTCACAAAACTTTATTCAGTACTTAGAGAAACAAAATTTGTGCTCGAAAAACCAAATCCAGTATTTGAGTTGGTTAATTTCTGTGTGTCTGAGTATACTAATCGTTCTCGAAAGTTTTATGACCGCAAGGCTAGCTATAGATCTTCTTCAATCATGTAAATTATGAGTACATCACTTCAGTAGTATGTATACTACATCTTGTAATGATTAAGGGTACATGCTTTTTGTTTTAATAACCTCAAACATTTAACATGCTAAAAGGTATCTTATAATTACAATAAAAACACAAAATATGTAACCAACATCAAAAGCTTATTTCTGTTCAAAGCAAAAAAACAATACCAAACACATCTATTTTATCCTTTACAAAATAAAGCTACTTTTCTATAAAATTGTATCTCTTTCAGCCATACGACAATATCTAGTCCTTTTATATTTCTTTATCTCTGGAATTTAAATGATATGTCCTTGATTTATTTGAATGTGGATCTCTTCGTCTAAAGATTTTTTTCAATCTGTTTTTTTTTATTTCAGAGTATCTGATACAAGAAGTTTTCCAGGAAAACATATTAAGATTTATGACTTCAGATGGACATTTGGGTTTTGTTGCTTAACTCTAACCAATTCATTGATTATTTTTCCAAGCTAAGACCAAAAAATGAAAAAGAATGAATAAAATAACATTAAGAAGGGAAAAGCACCCAGTCCAGTATTCAACATTCCCAAAGAACTTGTTGATAAAATACAGGCCAAGCTTACCTTTGTTACCTGTAGTAAAAAATTATACAAAATCAGTTGTCATTACCTACACAATGTACACTGAAAAATATAGTTCATAGATGGGCTTCTTTTAATATATATATATATATATATATATATATATGTTGGACTCTAAATGGCGATGGTACTCCGAACCACGATGTGCAATAGTTTGACGTTGGTGCTTTTTTTATCACGCCAAAGTGCAATAATAGCATACGATGAAGTGCGATGGATTATACAAATCATATTTTCAATTATTTGCATGTTCAGATGTTGATGAATAAGTCTATTTGTTTGTTAAAAGTAGCATTTTGTTTTTTTTTTATGTAAGCATTGAGAGCATAACCCGTTTAATTTAAAACAGTCATGATAAATAGTCATTGCATTTCCAGTCCTCCCTGTAAGGTTGTAGTGTAGTGTACACTGTACTTTGTAAATAATAGTAGCTTAGACAAAAATAAAATGCTCCGCTGGATGCAGCTTGGTACGACTGCAGAGGTTGAACCCTGAACAGTTGGGGCAAGTATGGACACAACATTCAAGCTTGATACAGCACTGAATTTGGATTGTGATTAAATATTTGACACAGCATAGGTTTCTGACACAGAATGAATGTGGTCTAAGAACTTAAAAATTTTTAATTTACCTATTTTAACCATATCATTATTATTTGCTTTTATATATAAATCAGAAATAACCAATTTAAAATGGAAAATTTTAAAGAAAAAAAAAATCCCTCCCCCAAATTTTTTGAACCCCCTTATGATTCATCACCCCCAAACTCAGTCCCAGCCTTCCCTTTGTGGTTGGTACCTTGCAGTACAATTTCAGAGAGATCCTTACACTTGAACACAAGTTATTGTCTGGAAACTAGAAAAATGCTTGTTTTTAGGACCCTTTTTGATCCCAAATTCCTAAACGTTTAGGGCAATTACCCCAAACTCAAACCCAGCTTTCCCTTTGTGATATGGAACCTTGTAGTACAATTTCATAGAGATCCATACACTTACACACAAGTAATTGTCCTGAAACTAGAAAAATGCTTGTTTTTTGCCCCTTTTTGGCCCCTAATTCCTAAAATTTTTAGGCAATTACCCCCAAAATCAATCCCAGCCTTCCCTTCGTGGTATGGTACCTTGCAGTACAATTTCAGAGCGATCCATACACTTGAACACGTTATTGTCTGGAAACTAGAAAAATGCTTATTTTTGGCCCCTTTTTGGCCCTTTATTCCTAAACGTTTTGGGCAATTACCCCTAACTCAATTCCAGCTTTCCTTGTGAGGCCAAAATAAAAGATTGTATGTTTGCCCAAACGCGACCGACCAAAAAAAACCCACCGACTCAAATTCTTTTGGCCGCTTTTTGAAGAATTTTTTTTCGGATATTTTTCGTGTCCGCTCCGTCATCGTAAACAACTAAATGTTTGTCGTCTTTGCGTTTGAAAGTAACTGTGAATAAGATTAAAAGAAAGCATGTAAGAGACGCAGTTAATCGATATTCGATGTTCTCTGTTTTTATCTTCTGATTTAACGAACGTAAAGAAGTAAAACATGTGAAATGGCACAGTTTTTTTACGCTGTCGTCGTCTGTACTACCAAACCCTTACCTATATGCTCAATGTTAATTTCATCGTGTAATTGAATATCGGATAAAGAATATATCAGAAAATCGGATAAGAATATTCAGGTAGATTTGTTCAAAACCATGTGCAATCGAATATTTTCAATGTTATTCTGACAGTAAATGTATCCAGAAGTTGCGAATTTACAATCTTGCAAGAAGATTTTGTTTTTACTGAATAAAAAGCAACTATTTCTTGATAAATTGTTGTCTTTAATTATAATCTTCCTTTATCATGTGAATTAGATGCCCTTTTATTCAAATAGTTCAAATTTCAGTACGTTGCTGTTTGGGAGAATTTGATAAAACTACTATAATTGCTCACAGAATCAGAAATATAATGTTAACTGAATGTAACTCCTTCTGAATAATTTATTGCAATATAAATATAAATCCCTTTTGACAAGAGAAATCTGACTTTTGTCAGAAATATTTTTTTCACATGTGCAAAAGTAAACGCATGTTATGGACGCCATATTGGATTTTATACAAATTTGCGAGGAAGCCTCTAGAACCATGACCTAAAAATAAATAGTCTTCAGAAAACGTTAACTTTATGCAATTATATTTTATCAATAATGATTATTTTCAAAATTTAAACTTGATTATTTAAAGAAATAAAATTATAACAAATACGATTTTAGTTTGGAGATTCTACAGAACATGCTTTGATCTATTTATAGCCAAATTAGTTTACCTGTGTGATAGTGTAAAATATAAATTTGTTTTCAAAACAAAACAAGACACAAACTATGGATGGTAGATAATAATTCATATAAATATTTTAGGACATTTAATCTATTGTAATAGATATAGGATTTAAAAACTGCAAACAAATTTAATCATTACATAATCAGCTGATATTTTATTTACACTAACATCGTTTTGATGTAACTGTTGAAAATCACTTCATTATTCCTCCAGCCCTTTCACACATTTAGCAATTGTCAGGGTTATAAACATCTCAGGATACAAATCGTATATAATAGACTAATTTATAGAGGTTTTAAATTCATGGCTTTTGATTGTCTCTACAAAGGTTTGACGAAAAAAAAGATAAAAGAATTTGCCTACCTACCTACCCACACCCAGTCATCATGGGTCGGGTTTGGGCAAACTGAAATATTTTTAATTGTGGCCTGATATGGAACCTTTAGTACAATTTCAGAAAGATCCATACACTTACACACAAGTTATTATCATGAAACTAGAAAATGCTTGTTTTTGCCCCTTTTAAGGCTTTTTGGCCCTTAAACCTAAAATTTTGAGGCAATTACCCCCAAAATCAATCCCAGCATTCCCTTTGTGATATGGAACCTTGTGGTACAATGTTAGAGAGATCCATACACTAACATACAAGTTATGTCTGGAAGTTACAAAAATGCTTATTTTTGGCCCCTTTTTGGCCCCTTATTCCTAAACTGTTGGTACCATAACCCCCAAAATCAATCTCAACCTTTGTTTTGTAGTATTGAACCTTACGGTAAAATTTCATAGAGATCCATTCACTCAAACTAAAGTTAGAGTGCGAAAACCAATGTGTCTTCTGACGACGACGCTGGACGACAATGACGACAACGTCATACTAATATACGACCGCACAATTTTTTTGCGGTCGTATAAAAAAAGCAGTTGTTTATACAATCGTTTAGAAATTGACATTACTTACAAAAGCTATTTTTCTTTAAAACCAGTACTAATTGCAAATACTTTTTGTTTAGTCAGAACCAAACAAAATAAGCAAAAAATTTATACTGCTGATGTGAATGAGAACAAGGAATATGATAGTTCACCGATGTTTTTTACTGAAAATATTGAATGTTTGGTATTTATATAAAAACTTTCAAAAAATTCAAGCTCTCATAGTAATTGGACATCTGTTGATTTTAAACTAGCATCACGAATCTTATATAGACCATCGCACATCAGCGAAAGGACCATCGCACTTCAGCGCAGACCATCACACTTCAGCATCCCCATCGCACCTGTGAGTCCTACATATATGTTGTAACATATTTTCTAGTGTAAAATAGTGTTAATATTTAGTTTTTCCCTAAAGAAAAGGTGAAACCAGATGTAAATGTAATTACTTCATATGTATAAAAAAAAAACAATTGCTAACTTGTGTGAGTTTTGGGATTTTTTTGTTTTTTATTTAAATTAACTTTTCATCTTTGGTAGAATCAAAATAATCAATAATTATCCTTATTTATTTACACTAAGTGTGGACTTTCATGCATGGTATCCTAAATATTCACCACATACAAAATTGATACAAAATATTGCATAAGGTCAGCTTCATCTTGAAAATGTTGACGTTGGATTTGGGGAGAGAGATAACCAAAGGAAAATATATGATAGTCGATAGTAATATTGGTTCATCCAAAACAATGTATTGGAAGAGTAAAAACTGTGACCTTATTTTGGAAAAGTGAAAACTGTGACCTTGTATTGGAATAGAGTGAAAAATATGACCTTGTTTTGAATAGAGTGAATACTATATTGGAAAAGAAACCCACAAGGATTAATGTGGTTACCTCCATAAAACAGGTCTGGTCTGTCCAGTATGTCTGTATCCTGCAGATAAGGATCGTAGCCTTCATCTCCATAATACTGGTCTGCCATTTCATCCATTTGTCTTGTCTCAATCATATCTAACCATTGAGAGTTATGCCAACGGAATTTCTCTAACTGGATACGTTTTGCCCATTCTGGATCAAATTCCTATAATAAATAAATATCAGTACATTTTAACTAATAAGTTTTAGTGACTATAAACTCTATTATGCCTTGAGGTAGACTATTGAGTATGAAAGGATATCACATACTTTATCAAGGGAGACAACTGAGTACTTTCAGCTACTATGTCCTAGGGTAAGTTCAGTAAAAAAATGTATGTCATTAAGGACCACCAATTTAGGGGAGAGCTTCTGGATAACACTGAAGTCCTGATCTCCACCGATTGGTAGATGATGTTTTTCATAAATATCTTTGATACAACGAATCAGAACTAGGTTCAAAAATATAAATGCTACATGCACTTGTATTTTTTTACTACAGGATCGAAAAGTAATGGGGGTCAGTGTAGAAATTTAGTGTGAATCTAGTGTTTGTAAACAAGGTCATGTGAATGGCCCAAAAAAGCTGCATGACCCTATGTTTCCAAAATTGCAAAAATAGGGCTACATTTGTTCCTATAATGAATGATATATGAAAGCTTCTGATTCGTAAAGGTGAACCAGGTGGTATGAATTTATTTCAAGAAATATGTTGGGAGATTTTTTACTGAATTTACCCCTACTATGTATTGTCAGTCATTTTCAAGAAACTAGTAATATCCCTTGACTATTGAGTATTTACAGTTAGATGAGAGACTAAGGCAGACTTACAGCTGTCAAGGAAGATTGCTAAGTACTTACAGCTATACAGGGAGACAACTGAGTACTTTAAGCTATCAAGGGAGACTACTGACTTCTTTTAGTTGTCAAGGGAGATTACTGAGTACTAACAGCTATAGTGACATTAAAAGCTATAAAGGGAGATTACTGAGTACTTACAGCTATGATGTCCAATGTGTTATCACAGACTTTGCGTATTTCAGCATTTTTATCATGCATCAAATCTATGAGATAAGCAGGTGCCTCTGATCAAAAGTTAAGAAATATATAAAACAATCATTTGAAACATTCTTTTCTGTTATGCCAACTTATTTTTGTAACAGGTGAACAAAATTGGTTGCTATCTCATGGACATATAGGATCCCTCTTCATCTTTTATGCAATAAATCTTTAAATGAGAATGCTATGACAACAGTTGGTATTTAATCATTAAAGTCACAAGTAATTTCCTGTTTACTGATGGATAAAAATATGATAAGATTATGTTGGATTTCATTTTATATAAGACTACAAAGAAAATGTATGCTGTAACAAGAACATACGTCCATAAAACACCTTCTAACACTATCACATTACCATGTTAATTAAAACCTTAATTTGGTAAACAATTTAAAAGTAGACTTTATAATGAACACAACTTTATGGTTAACATCCTTAAACCAAACTTGAACCTGATATGAGCCAGACAAGCCTACAGACAAATGCACAGACAATTATAGGTTTCGTAACCAGTGAGAATTGGATATTGCTTGATATCAACTTGAGTTATATAATTTCAATATAATAATAAAGAACTCTAGCTGATAACAAGCAATATCAAATTCTCACAAGTCCTTAAACCCATTTCTCTTATGGTCAACACTTGTTGTGTTAAATTAATAATTTGGTAAATGGTTGTTTTAGTCTTTGCACATACCAGTATGATGTCATATATCCTGTTCTGGCAGTGAACTTTAACATCACACATACCAGTATGATGTCGTATATCCTGTTCTGGCAGTGAACTTTAACATCACACCTACCAGTATGATGTCGTATATCCTGTTCTGGCATTGAACTTTAACATCACACCTACCAGTATGATGTCATATATCCTGTTCTGGCACTGAACTTTAACATCACACCTACCAGTATGATGTCATATATCCTGTTCTGGCACTGAACTTTAACATCACACCTACCAGTATGATGTCATATATCCTGTTCTGGCACTGAACTTTAACATCACACCTACCAGTATGATGTCGTATATCCTGTTCTGGCACTGAACTTTAACATCACACCTACCAGTATGATGTCGTATATCCTGTTCTGGCAGTGAACTTTAACATCACACCTACCAGTATGACATGTATGATGTCATATATCCTGTTCTGGCAGTGAACTTTAACATCACACCTACCAGTATGATGTCGATATCCTGTTCTGGCACTGAACTTTAACATCACACCTACCAGTATGATGTCGTATATCCTGTTCTGGCAGTGAACTTTAACATCACACCTACCAGTATGATGTCGTATATCCTGTTCTGGCAGTGAACTTTAACATCACACCTACCAGTATGACATGTATGATGTCATATATCCTGTTCTGGCAGTGAACTTTAACATCACACATACCAGTATGATGTCGTATATCCTGTTCTGGCACTGAACTTTAACATCACACCTACCAGTATGATGTCGTATATCCTGTTCTGTCATTGAACTTTAACATCACACATACCAGCATGATGTCATATATCCTGTTCTGGCACTGAACTTTAACATCACACATACCAGCATGATGTCATATATCCTGTTCTGGCACTGAACTTTAACATCACACATACCAGCATGATGTCATATATCCTGTTCTGGCACTGAACTTTAACATCACACATACCAGCATGATGTCATATATCCTGTTCTGGCAGTGAACTTTAACATCACACCTACCAGTATGATGTCATATATCCTGTTCTGGCACTGAACTTTAACATCACACCTACCAGTATGATGTCATATATCCTGTTCTGGCACTGAACTTTAACATCACACATACCAGCATGATGTCATATATCCTGTTCTGTCATTGAACTTTAACATCACACATACCAGCATGATGTCATATATCCTGTTCTGTCATTGAACTTTAACATCACACATTTTAAAACTTTTAGTACAGTTCAGAATCTGATAAAATTTGACAAAAAGAAGATTTTCAGGTCAAAAATGTGAGTGTTTTGTATATTATTGAAGAAATCACATATGTCTGTTGCTATGGACAAAATGTACATCGTCTTAACCTTTGAATGTCTTCAATGACCTAATGATTAACCAATGAAAATGTTCTTATATTGTTCAAGATGCTGGATAACCAAAATCAAATAAACACAGTTTTTGGTATCACACACTGTGCCGTGTGAAATTTACAAATATAAGAGAAAGGATACGAGTATCTTTGATGATAACTTCACGTGTGGATTCATGGAAAATCATCTGATAGAACACATAAACAATCTGACAAACCATCTCATCATCTTCCTGCTTGGCTGTAAAGCACATAATATAAATACATAAATTAAACGTTTTATAACATTAGAAAATTTGTGCAGCAAAAATAACATGAAATAATAATTCAGTGTACAGTAGTAAAATCCTTTCCTTAAAATACACATTTTGTAGCGAATAAACTGATGAATTTAAGTAATCATGTGTCATTTTCTTTTTCACTAATTTACAGGACTAAGTCCTTTTCTTAAAGAAATAGGCAATAAGCGCTTTATATAAAAGAAATAACCATCCATTGTCATGAAATAAATTAAATATTTGTAAACTTGTATACTTGTATATTTGTATTGAAACAGGTAGGAATGTGGCTATTCTTTATAATAACTTACCATTCAGTAATTCAATGAGACAGTGTATGATGTTAGACTCTGCTAACAGTTTGGCACATGCATCATCATTGCACACAGTTCCCACTAATATAATAACATCTAATACAATATCATCTTCAGCACTCCCTACAAAAATATAATAACATCTAATACAATATCATCTTCAGCACTCCCTACAAAAATATAATACCATCTAATACAATATCATCTTCAGCACTCCCTACAAATATATAATAACATCTAATACAATATCATCTTCAGCTGTTCCTACAAAAATATAATAACATCTAATACAATATCATTACAGCGCTTCCTACAAAAATATAATAACATCTAGTACAATATCATCTTCAGCTCCTAGAAAATATAATAACATTTAATACAATATCATCTTCAGCACTTCCTACAAAAATATAATAAGATCTAATACAATATAGTCGATTCCATTTATTTGCATAGCCTATTTGTCAGCCTACTGGGGTGTTTAACGACCTTGACTGGCTATTAAGCCCTCGCATCGGCTCGGTGCCAAATTGGTGAGCGCTTAAATAATTTGTGCCATCGGTCAGGAACAGGTGGAGGACGCCATTTTGGTAGGCCGCCATCTTGGTTTTGTGAGTTGTTTTGGTTTTCTTTGTTTACTATTTTGGTGTTAATTCTTCACAACGGCTGCTTTCAGGGCCAGATTGGTCAGCTTGGCAGCCCGCTAACCTCGATGATGGAGCACTGGAAGATGAGTCTCGGACGTAGTATTAAAGATGACAGGAAGCATTATCAGGACCAAAGTCGTGAGACAGTGAAATGAAGGTCAATCATCTAACACCTAGGATACAGCCCTCGGACGTTAGTCGGCATAACACTCCCCATCCACAATGGGTTTTGGAGTGCATGTTGACGCGAATTTACGCACAAAACAAACGCTTACTGTACAGCGTTGGATTGGTTTCTGTCATCTAAAGTAGTAAGTCGTTGATCCATCTAACAGTAAACCCTCATCAAGATAGCGGGTAAAGAGAGCTGACCCAGCACGTCCGCTCAGCTGTAATGACTGAGACGTGACTGATGTGATGTGAGTGATGCCTATTTGTCAGACAAAATTATCCAATTAAGCGGAGTATGCTTATATCAGAAATGCCAAATTACAGAGTCAAATAACATGGATAGTAAAGATCAGTAAAGAAAATCCCTGAAGAAAGATGAACCACAGTTATCCACTTGCAACGTGTTGAATGATGATTTATACTAATAAAAGTTAGGTGTCTGATGTCATATTTCTTATTGTCTTTTAATTTTTCAATAAAATTTATAAATATAAAAAAGAAGATGTGGTATGATTGCCAATGAGACAACTCTTCACAAGAGACCAAATGACACAGAAATTAACAACTATATGGCCTTCAACAATGAGCAAAGCCCATACCGCATATTCAGCTATAAAAGGCCCGGAAATGACAAATGTAAAACAATTCAAACGAGAAAACTAACAGCCTATTTAATGTTCAAAAAAAAGAAAGAATCAAAGAGCTGAAAGAGCTGAAAGCTCTGAGGAAAAATGACGCCACTGTCTCTAATATTGTAATATTGTTTATGCAAGTCTTGATTTTCACATATCGTAATTATTTTAACATTGCAACATGTCTCGTAAGCATATAATTGATATTCGTATATGTGTGTGTGTGAAGTGAAGATGACAACTGGCTGTTTTTTTAGTACAAATGAATAGGTCAAGACTACCTGAATGATCTACAGTATTCAATGACTACTGGTTGTTTTTTGTATAAATAAATAGGTCAAGACTCCGGAATGATCTACAATATCCAATGACTACTGGCTGTTCTTGTGTACTAATAAATAGGTCAAGACTATTTGAATGATCTACAATATCCAATGACTACTGGCTGTTCTTTTGTACATATAAATAAAGACTACCTGAATGATCTAAAGTATTCTAAGTAATGTGATTTTTTTCTTGCAATTACATTTTTCTAAATCAAGAATACAGACTACTAGTATCCTTTTCAAACCAAATGACTATGAAGAGCCTGTTGTAAGCAAGCTCTTATACCCAACATACTCATTAAATAAGTTACAAGTGACCTAGTTATTTCTGTTACTTGAAGGAAATTATATTCCTGTAGATTTAGACAATAGTATAATATTGTTTTACTAGTTTTATTTCACCTTGAAGATTAGACAAATAGGGATACTCCTTTGATTTTTTATTTCATGTCAGTCAGGTCGCTTTATATGAAACTTGAAACCACTTCTCTGCCATATTGTTATTTTATAACAACTCTGCCCTTGACCATGTTGACCCATGTAATTGATATTAATTCTTTAACCATATCTGTCTCCATTTAAGTTAATGACATTGAACCATCATGGTATTAAACACAATTTCAATAGTGATAATGCTGTTCTCGTGGGTCACCATATATTCAACTTGGGTAGCATTCCAGTTATTGAAATTTGTGTCAGATTAGAACAAAAATTCGTCAAGGTTCCGCGGAACCCAGTGTCTCGCCTACTTTTGCTGTTAATCGCAGGCTCAACAAAAATGAGGAAAAAAATCAATAAAAATATTCCTTTAGATTGTAAGAAGCTTCTGTCAAAGTTTGGTATAAATCCAGGATAGTTTATGAATCTAATAAATGTTTTAAAAACTTTAACTGCAGACTGTATTTAATGTTAACTGGAAGAAAAACTAAGTCCATTTATAAGTAAAATATGGATAAACAGGTACAAAATTTTAACAAAATTTCCTTCTAGATACTAGCTTTTGATCATAAACAAGCTTCTGTCCAAGTTTGGTACAAGTCCAGGATAGTTTAAGAAAGTTATTAAAATTTTAAAAACTTTAACCACAGAGTGAATGTAATGTTTCCCGGCAGAAAAACTAAGTCCATTTACAAGTAAAATACGGAAAAAAAGAAATTTTTTTTTAACAAATTTACTTCTGAATACTATTTTATGATCATAAACAAGCTTCTGTCCAAGTTTGGTACAAATCCAGGATAGCTTAAGAAAGTTATTAAAATTTTAATAACTTTAACGACAGAGGGAATGTAATGTTTCCCGGCAGAAAAACTAAGTCCATTTACAAGTAAAATACGGAAAAACAGGAATTTTATTTTTACAAAATTTACTTCTGGATACTATCTTATGATCATAAACATGCTTCTGTCCAAGTTTGGTAGAAATCCAGGATAGTTTAAGAAAGTTATTAAAATTTCAAAAACTTTAACCACAGAGTGAATATTTGTGGACGCCAGCCGACGGAATGTAGGATCGCTATGTCTCACACATGTAGACCTTCAGGATTGGATCTTATAATTTAATATGGAGCCATAGTGGGACCCCTACACGGTAACAAAAATAAACAAGCTTGAAAGGATACGTCAAGCGGCAAAATGTATCACCAGAGATTACAAGTCAAGAGAGGACGGACGGGATATGTCTCCAAAATGCTTACCAACAACTACAACAAGATCTCCAGACAAGATGAACAAGGCGTTGAAGCCAGAAGTTAATATTTATGTAAAAAGTAGTTGAGGGGCTGATTCCCGCTATTGAACCATACTGTCATTCTATAATATTATTACGTAAGTATTTCTGTATTAGCCTTGTTATTGGTCTGAGGCTTGGTGTATTGGCCTGAGGCGTGCCAATACAGCTGGTCAAGACCAATAACAAGGCCAATACAGAAATACATGTAATAGTATCTTTATTAATTAACTACAGTGTTACAAGATTTTTTTTATTTCATTTCACAAGAGATAAACATTTTTACCTTGAAGTGGAACTATCCAAATCTCAGTTTCTTTTTATAAGATGCAATATCTAATGATCTGGTGCCGTTTCCATGTATCTTCAGCCTTTTCTCATCTGATGACCCCTTTCCAGTCACTATAAAGTGTTACAACTTAAATTTAGACACAACACATAAATAGTAATTGAAAGGTACGTACTGCCATTGCATGTGTAATGCAAATATAGTTTTAAAAATAATGTAATAGTTGAAATTGATACAACTATCCATAAGCCAAATGACCAAAGAACTAAGATTTGCACAATTACAGAATGCATATGCCTGGTTCGGGTTTAAAATAAAAGACTGTTTACAAAACATGAGAAGCGAAAGTAAACAGTAAAAATCGATTTGTACCATCGACATCGTGAAATTATGAGGTCGTCAAGAAATGAACTTTGTGATAATTTACTGCTCCCCAGATCTGAAATAATTCCATCATCTGCTTTCAAAATGCTTTTTAAATGAATGGGACCGTCTTTAGCCTAAAATATATGCCATACTGAACGTTTCAGCTTGTTTATGGTGAGTAAATAAAACTGTCTTACAAACAAATGTTTACCTGCAGTTTGAGTTTATCGTGACTTACGATCTAAAAACTAGAGACTTCTGTAATCCTGTTTTGGCGGATCAGAACTCAGAAAAATCTATATTGGCCGAGTTGACTCCTTATATTGCATAGGCAGTTTTCATCATATTAAGTACAATAACAGTGTAGTTAATTAATAATGATACAGTTACAGACTCTGCTGCTGTAACTTTGTAAACAAAATTCATACGCACCGCTGGGTACAACCAGATTACTAATTTCCGATTATTAAAATCTTCGTAAATCTGGATAAAGACCAGTATCCATCCAATGGATATCAAAATGATTCAGATTACTTCTTTTTTTAATGATTGTAAAGTTGAAATGGCATGAAAGGCTGACATTATTTAGAACTATTTTGTCTAGCGATCGCTGATCATTGCAGTGTAAAAAGTCACACCATAACAAAACGGATCTATTTATACATACCGATTGTTTACGATTGTATTAGACATGTGCATAAAAGTGAAAGCTCGAATAAATATGAATAAAATGCTCGCAGGGCGCCGCTTGATACGACCGCAGAGGTTGAACCCTGAATAGTTGGGGCAAGTATGGACACAACATTCAAGCTTGATACAGCTCTGAATTTGGATTGTGATTAAATATTTGACACAGCATAGGTTTCTGACACAGAATGAATGTGGTCTAAGAACTTAAAATTTTAAATTGGACATTCACCTATTATGGTCCAATATCCAAAATCTAAATACATGGTTAGATTCAGCATATCAAAGAACCCCAAGAGTTCAATTTTGATGAAATCAAACAAAAAGTTTAATTTTGGACCCTTTTGACCTCAATGTGGACAAAGTTGATAACGGGCCCAAAAATCAAAAATCTAAATACATGGTTAGATTCAGCATATCAAAGAACCCATATATTCAATTTTTGTTGAAATCAAACAAAGTTTAATTTTGGACCCGATTTGGACCAACTTGAAAACTGGGCCCATAATCAAAAATCTAAATACATGTTTAGATTCAGCATATCAAAGAACCCTATGAATTCAATTTTGTTAAAATCAAACTAAGTTTAATTTTGGACCCTTTGGACCATAATGTAGACCAATTTGAAAATGGGACCAAAAATTAAGAATCTAAATACACGCTTAGATTCGCATATCAAAGAACCCCAATAATTCAATTTTTGATGAAATCAAACAAAGTTTAATTTTGGACCCTTTTGACCTCAATGTGGAAAAATTGATAACGGGCCCAAAAATCAAAAATCTAAATAAATGGTTAGATTCAGCATACCAAAAACCCATATATTCAGTTTTGTTGAAATCAAACAAAGTTTAATTTTGGACCCGATTTGGACCAACTTGAAAACTGGGCTCATAATCAAAAATCTAAATACATGTTTAGATTCAGCATATCAAAGAACCCTAAGAATTCAATTTTGTTAAACTCAAACTAAGTTTAATTTTGGACCCTTTGGACCTTAATGTAGACCAATTTGAAAACGGGACCAAAAATTAAGAATCTAAATACACGGTTAGATTCGGCATATCAAAGAACCCCAATAATTCAACTTTTGATGAAATCAAACAAAGTTTAATTTTGGACCCTTTGGACCTCAATGTGAACCAATTTAAAAATGGGCCCAAAATCCAAAAACTTAATACACGATTAGATTCAGCATATTAAAGAACCCCAAGAGTTCAAGAATAAAACCCCATTGAAATTGGTCAAGAAATAAGCAATTTATACAAAGTATCTTCTTTTGCACAATACTGTGCAATTGAATATTTCTTGCAATTGCGCAATACTGTGCAGTTGAATATTTCTTGCTATTGCGCAATACTGTACAAAGTCAATTTCTTGCTATTGCGCAATATTGTGCTATTGGATATTTCTTGCTATTGCGCAATACTGTGCAATTGAAGATTTCTTGCTATTATGCAATACTGTGCAATTGAAAATTTCTTGCTATTGCACAATACTTATTATATAATAATTTACACATCCTGTTAGGTGTGTATCTCCTGCCATATCATTATCATTTGCTTTTAAATATAAATCAGAAATAACCAACTTAAAACGCAAAATTTTAAAGAAAAAAAATGAAAAAAAAACCCCCAAAAATTTTTGAACCCCTTATGATTCATCACCCCAAACTCAATCCCAGCCTTCCTTTGAGGTATGGTACCTTGCAGTACAATTTCAGAGAGATCCATACACTTGAACACAAGTTATTGTCTGAAACTAGAAAATGCTTATTTTGGCCCCTTTCTGGCCCCTAATTCCTAAACGTTTCAGGCAATTACCCCAAACTCAATTCCAGCTTTCCCTTGTGATATGGAACCTTGTAGTACAATTTCAGAAAGATCCATACACTTACACACAAGTTATTGTCATGAAACTAGAAAATGCTTGTTTTTGCCCCTTTTGGCCCCTAATTCCTAAACATTTTAGGCAATTACCCCAAACTCAATTCCAGCTTTCCTTTGTGATATGGAACCTTGTAGTACAATTTCAGAAAGATCCATACACTTACACACAAGTTATTGTCATGAAACTAGAAAATGCTTGTTTTTGCCCTTTTTGGCCCCTAATTCCTAAAATTTGGAGGCAATTACCCCTAAAATCAATCCCAGCATTCCTGTGTGATATGGAACCTTGTGGTACAATGTCAGAGAGATCCATACACTAACACACAAGTTATGTCTGGAAGTTACAAAATGCTTATTTTGGCCCTTTTGGCCCCTAATTCCTTAACTGTTGGTACCATAACCCCAAAATCAATCCCAACCTTCCTTTTGTGATATTGAACCTTATGGTAAAATTTCATAGAGATCCATTCACTTAAACTAAAGTTAGAGTGCGAAACCAATGCGTCTTCGACGACGGCGACGACGACGACGACGACGCCTAACGTCATACTAATATACGACCACAAAAATTTTTATGCGGTCATATAAAATATAACAAAGGGATAGCTCCAAATACTATTTAATAACAAAACATATGGACAGGTCAAGATATTTTTTTGGTAAATAAAATAAAGTATGTAAACTGGTTCCGTCCGACTATAACACTTTGTTCGAGTGTAGCGTTAAACAAGCAGATTCCAGTTAGTATGTAAAATAGTAAATATGAAACCGAAATATAATGGACTTCCGTAAGTTCTGGTCAATGGTATCGAAACATGCCGCTGATAGCGCCATTTTCCAAAAACAAATATGTAACACAGCAACAAACGACAACCACTGAATTACAGGCTCCTGACTTGGGACAGGCACATACATACAGAATTTAGGGCTCGGTTTATTTATTGAAAGTAAGTTCCTTTCAGTAAGTTTCGGCAGTATATTTAGAAAATTCTTGATTATTTCACAAAAAAATATCATCAAGATAACGGTAAGTGTTGTTGAATTTATCAGTTAAATGTAATTTTAGACAGGTCTTTACCGAGTTTGGTCATAAACTGTGATTCATAACAGTACAAAAACAAGTCTGCTATTAAAGGGGTGCAATTAGTGCTCATAGGAATACCTACAACCTGTCAATAAACTTTGTTGCCGAAACGTACATAAATATTATCAAGGAGAAAATTAACAGCTTCAATCATCTTATCACACCTCCAGTAAGTATTTCTAGCATATTTACCTTTCTCATTAGAGAAGAAGGCTTTAAATGAGCTGCAGCAAATATATTTGCATTCAGATTTACCAAACGACCATTTAACTAAATAGGAAAACTTTTGTTTGATAAGAATGTGTGGAAGTGTAGTGTAAAGAGTTTAAAAGTCAAAACTGTCAACAGAATCAAAAGGACCATCAAAAACATGTAATTTATCTAAAACATCCAAAGAATTTTTTACACTCCAAAAATAGTTAATTTTACTATTTTCAAATATTTTATTACAAAAGTTTATGATAAGTTCTTTGATAGTAGTTAAAGAATTAGTTAAAAGCACTGAAAGATTAGTTGTAGAACACTTACTAGAGGCTGAGATGAAACGATATTTTACTGGTTTATTGTGTAGTTTAGGTAACCAATATATAGTAGGGACCTTCAAATGTTCAGAAGAGGCCTTAAGCTGTGATGTGGTTATGATATGTTTGTTTACTATATGGAGTGCACAGACTTAAATGAAGATGAATTTAAAATTTCATTTGACGACACTGTTTCCAATCTATTTTAGATGGAGAAAGATATTTTGGTCCTTTTTTCAAACACATTTTGATTCAGTTTTTTTTTTTTGCGTACCTATGTTTCCTTTACCTAGTATAAAAATAGAACCAATTGTTCAAAAAATAGATTTGTTTCTATGATGTGTATGTACAATGAAACATTATAACGCTTTGGTTAAAAAAGCTGTTCAACAATGCTACAGAGTTTATAATCTTTTTAAAATGTGCATGTAATGCCTTTGATATGCAGTATTTACCGTTTGCACAGTGATGTTACACTGATTCTTGATATTACATCGGCATACTGATTATCATTGACCTACCACTAGTGGTTGACTGGTTCACCATAAACTGACCTAATCACAGCTCATACATTTAAGACACCACCACTGCCAACCGAAACACATGCTATGCCTTGCTGCATTGAGGCAAGACAAAAACTTATCAGACTTTAAAAGAATAAGGAGATGTGGTATGATTGCCAATGAGACAAATATCCACCAAAGTTCAAATGATGTGGATGTAAGCAATTATAGGCAACCTTATAACCTTCAACAATAAGAAAAACCCATACCATATAATTGGCTTTAAAAATTCTCATTGGCACTCATACCACATCTTCTTATATCTATCTACTGACATGAATAAATTGCTTCACCGAGCGCAGAGGTCCAACCCTGAACAGTTGGGGCAAAAATGGACACAATATTCGCGCTTGATACAGGTCTGAATTTGGATTGCAATTAAATATTTGACACATAATAGGTTTCTGACACACAATAACTGTAGTCAAAGAACTTAGAATCGGTTATATGATTTGAATTTATATTCAATTTTTTGCTTTTGTGCAATACATTATGCTGTTGTGAATTGACCCCCCTCCCCCAAAAAAAAATGTACCCCCTTTTCTTTTTCCTCAAGATATGATCATAATTTCAATTCAAATTTCCACTGGAGTTTGCAACCATAATTACCCATTTAAATGCATCATAAAAGTCATAAAATAATCATGGCTAAAATTAATATTCCTTAATCAGCATTTTTAAATAGTAACTTCTAATAAATTGACAGCTAATCACCTCAAGACAATACAACATTTCTTCATACATAATTTAAAAGCAGTGTAAGGGAGGTAATCCAAACATAACATTGTACTTTTTTTAAATTGTCCATTAACCAGGAAACCCTTGTTTTTCCCCCTTTTTTGCCCCTAATTCCGAAACCGTTTGAGCCATAACCCCAAAGCCAATCCTAATCATCCCTTGGTGGTATGGAAACTTGTGGTATAATTTCAGAGAGATCCATACACTGTTCCACAAGTTATTGTCTGGAAACTAGAAAAATGCTTACTTGGGCCCTTTTGGCCCCTAATTCCTACACTCTAGGACTATAATCCCCCAAATCAATCCCAACCTTCCTTTTGTGGTTATAAACCTTGTGTTTAAATTTCATAGATTTCTATTTACTAAAGTTATTGTCTGAAACCAAATGTCTTTGGACGACGTTGACGACGACGACGTGATACCAATATACGACCGCAATAAAAATGTGAAACAATTCAATTGCAAAACTAACAGCCTAATAGCAAAACAATTTACGAAAAAAACAAATATGACAGACATGAACCAATGACAACCACTGAACTACAGGCCCCTGACTTGGGACAGGCACATATAAAATGTGAAATGGTTAAACATGTTTGAAGGCACCAACCCTCCCCTAACCTTGTTTACTTTCTTCCAGGATTATACATGCAGTCCTTGAATAAAATTACTATCTATAGAGACTATCATGAATTATGAAATCATACTTGAGGTAGATAAAATTGAGTAACTCAGGACAAAAATTAACTTAGTCTTTACGCTGAAGGCAGCAAAAGTACCCACAATCCTACATAGGGCTTTGTCCTGAAGGCAGCAAAAATACCCACAATCCTGCATAGGGTTTTATCCTGAAGGCAGTAAAAATACCCACAATCCTGCATAGGGTTTTGTCCCGATTATCTTTCTCTTAAAATAATCTAAGAAATTTTGGTTTTTTGAACCAATATTGTCTTTTATCAATATTTAATATGCATTACTGTAAATTCAGAAATTATTGTGAGGTTTTTATTATTGTGAGTAATGCCACTGGGTCAAAATCGCAATAATAAGAACTGGCATTATTATATCTGACAAATATATCTGTATGCAGCTTTTCCACAAATCGCATTAATTAATCTTGCAGTTTTGTCCATTCTGCAAAATTCGCAATAATAAATGCACGCAATAATTACTGAATTTACAGTATATTGTTGATAGTTTAATAGCTAGATTACAAAATATTAAGATAAAATTCAAAAGGAACAGCCAAATTTTAGCGCTATTTCAGAAATGATTGTATGGGAGTAGGAAGCCACTCCTATTAAATTTGATGTTGGTGTTTATTTCAGATTTATAGTCTATACTCGAAATAATCAATTAAAATGTTATGCACTGCAACCCCCAAACTCCCCTCTCCATCCCCATAACATTTATTTCTGGAACAGCCATTAAGTATTATTCACAAACCTGGTTCAAGTCTTCTCTTTATCCAGGGTATCAATTCGTATTCCCTTATTATAAGTTCATAATCCAGGTCTGGTATGGTTAAGTTACCCAGAATCCCTAGCGCCTCTACACCAAAATCATCGTTGTCTGCTTGTAACATGGCTTCCGCTAGATCACTTATGTAATCCTGTAATAACAGACTTATGTTAATATAAAGAGGCAAAATTTATGGGCGTCTTCAATAGCCACATACAGTATGTACTGTAGATTCAGTTAATTTCCCACGTACCAAGTTTATGGGTTGAAAAAAAAATATTTTCCTGTATATTTGATACATTCTGCATACAAAACCTAAAGAGAATTGAATTGATCAAGATCTTGAACTCATGATGCATCTATAACCAAGAAATCCACAATAATTTTACCCTTTACTGAAAAACTCCGCAAAATTACAAATTATACTTTTGACTTAACAGTTAGGTTGAAATATGAAAAGACTTCATCTATTGGTGCTGTAGAGTTGATCATTTAGTTATCTGTTAGCGGTCTGCTCAACTGAAGAACAAAAGTTACTTCTATTGAGTCAACTTGCTGAGCAAGCATAAATCAGAATTAAAAAGATAAAAGTTTTATATACATGTTCCAAATATTTTTAACTCAAGAATTATGCAGGTCTTTGTAATAAATGCATGAAATGTTGTTTTTTATTAATGTTTTTTGTGTTCAATTTGGTATACACTACATCTCTTTTTCTTAATAAATAAACACATAAACTTACAACAAATAAATTTTTTGTTGGTCCATCATGTTGTGAGATATTTCTGACCATTTTCATCAACAATGGATCTCTAAATTTAAAAGCTCTCTTCATTAACATTTTTAGTCCTTGACCTTCACAAATAATTTGAGCATTCCTTTTATTAGAAGCTAAGTTTATACACAACGATAACAGTTCAATGTCCGTCTTTTCAGGACTTTCTAATAACAATTTCATTGCCTGAAACAAAAAAGATCAATATTATATATTTAGTTCACTAGGGTAAAATTGGGTTAAGTGAATGTTCACGAGTAAATAATATTGTAAATACTAGAAAAAAAAACTAATATAGAAATAGCTTTAATTGTTTTTTCCAAGCTCTTATATAGTAATGGAATGTATCATATTCCAGATCCCCTGCAGTTCATATCTGAATACAAAACCTATTAAGTTATTTAAAGGCATTCCTCAAATATTTGGCTATATGTTACTTTTAAAAGTTTGGTCTTGCATCCAATTTTTTCAGTGCTGAATCTTGGTATAAGTCTCATATTTGTATCAAGATAGGATTACCCTCATTCAAATTAATTATACATTTTGATAACTTTTGATAACATGGCTTTTTATGGTTCAAATTTACCATCCAATGTGTTAATTTCAACTTTTAGTTAAAAATGTGGATGTGTGAATGTAAGGCTCTCTAAATTGGAAAAAAAAAATGAAAATTGGCAGCATTTTTTCTATTAAAATTCCTATTTCTGGATAAAATGCTGTGTTTATTCATTGTCTTTATTTATATTGTGTATTAGATGACTATTGATACAGTTCCATAGGTTTATTTATATTGTGTATTAGATGACCATAGATACAGTTCCATAGGTTTATTTATATTGTGTATTAGATGACTGTAGATACAGTTCCATAGGTTTATTTACATTGTGTATTAGATGACCGTAGAAACAGTTCCATAGGTTTATTTATATTGTGTATTAGATCACTGTAGATACAGTTCCATAGGTTTATTTATATTGTGTATTAGATCACTGTAGATACAGTTCCATAGGTTTATTTATATTGTGTATTAGATGACCGTAGATATAGTTCCATAGATTTATTTATATTGTGTATTAGATCACTGTAGATACAGTCCCATAGGTTTATTTATATTGTGTATTAGATCACTGTAGATACAGTTCCATAGGTTTAAACTATTTTATACAAGTGCAATACATTCCTTAGAATATAAACCTAACACACAAACTTTTGATAAATAAAATTGTGTTCACACAATCTCAAATAAAATTTAAACTGAATTCCTTCTAAACAATTTATTTCAATAAATATGTGTTCCTTCTAATGAATTCTGACCTTTGTAGACAAAAAAAATCCCATTCTCTGATCTATATTCATCTAATTGAATATATCTGGAAATGGGATATTCTTTGTGAATATTCAAATAAGTTTTCTCCACACAAATTACACATAGCATCCTGATTAATAGGAAACTTTGAAAAAAACTTTCTTGTTGTTAGAAATTATATCATCACATCCATAACACAATCTATAAGAAAATTATCTTAGATAGCATCACATTCAAGAAATATAATAGCATTACATTACCATGATACCTTTTAAAGTTAAGAAACATTCTACAGTTATTATAGAGATAACTGCTTTAGTTGTTATTTTTAATGAAAGTTACAAAGGTCATCATGTTTTTATATTTATGATATGTCACATTTAAGAATAATGATAGCTTACAATCGGTATACAATCTGTAAATGTAAACATAGACTTGGCCTTGTCATCCATACTGACGTGGTACAGTATACACAAAACAATCATCTTGTGGTTCTCATTATCTAAAAACAAAGTGTTACCATGGTAATTGTCACTTTTTAAAAAAAAATACTGTTATATAATAGCAGAGACAAAAATCTCTAGATATCAAATGTTCAATTTGCCTATAAACATGACAAATGCCTCTTATTGGGGGCATTTCTCGCTCTATGTTTATTTCTTGATGTAATCTTATTTTGTTCCTGTTCCTGACTCTTCACAGGGTCCAATTCAAATTCCAAATTCATTTCATAATCTTAAGGGGCTCATGGGTCTAAATCAATTCTTTTTCTTAATATAGGATTTCGCTGTATTTTTCTATGAATGAACTTTATCTTATACTTGATAGAAAAATAAATTAAAAATGGGGTCACCGTCCATTTACGCTCACAATCTGCCTTCGAAAGAAGCATACATTTTGTAAAAGTACTTATTTTCTGTTGAACTGATAGGAGAAAAGAGGTAATATCGAAATAAAAAGAACTAAATTACAGAAATCGCTAAAATTTTACAACAGTTTACTTAAAGTACAGTTTATTTGAAAATAATAATAAAAATATAGGTCACCGATGATTTAAATAAGATATTTCAATTTTAATACCAAATAATGGCAATTTTGCACCAAAGGAGATAATTTGGAGCTTTTTCAATGATACATACATTTTAAAAGATATCTGGGGCCAAAACGATTTGATTTATTTGAATGATTTTTGTTCTTTATGATAAAGTTACAACTAATAAAGTAATAAATAAAATTTGTAATGAAAAAAAATGTTTAATTTTGTTCTGAAATTTTTATACCCTCGAGCCTCCTTAAATGTTGCTATAGTGACAATCTGCATTTTAACTCCACCATGTACAATGATGTAAGATGTATTCAATGGATAAAGAGATAAACTGTTAATACAGAGATATGTCTCGCCTTTTTGTTATTTCAATAATGCAAATGTTGAAATTAAAATAGCAATACTTTTAACATGTAAGTAATGCATAAATTCAAAGCCAATGAACCATGACTGAAGATAAAGGGCTGAACAATCTCTATGGAAATGAGTTGTGCCAATACTAATATAAATGCATATCAAATACCATTGACTTATCATAAGTTGTTCCTTTAAACAAACCTTAACACATACATTAATTTGTGAACTATGTAAAAGTTTCAAAGTCAATAAACCATGATGAGGGGTGGGGCTATATAATCTCCATGGAAATGAGACTTGCAAATGCCTATACAATTGCATACCAAAAATCATTCACTTAACATTAGTGGTTCATCTTAGACTGATCTAATCACAAACTAATACATGTAAACAAAGCAAAAGTTTCAAAGTCAATAGACCACGACTGAGGGTAAGTACCAAATATTCTCCATGGAAATGAAATGTGCTAATGCTTATACAACTGCATACCAATTATCATTGACCTAGTACAAATGGGTTCCCCTAAAACTGACCTAATCACAAACTAATACATGTAAACTGAGCAAAAGTTTTAAAAGTCAATAGACCATGACTGAGGGGCGGGCCAAATAAACTCTATGGAAATGAGAATTGCCAATGCTTATACAACTGCATACCAAATATCATTGACCTACCTCTTGTGGTTCCCCTTAAACTAGACCTAATCACAAACTAATACATGTAAAGTAACCAAAAGTTTTAAAGTCAATAGACCATGACTTAGGGCAGGGCCCAATAACCTCCATGGAAATGAGATGAACCAATGCTAATACAACTACATACCAAATATCATTGACCTACCACTAGTGGTTCACCTTAAACTACACCTAATTACAAACTAATACATTGCTGACGACGCTGACGACACCGCCGATGCCACCACCGAAATAGCATACCTATGTCTCGCTTTTGACTCCGTCAAGGCGAGACAAAAATGACATCAACTTTACCATATAATTGATATAACAAAGAAATGTTTGACTGTTGCATCCACATGGAATATGTAATTTTCAGTTATACATAACTAAATCTTGTTTTGTAACATCTATATATATCAATGCCTAGTCTTCTTTTCAAAGGAGAAGGTCCGTAAGGGCTTATTTTGGCCTAAAATTTGAAGTACATCTGATGAAAGATTTTGACATTTTTAAACACTTAAGTGTCTTCTTCAGTAGATTAAATTAGTTTATGTAAAAGATTTGAACTGATTTGGCCATTAAAGACGCCTAAATTCAAGCTTAAATATGAAAGATCTATCAAATATGCCACAAAACATCACTCTTCAGATGATTTTTGTCTAAAATGGAAGTGGCCGATTCGTGTTCAGTCTTAACCTTTATATATTTTATGTATCATCATCAAATACAACATATATTTAAATATTAAGATTGTGAAGATTTCAGTACTTTTGAATGAATTAATGATGCTAGTACCTGATGCATGTGCATTGTATTGTCAAAAACAGCCCATATGTATGTAATAAAAGAATTCTTCTTTCCAATAAATAGCTGAACGTTTACATTTTAACCAATTTTTGAAATGCTATATTTTGGGGCCAAAAGGGTCTTACCGGCCTACTCCTTTTAAAATATATATATCTAGCAGAGAAGACTTTCATACTTGACCAGATAGTATAACAATATATGTTAACACAACAAACAAACACTTATCACATAGTCTTCCAGAAGTTTATACTAATGTTATGTTTCTTTGGCCTTAATTCTGTGTTTATAAGAAAAATACTTTAAAATATTAGTAATATGGTTTTTTAGTTACATTTATTTCCTGATGCTTAAGTACTATAGTATATATTAAATGTTTCCAACAACTGTTCCTGTAAAACAAACCCTGGTTGAAATAATACTATTATGTAACTATACAATACAAACTTTAACTTCTATGGTCAATCAAAAAGTTACAGATGAGACATGAAACTTTTGTCAGTCATGAGGATGTTAAAATTTGAAACTGGAAAACTGGACTATCAAAATCTTTAAATAAATCAAAATGAACAATGAACCAGTTTTTACTTTAGAAAAGCAGACGTTTATTATAAGGATAAAAGTCTTTTTTAACCTCCTACATCCATTAAATGGAATAGCCTTGACTATAAAGGTGATGTTAAGACTTACTTAGTAATCCTACAAGTTTGGGTAACAATCCAAATTTAACTATTTTGCTCCTAAGATCGGAATCAAACGACAAATTCAATAACAGTCTTAATGTAATGTTGAGTAAATCTTCATGGTCACAGGGAATCAGTTTTGTCAACTTGCTGATAACATTTTCTTTCGACTGAAAAAACAAATCATTGTAAATATCAACTTACATGGAAAATAATTTTATGTATGCAAAGTGATAAAACGGACCCCTCTTGAAGTTTGAATTTGCATCAAGAGTTTTATTTTGATATATGTTTGTGTTACTCCTCTGTCAAAGGAGTGGTACTAAATACTCCCACGCTTAGCTACTATGAACAATACATAAACAATTATGCCAAAGGTGGCATGTTTATACACGTCAAACTGAATTCATATCAGGTATTTCTGTACTAAAGCACCCAGACAATATCATCATATTCATTTATAAATTAAAATTAACATAACTTTAGAAGAATCGAAGTATTGCTTTTATTCTTGTATCTCCTTAAGAGGGAATAAGCTATGGAAAAAATCAACTGCTGTTAATTGACTTTACATTGAAGTAAATCTAAGGTACTAACAAGGACAGGAATATTTTGTAATGCTTGTTTTTTAGAGAAAAATTCATGAAGACTTTTTCTGGTGATGTTGTTTATAGAGCCTGTAATTTAGATACAATCCATGTAAACTTATTGATCATTTGAATAACTTATTCTCAAAGTTTATCAATTTAAAATAGTAGTAAGAACTTTGAATATTTTCTGAACATGCTGAATAGAAACTAACATTCATAGTGTCAAATAAACAAGCATTCTGAGAGTATTGCATGGCAAAACATAGTCCCCTACCGGGTAAAAATTACATTATACTGGAACAAAATGCTAACTTGTTCTATAATTTGTCATGGTGTAAACAAAAAGTAAATATCAAGTCATTATATTTAAGCATGATTAAAAACAGTGTGAATAACTGATTATATGAGTGAATTTTTCAAGTCCAAGGACCATAACATGCAGAAAATTATCAGACCAAAACAAAATTTGAACCTGATCTGTAACTTGTCATGATTAAACTATATACCAACTATCAATCAATATCTTCAAGCATGATGAAATAAATGTGGATTGTGTCCACATGTGGACACAGATGATGCCCCAGCTTGCATAGCATATAGTTATAAAGTGCCATAACTGAAGAACGGTAAAAGTGACGCTACCCAAATTTGAACTTGATCTGAGTTTTGTGGTAATAAGCATTGTGTGTAAGTCTCATAACATTTGGTTGAGGCTAACTTAAGTAGAGAACAGAAACTAAAAATTCAGCAATTTTTCTATTTGTAAACACGCATAACTCTAGAACTGTTGTGTATAAGTTTTATAACATTTGGTTGAGACAAACTAAAGTTAGAGAATGGAAACAAAATTTTTTTATGTTTATAAAGGGACATAGCTCAAGAATGGTAAAAGTGTCGCCACCAAATTTCGTACTTAATCTGTATTATGTAGTAATAAGCATTGTGCATAAGTTTCATTACATTTGGTTGAGGCAAACTAAAGTTAGAAAGCGAAAACAAAAATTTGTACTTGATCTTAGTTTTGTGGTAATGAATATTGTGTATAGGTTTCATAATGTTTGGTTGGGGCAAACTTAAGTTACAGAATGGAAACTAAAAATTTTGCCATCTTCGATTTATAAAGGGCATAACTCAATAATGGTTAAAGTGACACTACCCAAATTCAACTTGATCTGTGTTTTATCAGTGGAAGTCAAAATTAAACATTGCATTGTATAAAGCATTGATTGTAGTTGATTCAACTATAATCATGGACAAAGGAAGATAACTCCAATTATAAAAATTACTTGATATTTAGAAGAAAATAAAATTTTTGCAATTTTTCCATTTATAAAGGGGCATAACTCTAGAACGGTTAAAGTGACGCCACCAAAATTCAAACTTGATCTGTGTTTTGTGGTAATAAGCATTGTGTATAAGTTTCATAACATTTGGTTGAGGCAAACTCAAGTTAGAGAACGGAAACCAATTTTGGGACGTACGTCGTACAGACGGACAAGGGTAAAACTTAATGCCCCCACCACTATGGCGAGGGCATAAAAGGTGCGGAAAACACTCTTAACTTGGATATGATTAATAGTTCTCTAAAATTAGATATGATGTAATACAATGTATATCTATTTTCAAATTATAATCAAATATAATTAATAGTTCCAAATATTTTTCTTTCATTTGTCACAAACTAATATAGATTTGTAACTTATCTATAAAGTGTCAACAACTTTTATCTACACAATGTAATGTAATGAAATATATACCTTAATAGAAGTAGATTATTATATAATTAAAGGATTTCACTTAATAATATTTTTTTATATATATAGCATTCAGAAAATTAGTTAATACAAAATAACAAACAAACAAACTGGCAAAAATTTTTCAAACAATTTACTAAAGAATTTCTTTAAAAATGAGTTATCTCTTTGTATAGAAATATGGTTTAACATAGTACTCAAACATTAGATATGGATTTTTTTATGGACCATAACTCTGGACTAAATCATCAGAATGGAACAAAATTCGAACTTGATCTATAACTTGTCATGATAAAACCATATTACAAATATTAAATCAATATCTTTAAGAACGAAGAAAAAAAGTGTGGAAAGCTGATTTGCCGGACTGACAGATGGACAGACAGACGGACAGACAGACAGACAGACAGACAGACAGACGGAGTGCAAACCTAAAGTCCCCTTAGACTTCATCGGTAGGGACTAATTACAATATTTCTCACTTAATAATATGTATTGTTATACAGTTGTCCTACATTTCTCACTTAATAATATGTATTGTTATACAGTTGTCCTACATTTTGTCAAGTATTATATTTTGGTATTGCACAAGGCCATGCTTTTCTAAGGCTGTTCATGAAGATTTTACACTAAATCCATTGGATGTGTACTAATTGTTATTTTATTTTTGGAAAACATGGGTTTATTTATTGGTTGAATTTGGCTTTGAACTAGCTATCATTATCTGTGAGAACTCTTAGATTGGTAACTTGTGTTTTTTTGCCTTTTGTGAAGAATTTTGTTGTGCTTAGAATTGATGTGATGAGTCAAGCCGCTTCCAACTGATTCTTACAGATTGTTCTTATGTTGTGCTGTTACACCACAACCCCAGGTTAGGGGAGGGTTAAGTGCCAACACACATTTAACCCAGCAACATTCTTCATGTGCCTGTCCCATGTCAAGAGCCTGTAACTAAGTGGTTGTCATTGGATACTGTCTGCCATATTTGTTATTTGTTTATTTTTTTTAGCATAAATCAGGTCTTCTTTTTCTAACTGTTTCAAATTTTGTCATGCCAGGCCATTTTATGGCTCATATGAAATAGGTTTGGCTCATTGCTGAAGGCCTTAAGGTGGGCTATAGTCAAAGTGGCAAAAGCTGCCCTATGCTTTTCTCAAATAATATTGTGCCTTTTAATGCTTGGTTTTTTTCTCAAAATTTGTTAAAACTAAGCAACATTTTTTTAAAGTAATTATAGACAAAAGTTTAGTATATTATGGGAAAGTCTTTTGTCAGTGGCAATGTAAAAGATGCAAGTTGCAATAAATCAATTTTGTTTCAAGAGCTTAAGATATTTGTGCTAGCCTTACCATTTCATTCAAGAGCTAAAGATATATGTGCTAGCCTTACCATTTCTTTTTTATTTTCAATAAAGATGCTTAATTTCTTCAAGAAAGATACCACCAAGATCAACAATTCAAAGTTATCTCTCTCTAAACATTTCACCAACATTTTGACCACGTTTTTGTTTTTCATCTTCATTTCTACAGCTAGATCTTCTGATAGGTTGAGTAACAGGTAAAATGCAACTACAAATAGTAAGGTAATACATTAATTAACAAATTATACAGTATATACAAGATCATTTTAAATATCTGTATGTAAAAATTTGTTTTGTAACATAAAAAGGTGGACTGTGACCTATTGCTCACTAATGATATACCTTTTAAAAATGTGACGAACATTTTTATTTATGATATTTCAAAGATATGTTTTGACAAATTGAAAATAAGTGCATTTTAAAGAATTGAAATACCTAGAATTAAATTGGCTTTTCTTCTCTGTCTACAGTTTAGCAAAACTGTTATCCTACTTAACACTGAATATTAGTCTCATTGGTTGCAATGAAATACCATGATTTCCCAGTTAAATGAAAGAACCTTAGTCAGTGCGCTCACATACCCCACGTCCCCACACTGTCATTGGAGAAATAAAATAAGTGTAAGAAAAAAATTGTATCAGAAAAAAAATTGAATCATAATTTCCTGTCAATATGCAAATCTACATAGTATGTCCTTATTATCTACACAGTTTCATGAAATTCTGTTGTGTGGTTTCAGAGGAGTTGCGATGACAAACTGTTGCAGAAGTACATTGAAGCAAAAAGTTCAAAGGGTGTAACTCCTGGAAAAAAATTTGAATCGTAATTTCCTGTCGATATGCACATCTACATGGTATGTCCTTATTATCTGAAAAGGTTTCATGAAATTCTGTTGTGTGGTTTGAGAGGAGTTGCGATGACAAAAGGTTGCAGTAGTAAATTGGGTAAATAATTTCAAAGGGATTAACTCCTGGAAAAAACTGAATCATAATTTCCTGTCGATATGCACATCTCGTAGTATGTCCTTATTATCTGAAAAGGTTTCATGAAATTCTGTTGTGTGGTTTGAGAGGAGTTGCGATTACAAAAGGTTGCAGTAGTATATTGGGCAAATAAGTTCAAAGGGCGTAACTCCTGGAAAAAATTTGAATCGTAATTTCCTGTCCATATGCACATCTACGTAGTATGTCCTTATTATCTGAAAAGGTTTCATGAAATTCTGTTGTGTGGTTTGAGAGGAGTTTCGATGACAAACTGTTGCAGTAGTACATTAAAGTAAATAAGTTCAAAGGGACGTAACTCCTAGAAAAGAATTTAATCGTAATTTCCTGTCGATATGCACAACTACATAGTATGTCCTTAT
Organism: Mytilus coruscus; assembly: GCA_017311375.1. Lineage (NCBI taxonomy): Eukaryota > Metazoa > Mollusca > Bivalvia > Mytilida > Mytilidae > Mytilus > Mytilus coruscus. Next base: position 136,459,922 of record CM029596.1, on the reverse strand, counting down.
TATCTAAAAGGTTTCGTGAAATTCTGTTGTGAGGTTTGAGAGGAGTTGCAATGACAAGAAACAGGACTGACAATCGGACGGACTGACGGACGGATGGACGGACGGACGGGTCAAAACATTATACCCTCCGCAACTCGTTGCGTGGGGTATAATAAAACCTATTATTTCACATGTAAAATAAATCTGACAATTTCACTCCTCGTATGTCATACAAGAATGGGTGTTGTCAAGACATTATTGGTGATTTTGCACCAAATCGAAAATATGGAATGCGATAGAAAAAGATATAATTCCATGAATTTTATACTTTACTTCCTTTAAAAAGCCCATGGTCAATGTAATAAGAATAACTTATCTAAGAATTCAAATATCGAAAAATATTCAAACTTGTGACTCGCTATACACATTAGATAATTAATCTGTTGTTCGGACACTGAATATTTTTCTATATTTGAATTCTTCCATTAGTTATTCTATAATCATAAAAATTATTCGTTTGATACCGATTTTCATGGATTTCTGCGTAGGTAGACGACAGATCAAAGTATTCGCAGGAGAACAAATTTCGAATAGACTATTGGTTCATGTCTGTCATATTTGTTTTAGGTAAATTGTTTTGTAATAAATTAGGTCATTAGTTTTCTTGTGTGAATTGTTTCACATTTTTCATGTCAGGATCTTTTTTAAGCCTACTATATGGTATGGGTTTTCTCATTGTTTATAAAGGCCATACAGTGGCCTTTAATGCTTATATTCACTTCATTTGAACCCTGGTGGATAGTTGTCTCATTGGCAATTATAAGACATTTTTTTTTTATATAGTATGCAAAATTTGTTTAAACTATGTAATCAGATACATACAAAATATGTTTTTCTTTGATCTATAAACTTTGGTACCCATGAAAATAAATGATTCCACAGTATATTGTTTGTGTATTAAGGTAGATCATAGGTATATATTTCTTGAGACAGAATTTTCTTATACTTTGCCAAAATGAAGATTTTACTACGCTTTTTTAAAACATAATAAAAGAATGGGTCATCGAACTATTTTCCAAGCTATGAGTCGTTGAAAATTGCCAAAATTTGGTTAGATTGCTCATGAAAACACATTTGTGTGCATAAAAGAAATCTATGAGATAGAATTTTGAAATAATTTGTGAGAAGATAGGTTTTATAATATGTTTTAAGAAAATAAAAGAAAAAATGGTGTCACTGATCTTGTTTCCTCGCTACAAGTAAAATAAAAATTTCCTATCAGTCCAGTATATTATTTTTACTAAAAGAGTTATCTCCCTGAAATGGCTTATTTGAATAAATTGATTCCTAAAACACAAGATTTGATATTTGTTTAAATATTTTGAATAATACAATAAATCACCAAGTTTTCTTTATATAAATTAACAGTCTAACTAATAAATTGCAAATCTGTTGCCAAATTTGCAGATTTGGGCAAATAACTAGACGGATTTTATACTGCGATTGTACAAACCAAGATGGCGGTATACCATGAATCTACCTTTAAATTTATATAGGTGTTTATTGATTTTTCATGTTGTTTTTACCTCTAAGTAGCTGTTCTTGTTTCTTTACCAGTTCTGAGAATTTCTTGACACTCTTTTCATAGTCTTCCTTGACTTTGACATTGTCTTTCTCTGATTCTGGTGAACAAGGTTAAGGTGTATTTTAATAAGTTACTGAATTTATTATAACACTTGGGCTCCAAAGAGCCTGTTTTGCTCAACTTGTATCATGCCTTTTACTAAATTAACCTAAAAACTAGTATTGTATGTTCTCTTGTCATTTGATAAAATTTTTGAAAGATAACACACTTTAGTTTCCCTTAAACTTACCTAAATGTTTAATCAGAATATTTCAGGGTTCTTTCCTATAGAGTTTAAAATAAAATCTGTTTTCTGTGGTGGCGGCATGACTGACACTTTGATTAGATAAATTTTTAAATTTAAAACCTTTACATGACAATGTTGGCAAAATCTGTGTCCAAAGGGTATTGCCCGAACCAGAAAACATGAATTTCAAATAGAGTGAATCAATTATTAAATCTGAAATATTGAATGGTGGTTGAGCATCATCTCAAACACAATTTTGAGTGGAAAGCATCGAAAAGCTAATTCTTCAATATCTGGTTCTCATAGGCTGTTTAATATTCTGTAGACATATGAATTTATTGACTTAAAACTTTTAAATTACTAAAAACAAAAAGGATATCAAGTTTCTTCTTTTTCTGAAGTTCATCATTCCATAAATCATATTTTTTCAATTCATGTTCTAATATGTTCATACATAAAGCTCCTATCTTAAAATGTAGGATAACACCATGAAATTGTGTAAAACTTGAGAAACAGAAAAATATGTAAATAATGTTAGTCGCTAATTCTGTGCTTTTCTTCCAATCTTCTCGTAACACTCGAGCCAACGCACCAATAATGGTCTCTGCAAAACATAAAATTCCAACTTAAATTTTTGAATGCTATATTACATATCTTGGGATTGATATCAAGTGCTTTTATAAATTTTCCATAAATCTGTTCATAAAGGAAATAGCCCAAATGCAGCAATGTGGTTTTAAGAAAATTTGTAATACGATCTGACATCTAATGTGAGTAGTCACAATTTCTTTACTCTCCTTTTCTGTCCAGTGGTACTCTGTACATGTAGATAGCAGTCCTCCATCCCCTGGTCACTATGACCCACTCCTGAAACTTGATATAATATGTACCTATCTTTAATCTATAGCAAGATACGCTTTTACATACCCATTTGTGTGTTTGTAACTGGAAGGCATTGAAAGATAATGAACTATTTTGAAGCTAAACAAGATAGAGAAAAGTTTTAATGCTTCATAATAAAACACATGGGTTTAGTACTTTTTTTTGGTGGCTTTGATGTTGCTCAGTCAGTAGTTTGCCATTAAGTGTTTTTGATACTTTTGCTTTTCTGTTGGTCTTTTTTTCCCCATTGTGTCTTACTTCAACTTTAGTTGTTAACTGCCACCTTGGTATCTTCTCTCCCTTTTTGAAAGTTATACACAATTTTACACTCAAAGTTATACACAATCTTACAATCAAAGTTGATTTATCCTGAGTATTATGGTATCATTCACTTATAAAACTATCAATCATAAACTTTGATAGTCTTTGTTATATCTATTTATAACTTGCATAGACTCTCTGGAACAAAGAATTTGTAATTTGGTACAGACACTCGTCTATAGTTGAAATCCTTTTGTTGACCTTTGGAAATAATTTTTTTATTTTATTGTTTTATGTTTCTGTCTCATTGACATATATCCCATAGCCTTTTTATCTTTCCTTTTTTTATAAAGTTGCAGTGGTGTTAAACCCAATCATTCACACTAAAATACAAAAGTAAAATTATTTTACCATTGGCGAAGAGTTCCTCCAGATTGTCTGGATTTCTAGATAACTGTAGCAATAATGCTGATCCACGGATTTTCTCAGGAACATCCTCGTACAGCAATTCCATATAATCATCAACATCATTGATATTAGCAACCTCGTCTATCTCTGTGGCATCATAGGTTGGCACTTCAGGATTTTCTTGTAATTGTGTTTTACCAGAAGCTGTGAAAAGTATGAAGGAATTTCTTAAACTTACGCTTAAAAAAAATATATACAACTGAACCTCATTTAGTCGAAGTCCAAGGGACCCGACGATAGTAATTGACTTATCCAAGGTTCGGCTCATCCGAGGTCGAGTGTGGTTTCATGAATTTGGAATGCATGAAATACGGTTTGAGATTTGTGTAGACTAGATATATGTTGAACAGTTTGCCTTCTTTTCAATTTGACAATTTATTATTGTGTATTGAGCTCCATATTTTTTTGGTCCATCATAATAATTTAACACACACGTACAGATACAAAACATTCACAAATAAAATATGTGCAGAAATATTTACAAAGGATAGTCACTATAAATTATGAAATCCCTCGCGGAACAAGACAAGTCCTGAAAGATCACTGATGACAGTGATGAAGGTCTTCTGCTTTGAATTCAATTATTGTAAATTTGTCATAGTTGTCTTAATACTTTTAATTATTGTAATCAATGAATTCTAATTTTAAAGATTCATTAAATCTCGGCTTGACTCATTCAAATTTGTTTCGCTTTTATATAGATCAGGTGAAGTATGTTCAGGACACTTAAGTTCCGCTTGGACGTTCAGCAAAGGTGTTAATTACCAGTCACCATAAATATATCATTTTAACTGTTATTCAAACAAGTATATTTACACAGCTTTAATGACTTATGAAAACGATTAGGTTACATAAGAAAAACATCTGATTTGAATTTTTATTTTTAATAAATAAAATTGAGAATGGAAATGGGGAATGTGTCAAAGAGACAACAACCCGACCACAGAACAGACAACAACAGAAGGTCACCAATAGGTCTTCAATAAGTCTGCATTTTTTAAAATTTCATACTTTCACACTTCGAGACATCTGGGTCAATTTACAATAATTTGACATCGACCAGACTATGGAATTTATTCTACTTAACCGAGAATTTGAATCAACCGAGTTCGACTCATCAGAGGTAAAAATGCATTGATCCAAAGGGAATTTTACTGGGACCGAAATTACTTCGACTCATCCGAGTTTTCAACACAAGAGTTCGACACAACATTATTTGACTGTATATGTTTTTCTACCTCCTGCCACAAAAGAGGGTCAGTAGGTTGAAGTTAGAATCCTTTTCTATATATTTATATAAACAAAATCAGGATATATAAATCACGTTTTCTCCGTGTCCAATTTAGATTTACATGTACAAATGTACCGTAAACATTTAGTAATTTGTCTATGTATGGTGTAAATTTTTCAATTCAATGTAATGACAACTTATTCCTTGTTCACTTTTATCCCATATTTGATTAAATATGTAAAATAAAATAGGATTATTAGTCTGCCTGAATCACTTGATATTCCTTTCTTCAGTCAGAGATATAACTCTATAGGGTTATTAGTCTGCCTGAATCACTTGATATTCCTTTCTTCAGTCAGAGATATAACTCTATAGGATTATTAGTCTGCCTGAATCACTTGATATTCCTTTCTTCAGTCAGAGATATAACTCTATAGGGTTATTAGTCTGCCTGAATCACTTGATATTCCTTTCTTCAGTCCGGAAGAGAGACTGGCATAATACATACGTGTTCATTTCCTCACTTGAAATATTTTTCATTATTATGAAGCTCTCGAACCAGTTCAAAATGTCAATCAGGCAATGTCAGCTTTGACTTAAGTGCTCTTTATTTGTTTAAAAAATTCTGCTGTCATTTTTCTCAACTCTGACAGAATCATCATCTTACTTGTCCACCATTGTTGTTACCAATGCATATGATCTCATTTTGAAGACGGATAATAACCAATTTTTTGCCCTAAGTAGAATATGACTAAAATTTATAAAAGTAAACCATTATAGGTCAAAGTACGGTCTTCAACAGGGAGCCTTAACTTGGCTCACACCGAACAGTAAGCTGTAAAGGGCCCCAAAAATTAGTAGTGTAAAACCATTCAAACGGGAAAAGATAGAGTATATTACTAACCTTTACTTGGCGGTCCTGTATCTTTCCGACTTTGTAGATAAAATAGTAACTGCTCTACTTCCAGTAACTTAGAAGGATGTATTAGTTTACATTTATCAATGATTTCTTTTGCTAAGGTCGTCAAATCACTGCTTGGGTTTAAACTTTTTACTCTGATTCTAAAATTAAAAATATTTAAATTAGACTCTTGGACATGTCTCAAATTATGTTCCATAGATCTGTAGAAAAAGAAGGTGTTAAGAGACAATATAATCATGATATTTAACATATCTTAAGGTATATACCAATTAAAAAAACTTTTGACCATATTGGATGACAAACCACATCATGATAAACCAGTTGTCTGACAAATGTCTGTCAAAATGAATTACAAAATCCATGGATTAACAATTTTTCCATAAACTATGAGACAAATTGGGAGTCCTTTCACAGTATCCATAAAAAAAATCTCTTCACTTATCAGGTTACCTGTCAAATGTTTTAATTGAAATAATAAATACTCTTTATTCTAATCAGGAACAGTAATTTGTAGTGGCAGGTAAAGATTTGAGATTGGTGATGATGTGGCTTGCTGTGAGAGACATATGCATATATCATTATTGTATCCTATATTTTCTTGACATACTAATGGACAGTCTGTCCCAAGTCAGGAGCCTCTGGCCTTTGTTAGTCTTGTATTATTTTTACTTTTAGTTTCTTGTGTATAATTTGAGTTTAGTATGACGTCCATTATCACTGAACTAGTATATATATTTGTTTAGGGCCAGCTTAAGGACGCCTCCGGTGCGGAATTTCGCTGTATTGAAGACCTATTGGTGACCTTCTGTTGTTGTCTGTTCTGTGGTCGGGTTGTTGTCTCTTTGACACATTCCCATTTCCATTCTCAATTTTATGTAAATATAATAGGTCTTGACATGTGTGCTTGACAAATGGATGGTACTTAAATATATCGGTTGAGTTTAACTAATTTTATAAATCACAAATTCTCTAACCCTTACTTCTCATTTGAGTTCTACAATGAAGAGAAGGATAAGCCATTTATAACTCAATTGTTTTGTATTTCTCATTGCAGTGACTTGACAGAGAACATTTAGAATGGACAACAGAAAGTATACACCTACATTTTCTGACATTCTTTCCTCTCCCTAACATTGGATCTCCCAGTTCTCCAAGTATTGTTGCCTCCAGTTCATAGTTAACGACCAAAGCTTTTTCTGTAGGATGAACATCAATACTACTGAATTTTACTTTTCTGAAATAACAAAAATGTTAAAATACATTCTTCATGTTCTTAGATTATAATATAAATTACACTTAACCCTTTGAAGGCATCATTTATCAAAATCTACATCTTCAGTGCAACCATGACTTTGTATTTACCATGTGCAACATGACAGGTGGCTCTTGTGGAGCTGAATCTGCTTACCCTTCCAGAGCACCTGAGATCGCCCTCAGGTTCTTGGTGGAGTTCGTGTTACTCAGTCTTTAGTTTTCTATGTTGTGTTTTATTGACTTGATTTCTTTTCATTAATTTTTGCCATTGTGTCATTAGTATATAATAAACAAATTTCTGTTGAAAGATGGATCCACCAGTCATGCCAGTCATGTGTAATACTTATACAAGTCATAATTATCCACTTGAAGATGTAAGAAAAATTTAACTTGCAAAAGTAATTTTATAAGATTTTAAATTTCATTTCAACATGCTCAAGATTTGAATAAATTTCATGATCTTCCCTTAATCCTCTCCAAAAATTTACTTACAATTTTTTTTTACATTGTATACAAGTAATATTTTTACTACCCCTTAGTTTCTCCACATGCTTGCATGCTTATACAATTTTACTGGTTTGTTAATATTGTTTTTAATCAGCTTATTATTTAGAGTTCCAGCTGTTTACCTCAAGAACTAAACTCAGAAATCTACTGCACACAGATGTTAAGTATCAAAAATTACTCCCTGGAGGATTATAATTGAGCTGTGCTTTGAAGATAGGCAGTGTCTGCGCGAACCCGCGGGGACGAGTAGTCAAATTGGCATTCATAGGCTACGCGTCCCCACATCTGGTTTTATAATAAAATATCATCGGATCGGGAATAAATGTGAAATATTCACGGAAATTATCGGTAATTTGGGGATTTTGTGAATTCAGTGAAGAGAATGGCAAATAATATTTTTAATTTGTATTTATCAGATTATAATACATAATAAACATTGCAAATTAGATGCACACTGAAGGAATAAAACTGTACAGTCCCTGTAAAAGAAAACATGATAAAAATTAGTAACTATGATAAAATGTCAATGCACATTAAAAGAATAAAATTTTACTGCATTTGAAAAAAAAGCTATGTGAAAACTCGAGTATGAATTTTTTTAGAAGTAAAATGCAAAACAGAAACCGAAATTTTAAAATATCTAAAACAACTAAAAATAAAGCTTGAGTGTATACATAAATTAAAGAAGCAAGTAATAAGATCAAATTCCTATGAAAAAATGTCCTTGGGTATGAAAAAGTGTCCATGAACGAGACATTATTTAATACTATAATCATGATAATTCCAGGTGAACATTTTTTCACAAGACATTATGTCCGCCAGGACATTTTTTGATATGATTAAAGTATTAAACAATATCCATTGCCATATTTTTACTGGACATATTTTAACCTATAATTGCGAACTTTTCATTCATTGTTACTTTGACAGAGAGTTGTCTCATTGGCACTCATACCATCCTTATCTTCTTATTTATACTTTTTTAAATATATATATTTTAAGGTTGTATTATGTATTCGTATATTTTGCCTTTGCATGAATAAATATTATTATTATTATATATACTGATTTAAAATCAAATAAGTAACAGGTGCAGTTAACAAATTTCATTTTTAGTTTTCTAAAGTTCATGTCAAACATTCAATAATTTAATTACAAACATTATCAAATCATTATATTAATTAGAAATATTCATAGATATTGTTTTGTCTCCATTTCGTTAAATAGTTTCTTTTATACAATTGTATGTAGTTATTTGACTGGTAGTTTTAAACAAATTATTCCAGGGATTTGTATAGTACTATACAAATCCTTGATTATTCCAATTCATTATAAGTTTTATATGTCTTCCCCACATATATATCGATCACACTCTTCCATTTTAAAAATATTTATTAACTGAGAAAAACTGTTCACTTACTATATAAATATAAAAACTTCTTGAGCAGTAATCAATTTATTTACTAATTGCGATAATTTCTGTGTATATTTTACGTTTCATTCCTGATCCGATGACATTTTATTATAAAGCTGGATGCAGGGACGCATAGCCTACGAATGTCAATTTGGCTTCTTGTCCCTGCATGCGGGGTCGCGCAGACACTGCCTTGAAGATAACAGACAAATGAGATTTTCATGTCCATGAAATTATGCATTAATAAATAGTAAAGACAACTATTAATGACAAACAATTAAACACTTAATTACAGAAATGTATTCAAGAAATGAAAATATGAATTTTCATCATGTATATAAGTTCTAAGGGATATAACTCTACAATGTATATCCAAAATAATTCACCTATACAAGTAAATAAAAACACTTACAAGTATAAGAATTACCCATAACTGTCCACATCTGGCAAAGAATTCAGCAAAAATGTCCATGCAGTGCTTTTGCATGTTTAAGGGGGCTCGCGGGTATAAATCTTTTTTTTTTTTAAATATAGGATTTCCCTACATTTTTCTATAAATGAACTTTATCATATACTTAATAGAAAAATAAAATAAAAAAATGGGGTCACCGTTCATTTAAGCTCACAATCTGCCTTCGAAAGAAGCATACATTTTTGTACAGGTACTTTTTTTCTGTTGAACTAATAGGAGAAATAGAGGTAATATATCGAAATAAAAAAAGAACTAAATTACAGAAACCGCTTAAATTTTACAATAGTTCAGTTTGAGTACAGCTTATTTGAAAAAAATAATAAAAAATATAGGTCACCGATGAGTTAAAAAAGATATTTCAATTTTAATGCAAAAAAATGGCATTTTTGCACCAAAGGGAGATAATTTGGAGCTTTTTCAATGGCATATACCTTTTAAAAGTCGTCTGGGGCCAAAACGAATTGCTTTTATTTGGTTGATTTTTGTACCATATGATAGAGTAACAACTAATAAAGTAATTAATAAAATTTGTAATGAAAAAAAAAAATGTTTAAATTTTTGCTGAATTTTTGTACCCTCGAGCCTCCTTAAAGGGAAAATTCACGATTTTTTACTTATCATATTATTATGTTCATAACTTCATAATACCATAAAAAACATATTCACCAAGTTTTATCTGGATATGAACACTAATAAAGAAGAAAATTGGGAACTATTAATTTTATTTATTCGAACTTCCTGACTACTGTGACGTAGTTTTAGTCTAATTGCATGCCGGGAGTGGAATTAATTTCATTTTAAGTCTTGTTCGTTAATCATCTAATAACGTGATTTAAAGCGCATATTTTATGCATAAGTGCAATATTGGGAATGGTTTATTCCCCCACAAGCTAACTAATAAAATTAATCAACCCTCTAGCTGATCAGACGTTAATACAACTACTATCAGTCTATCCGGAGTGAAGTTTCTTTATTTCTTCAAAGGGATCATTAGTGTACGTCCAGTGGCATATATTACATGCATGTCGGAACAGGAAAATTGACAATCGGGCTTAAATTAAAATATTGTTTGTTTGCAGTTTACCGACCGACCTTCGAAAATCCGCCCGAATGTGAACATTTTATTGCTTTTAATTTGAAGAAATTATTTTTAATACTTCTATGGACTCGATCCGGAATTTTGGGTCGTTTCCAGAATTGATTTCAAGTCTAGGTCAATTACATGTTTGAACGGTTTTTCTTCCCTTCCTCGCAACCGTTCATCGGACCCTTTAATGATAAAGCACATGGAGATTGTTTACAGGTATCCACGAAGTCATGGAGGAGTACTTTATTCTGTCGTCTTCTGTCAATTTTAAGACAAATAATACAAGGAAAAGTTTCATAGTAAACTGTTTATACTGATTCAGGCAGAATTGCACACGGAATGATGTCTTCGATGATATCATTGACAATGATGCAGCGGATATTCATAAAACCGACACGATAACCGTTTCTGTCTCAAACAAATCGGATATAGAATCTTTGAGACTGACTTTATGGAACCAATATCAGTGGTTCAACAATTCGACAGTAGCCTGGAGTATGCCATATTTTCTTTAAATCATCGTGAAGACGACAAAGATGAAACCACCTCCGTGACTTCATGGATACCTGTAAACACGCCTGTACGGCGGAAGGACGCATTGTAATGTTAAATCAATAAGAAGCCACACAAACTACACAAAGATGTGGAGAAAATAAATGGTTGGCTTGAAAAATAAATATATTCTCTCTGTATCAAATCTATCTTCGATTGCAATGAGTATGCTCCTTTAGGATAAGGGGGGCTGTCCCACTCATTGCAATTATTCTCTCTCTTACAATATTAAACATACCCAAACTGTGTGGCCTGTGTGAATTAAATTGAAATATGTCCTTAGCTAGGAGCTATGCTGCCAATTTTTGTATGCAGTCAAAACATTTCAGTACAGACCATTTACTTTTAATGGGGTGCTATGGATTTCACCCCAAAGCTAATCTTAGATATTTGTTTGTTTTAATTAAAGCCTGGCATCAACATATCTTTCCAAATATAACCTTTATAACAGTCAGTTGTCTAATATATTTTTTATGTTGTCTTTTTTTTCAATTGAGGAAGAATTAATGGTTGATTTTTTTTTTAACACACTCCTAAATTGTCTTTTGAATCTTTAATATCTCCATTTTTCTGATGCAAAACATTCTAGTAAAGATGCATATATGCATGTCAGTGAATATGTTTCTTTACAACAATTCTAGTCATTCCTTGTTTATAAGTGTTCCAGTATTTCATAATACCATAAATTTATGTCATAAATTGTATAATGACACTATGTTAAGTTTCAGTTTTGGTTAAACAGGTGTTTACCTGAAAATGCCTGTTCATTTCATGTTGGTTTTCATTGTTTGTTGTTTTAAATGTTTTTCTTCACACGAAACTTGGTTTGTGTTAAACTAGATATAGGAAGATGTGGTGTGAGTGCCAATGAGACAACTCTCCATCCAAATAACAATTTATAAAAGTAAACCATTATAGGTCAATGTACGGCCTTCAACACGGAGCCTTGGCTCACACCGAACAACAAGCTATAAAGGGCCCCAAAAGTACTAGTGTAAAACCATTCAAACGGTAAAACCAACGGTCTAGTCTATATAAAAACGAGAAACGAGAAACACGATAAATTACATAAACAAACGACAACTACTGTACATCAGATTCCTGACTTAGGACAGGTGCAAACATTTGCAGCGGATTAAACGTTTTAATGGTACCAAACCTTCTCCCTTATTCTGAAACAATAGTATAACATCACAACATAGAAAACACACGATAAAACATCAATTGGAAGGCTTAACTCAATCAAAACGTAAATTAACACACTATGAACGAATAAATTCGATCTGTGATACCTGAAAGTAACTGCTTGTTTAAACTTTATTCTGGCTGATAAAATAAAATATTTTTCCTACCTACCGACCCTGCAGTCTGAAGGTACAGTCGGAAAACTGCAAACAAACATATTTTTAAGGTTGGCCTCGGTACTATTAGAAACATGTTCACATTATTATACATTATAGCCAACAATTGTGATGATGACCAATTTCTTAAACTGTTTGGGAACAATCTTATTGAAATATAAATCTGTGATTTTACTATGTCCATAACTTCATCGAACCAAAGCAAGTTAGATATCACCCTGTATTTAAATCAGATTGGTTCTGGATGTTTCTCTCTTATATTCAATATACATGTATATATTTCAAATTGCGACTATCTACAGTTCCGTAACTTTCTATCTAGGCATATAAACCAATGATCAACAAGTGCGTACATTTTTGTTAAATCATTATTTGTATGTTTCAAAATGTCCATAATCATTGACAACGAGTATATACTTACATGTACATATTCCCCAATTTACCCTTGGAAAATATGTAAATAGATTTTTATTTCACCAAATCTTTTTTTGGAATTATTTATATTTTCATAAATATCATTCTTTACACCAGAAATGTTATTTACAAACAAGCGTAAGAGTTTAGTAATGACTAGTATATCACTGTCGGACATGTGAGACAAAGATGTATATTACATGTACACCTGATAGTTTTTAAATGAAAAGTTACAAGATAGGCTCAGATGAACATGCATTATGTAATTGTGTAATAAAGAGTTATTTTAGCCCGACAGGAAATCGCTTGAATACCTGGACGTGTCACCTCACAATACCTCTGGTAATAATTCCTTTAGCCATGCTGGTGATCAGATAAGGGAAGATCTGAATTTATTTAAATAAGTTTCTTACATAAAAGAATTATGAACAAATTAGATTTTCGAAAACAATTTTACACGGAACACTTATTTATGACTTTGAATTCGACTTTTTAACTCATTCCCATTTAAATTTCTTGTTTCAAAAACTTAGTGAAAAAAAGTTTAAAAACGACAGGCCATAGTTATTTAAAAAAAAATAATTACATTTTTTCGTATCAAGTTAGTAAAGAAAGGTTGCACAACCATGTTTGATATAATCCTTTTATGAGACCCGGGAAACTGTTAATGCTTTTGTCATTACCTTGTCGGATAAAACAACCGTACGCTTGACAAGATACCGACACTCAATTTTGTCTACGTTAGTTACTGCTTGTTTTGATCCTTTGTGGTTGATAGATATCATGTGGTTTCTTAATTAGATATAAGAAGATGTGGTACGAGTGCCAATGAGACAACTCTCCATCCAAGTCAAAATCTACAAATGTAAACCATTATAGGTCAAAGCACGGTCTTCAACACGGAGCCTAGAATAAAACCAAGAATAAGACAAGATGGCTACATGTACAGAATTGATATTCTCAATTTAAAATCGATGGTGATCTCTTATCTAGCAAAATAAAACGTTTATAATTATGAATTTGTGATTTTTTTATACATAATGAACAGTCAGGGGTACTACTTAAACAAGTGATTTCAGAATCACTTCTTCGAGTGATTTTGGCTGTGAAATATTAAAAATTTTCACAAAAATAGACACAGACTTTTTAAAATCACTGAAACAAGTAATTTGAGAAGTTAAAATATAATCACTTCAATAAGTGTTTATAACATTTTCTTGATATTTTCCCACAAGTTTGATTTTTTTATTGGTAAAAAGACAAGAATTCCATTGAAAAAACAACTATGTACATGCAGAAATTGTTTTTTGCTTGATAAGCCTGTCAGTTTTTACAGTTTATTTAAAATATGCAAAAACTGGAATAATTTGTAGATCAGGACATAACCTTGAAGTAGATCATTCTAACTCTAAAGAAAACCAATGAGGTTACCTAATATTGTTGACCTTTTCTGATAGTAAGAGTAGTTAATGAATATTTGATTACAGAAAAATTCCCAAGGGTACTTTTAAAAGCTTAAGCGCACTAACTTACTGTCCAAGCGCACTGGTGAAATTAATATACAAAGAAAAAGGGATAATTGATCTATGTAGGAAAATTATAGAGGTTTGTCAAAATATGGAAAATCAATGAAATTAGCATTTGAAGATCAAGGGAAACACCAAAATCACTTAAATAGGTGATAATGAAATCACTTGTTTAAGCAGTACCCCTGACTGATGAACATAATATCAATTTTTCATTTTTTTGCGAAGTTTCCCTTTAATGTCATGATTTGATACACCATTTGTGTTTCCTAAAAGAGGAAATGGAAGTGAAAGACAGTGGCGTAGCTAGGCGGAAGCTCGGAAGCCAAGGCTTCAACATCGCTTTGTCAAAAAAAAATTTTTAAAATAAATAAAAGGAGCTAGAAGGATGAGAGAGAGGAGGAGAGAGACAGTGAAGGGAAGAGAAATGGGCGCTGTGCGGTTAAATAAAAAAGTTGTAGAAGTCAACGAGTCGATATAGGAGACGGATTTATATAAGTTCTTCTTGTTTCCGAATCCCTGTATTTCTATTGTATAATTGTATTTTGTGCACTTTTGAAAATAAAATATTGTTTAACCTAACGAGTCGACACGATATCACTTCTCACACTCCCGGCATTCATTCCCATCACCTGCGCTTTATTTCACCTCTTTTATAGCAGACAAATATTGTGTCTGCGGGTGTTCTGCTAGTTACAATGCAACGCAGAATTGACAATGCCTGTGACCAATGCCACAGCTGAACGCAGTTTCAGTGTCATGTGACGGTTAAAACATATCTGCGTTCTACGATGACAATCGAACGACTTTCGGTCCTTCACGCATACAAGGAGACGCCCATTGATAAAGTATTTGACTGTTATACAACCAAAAGGACAGGAGGCTTGCTTTTTGTTGAAAGTCACTGGTGAGAGATTGACTCTGACTCTCTGAATAATTCATATCCATAGATAAGGTTTCGACCGGCTGTATCTACAAAGTGAAATGCCAAGTTCCTCGAACAATTACATGTACCCTACTGAGTTTGTATTTTTAAATAAAACCAGACAATTTTTTAGTTTATTCACTGACAAACATGACAGGAAAATTAGAATCATGTATAATGTTGTTTCATAAATATTGCTCAGCTTTAATACAACCAAAGTCAAAGATGAGCTATCACCTTTGTTTATTTTTATTTAGTTGACGCCGTAAGTTGTATTCCGCTGCCTATCAATATAAAATAATAAGATGTGGCAATGCTTGCCAATGAGACAACTCTTCACAAGAGACCAAATGACACAGAAATTAACAACTATAGATCACCCCACGGCCTTCGACATTGAGTAAAACCCATACCACATAGTCAGCTAAAAGGGCCCCGAAATGCCAAATGTAGAACAATTTAAACGAGAAAACTAACGGCCTGATTTATGTACAAAAATGAAAGAAAACAAATATGATACACAGCAACAAACGACAACCACTACACTGAATTACATGCTCCTGACTTGGAAAAGGCACATACCGAATCATGTGGCAGGGTTAAACTAATTTGAAGGCGCCAACCCTGCCCTAACCTGGGTAACCACTATATTAAACTGAATATATTGTGTACATTCCATCTCCAAACAATTCATAATGGTGTGGTTTTTATTATACTGGACTGGTCTTAGTAAACATAACTTTTTACCCCTATCTGACTTGTATCAAACAAAAATGCTTTTGACTACACCTTAACATTCAATATTTTCAGTTAATATTTGTGGGTCTAAAACCCTAAAATCCAGGAGCTTCGGGGCTTCGCCCCTGCCCCTAGCAGGGCTTTGCCCTGGACCCACTGGGGCCTTGAGCGCCCCAAACCCCTGCTGATTTGGGCTTCACCTTCAACATTTGTCTAGCTACGCCACTGAAAGATAACTTCTTTTCATGATGCCCTGCTCATTTTTGACAGATTTTGGCATCCTGACCTTTTCCGTCATATTTTATAACACCCTGCCATACCCTGCCATACTGCATGTACTGTGTGATTGGTACTGCTATTCATCTTCTAAAATTTCCTCTCAAAGTCCAGGCAAAGAAAAGCTTTGGCATTATGCAGCTTAGGTAGGCATCACAGAAAAAATTAAAACAGCCTTTCAACATGTTCAAGACTCATAATCATATTAATCATTTGATCCATAGCAGTAGTACTATCCTGAAATAAGGTCAACTGGACTTGTCGACACCAAATATAGCTAGAGGGTGCTATAAACAGTTTCGTATAAAAAACTAGGGGTTATTCCCAGACTAAAAATAACCATGGAGGGAAATCCATTTTTATTCATATAATTGGTACAAAAGTATCATGTTTTTTGTATTTGATTGTAAAAATTAGTTAATTAGCTTTCAATTTAAACAGGTTGAATGATTAAAATAATTTTAAAAATTAGATTAAATATACATGTTTTGAGGGAGACAACACTGCAAACATCCTGTTTTTTGGCAGTGAAAATTGAAAACTTATTTGCAGCCACTGTAGCTCTTTTCAAGCAGGAAACCGTACCCTGAAACAAGATTTTTATTAAAGGCCAGGTAAAAACCTATGAATTTCATACAGTTTTGATTATGGGAAATGTGCCTGTATCATGTTTACATGGGTATGCACATGACCTGATTTCAGGTTTTTTATGTTCAGATTAGGCAACTTTTTCCCCCTTTTCTCTGGATAGAACTTTTTTACTATATTAAAAGTACAGTATATTTTTATTTCAATATAAACTAGAGAAAATTCTGATTCCAGTGATATCTAGTTTTATACAAGTATCTTTATTAACCATTCCACCACTAAGGGTCACTTAGGCATGGTCCCTTAAAATATGACGTCATAGAAAAAACTGTTGATTGCACCCAGATAACGTAGTCGAAATAATTATGGCGCCTTGAAAGGCAATTTTAATTTGTTCTTTGACCCCTTCGTAGCCCAAAAAATTATGGCACCTTGACTATTAATTGTATCCACACTGACCACAGGCACTACTAGACGATGCTTAACCGTGTTAAAAAAAATATCCATAAAATGTATATAATGTGGAGATCAGACAGACAAAGCAAAATCGTCTTACCTTTTTAAGTATCTGGCCTCTTCGACTTGCATTTTGAACTATTCTCATATGAGTTTTAACATAAAACTACTGAACGTTCATTCGATTCGGACGTCCATGGCAAAATATTTATGAATCTGGTTTCTTAACTTCTTGATATAGGAAATTAGTATAACAAATTTCGGAAACCAGTTAAATATAGTCTTTAACCAAACATAATAACATAAATTAGAAAAAAAATGGGTTAAATAGAAACACATTTCTTTATAATAAACTATTTTATCATAATTTGATACTCTACAAGTTATTAATAGATATTTTCAGCATAGTTAATATAGAGATTAAAATTTTATACTGGTTTTGATATTTTCGTTGAAGAAGGCAGAATATTTAATAAATGAAAAGGAAACCAGTCTCCAGAACAACATGGATCAAGGAACAGAAAAATTTTACGGTGATGCCAAGAAACATTGGGAGTCAATTCCTCCAACAGTTGATGGAATGTTGGGTGGATTTGCAAAAATTTCACCTACAGATATTAATGGTTCAAGAGAGTTTATAAGACCATTTATAACGGTAAACAATAAACACACAAATCCTTTCATTTTTATTTTCAGGTCAAATCACAGTCGCCTGAAGATTTCATAAATTATTATAGTCCGAGATTACTCTGACGTCCAACGGCTGTTTTGGGACGGCCCCAGCTTGTCTGGCAAAACAGCCGTTGGACGTCAGAGTAATCTCGACTAAAATTATTATAGCAAAAATGGGTAAATAAAATATTTTTAGTAGTATTATAGTATAATACTACTAAAAATATTTTATTTAGTATTATAGTATAATACTACTAAAAATATTTTATTTACCCCATTTTTTTGCTATAATTATGAAATCTTCAGGCCACTGTGTAGTCCGAGATTACTCTGACGTCCAACGGCTGTTTTGCCAGACAAGCTGGGGCGTGGGGCGTCAGAGCTCGTCCCATATCAAAAGTGGATATTTGCCCGTCCAAAATAGATGCGCTGCTTCGTCGCTTCTGGTGCCAACGGACAGCCTTGGAATTATAAAAATCGGGTATCAATTTGTTCATTTTCATTTATCTCTTCATTTATGTAAGTTTCACCTACCTGCCACCCTTTATTTTCTCATATTCAGACAGTTTTCACAGTGACCCATCGATTCAGACATTTTTACTTTTATTTTCAAATAGACGTCAAGTTACGAGAGATTTCGAGACCTCGAGACTCAAATATGCAAATATTTATACTTTTTACACCTCCTTTACAGGAGATCGATATTTAACATTTAGTAGCCAACCACGATTTTTACCTCCTTTACAGGAGATCGGTATTAAGCATTTAGTGCCAACCACGACAACATGCGGAAGCTCTCGGATATTCACATTGCTTGCATTGTAAATGAGCGAGGTGTTAGATTATATATTCATATTGACCTAGGGTCATATGCATACATCATTTCCCATAGTCCATTGTGCCTTACTTTTTCTCGTGATCACATGACAATCTTTCAAAATGAAAGTTAAAATGCCAGAATCGGTGGGTCACTGTGAAAACTGTCTAAATATGAGAAAGTAAAGGGTGGCAGGTAGGTGAAACTTACATAAATGAAGAGATAAATGAAAATGAACAAATTTATACCCGATTTATATAATTCCATGGCTGTCCGTTGGCACCAGAAGCGACGAAGCAGCGCATCTATTTTGGACGGGCTAATATCCACTTTTGATATGGGACGAGCTCTGACGTCCCACGGCCCCAGCTTGTCTGGCAAAACAGCCGTTGGACGTCAGAGTAATCTCGGAGTAGCCACTGTGGTCAAATGGGGTATCACAGGGACCGTGCTGGGCGTCGCCAATGTTGCAATTTGCGATTTTTTATTTCATCTTGCAACAAAATACGGTTGCTAGCGATATTTCTGGCGCCAACATTTTCCTATGTCAAAATTTTCATTTCTTGACTGTAACGGTAACAATATCGATCTTCATTTAAATTGGTGAAAGTTAAAAATAAACTGTACGAAATTTTACCTGGCGACAAGTTTATGACTTTGTTTACGACCCCAAGCTAATCAACGGTTACAACAGAAGTCATAATCTGTTGTTACAGGTAATCCATTTATCGGATGGGTCATTAATGATCATCAACATTAATTCATTCAAATAGAATCGGTCAGTCGGCATTTGTCCTTTCATTTGAAGAAATTTTCATACGACAACACAATTTGCAATGTTTACCGTAGTTTCATGAAGAAAACATAATTGACAGAAAGTCGATAACCATAATTAACTTGTTAAAAACATTGTTTTACTTGTTTTCCGTAAAAAATAGCAAATTCAGACGTAATTTGTCTTTGCCTGCCCTCACATTTGATACGAAAATAACAAAACCGGCCGCCATTGTTGATCGTATTTACTTCTACTGCGTACTGTGTATAATCCTCCAAAGAAGGAGAACACCCGAATAAAGAAAGATAACTCAATTCTATTTTTTCCTGGTATTGAGATACCTACTCAAGATATGTCTACATACTTCTGACTTAAGAATTTATATGTTTAGGAGGTCTTGTGAGTTATAGGCAAAGTTAAGAGGGTCTTGGTAGCAGGATGGGTAGGTTGCTTTGGTCATAATTTTCTGTATTCTTTATTTTTAATACAATTTTTCACTATTCTGTAAATCTAAACACCCATTATTTTTCTTTTCTTCATTCAATTACCCGTTTTTTTCTATTCTTTATTTTCTAATTTAAAAACATTTATTCTATTCTGTAGCATATACAGACCATAAGCTACTTATAAGGACAATAGTCATTATATAAGTCCCATTAGTCACTGTTTGGAGACATAAACATTCAAATAAAAACATACAATATGCTGTTTTGTGGAAAAACAGTTGCTTTGTTTTAATCTTTATTTTTATATTTTAATTCTTATACATGTATATGAAATACTGACTAAAGAACACATGGTTTTTTTCATAAAATTGAGAATGGAAATGGGAATGTGTCAAAGAGACAACAACCCGACCACAGAACAGACAACAACAGAAGGTCACCAATAGGTCTTCAATACAGCGAAAATTCCGCACCGGAGGCGTCCTTAAGCTGGCCCCTAAACAAATATATATACTAGTTCAGTGATAATGGACGTCATACTAAACTCCAAATTATACACAAGAAACTAAAAGTAAAAATAATACAAGACTAACAAAGGCCAGAGGCTCCTGACTTGGGACAGGCGCAAAAATGCGCGGGTTAAACATGTTTATGAGATCTCAACCTCCCCTATACCTCTAGCCAATGTAGAAAAGTAAACGATAACAATACGCACATTAAAAGTCAGTTAAAGAGAAGTCCGAGTCCGATGTCAGAAGATGTAACAAAAGAAAATAAACAAAATGACAATAATACATAAATAACAACAGACTACTAGCAGTTAACTGACATGCCAGCTCCAGACCTCAATTAAACTGATTGAAAGATTATGTCTTCATCATATGAATATCAGGCACAATCCCTCCGTTAGGGTTTAGTATCATACCATCATAAAATATATGAGAAGAGCATAACCCGTGTCATGCCAACAACTGGTTTTAAATAAATGTGTTTAGTTCCGATGCAAAGACCCTATAAGTGAATCAATATTAAAGCCAAAATATGCAATCTTTAATGACCTGACAACAGTATCGTAACTATATCCCTTCTTAATAAGTCTATTTAAAGGTTTTGTTAGCTTCTGAGGTGAATACTGACATTTTAGTGCTTTATAAAGAATATTACCATAAAAGATTGGATGTGAAATACCTGAACGATAAGAAGTCTGCATGTTGAGCTATATTTACGAATGATGTCCTTATACCGATGATAAAATTTAGTAAATGTTTTGACTAGTTTGTGATATCGAAAACCCTGGTGTAATAATTTTCAGTAATACATAAATTTCTTTCGTTAAAATCTGAAACGTTGTTACATACACGGCGAATCGTACAAGTTGAGATATATAAACACCGTAAGATGGTGACAAGGAACGTCACCATCTAAAATGGATAATTAACGATAGGAAATGAAAATCATCTCTTTTATCATAAATTTTTGTATTAAGCTTTCCGTTAATGATATGGATATCAAGATCGAGGAAAGGGCAGTGGTCATTGTTAGTATTAGCTTTATTTAAAGTAAGTTCAACAGGATAAATTTCTTTAGTATACATACTGAAGTCGTCATTATTGAGAGCCAATATAGCATCCAAATATCTAAAAGTATTATTAAATTTTGTATCAGATGTTGTTTCGATGGGTCTTTGCTGATTTTAGTCATAAATTGTAACTCATAGCAATACAAAAACAGGTCCGCAATAAGTGGTGCACAGTTAGTCCCCATTGGAATTCGATAACCTGACGATATACGGAATCTCCAAAGCGAACAAAAATATTATCTAGTAAAATTCAAGGGCAGATATAATATCAAAGCATGTCCAATTGACATATTTCTTTTGTTTATTGCTACTAAAAATGACCTAAAGAGTTAGAACATATGTATTCACATTCTGACTTTTAAATGCCCATTTAATTAGGTGTGTGAATTTTTCTTAATGAGAATGTGAGGCAATGTGGTATACAAGGTAGAAAATCAAAACTTTGAACAGATTCAAAATCACCAATATAAGCATGCAATTTATCAAGTACTTCCAACAAGTTTTGACACTCCAAAAGTAATTAATTCCACTATTTTCAAAGGCCTTATTTGAACAATTTATTATCAGGTTTTGATTGTACCAAGTGAACTGGTAAGAAGAATAGACAATTTAGTAGTGGAACAATGGCTTGAAGACGAAATAAATCTATATTTGTAAGGTGTTTTATGTAGCTCGAAGCCAGTACATAGTTGGGACTTTCATTGTATTTGGTTCTGCTTGTAAAGAGGTAGCTAAAAGTTTATGTTTGTTACAGATGTCGTTTTCTGAAAATGGAGTCAGTTGGAATGTTGGTGAATTGGTGATTTCTTTTCAGGACCTCAATGTAAAATTTACGTCAAACAATAATGATATTATTAGCAGCTTTATCGGCCGACAAAACAAATTCCTTGGCTAGTTCTTTAAGTTTATGTTTGATACGAGAAATAGGTTTATTATGGTTGTTGTTAAGAGTAAAATGTTCTTTAAAATGTTGAATACGATATCAACTATGTTCATTACTGAATTAAAAAGAGTCCAAAGATTTTTGTCAGCTTTTTCCCGCTTTATCCATTTTAAACAGTACGTATGGAGTGAGTCGTGGATGATATTACGACACTCATTCCAATTAATGATTGACGGGGACGATATTTAGGTCCTTTACTGAGGAATGATTTTAACTCTCGGTCTTGAACGATGTTAAGATCTCCTGTTATAACATGGGAAATGGGTCCATAAATGTATTCGAATTACTACAATTACATGAAGTAGGTGTATTTTCACTGATATTAACATCTTTACACAATTGGCTATAATTAAACACATATTTCGGTAGATTTCTTGTAAATATAACAAATAAGAGGGAGCTCAGTATTATCAAAATATCCAGGAATTTGTTCTTTAACAGAATGGTCGTTAAAAATACCGCAATATTTACAAAATCAAAACCTTTATTGACATACTTTATTTTAATAAAATGTTTTTATGATCTTCAGGCGATCAATTTTGGGAAACAGTTTAGAATAACAATATGCCATTATAATTTGAACGATTTCATACTTAGGACTGCTATATGAAATTGTGTTGCAATCCTCTAAAATTTTATTTAACTTATTAACCGTAATGAACAGAGCTTTGTTAACAGATAATGTCTGCCGTTGTTTTTGAAATAGAAATTAGGTCCGAATTATTGGTATGATTGGTCCGAAATTTTCTTTGATTGCGATTTTTCTACGACCATGAGAACGGTTTTACGAACAGTTTTAGAAACTATGTCCAAAATGTTAACAGAATCGGTTCTTGATATATTACCAATTCCCATGATATTATCATTAAGACCGAGAGGGTAGACTGTCTGTAATTTTTAATCCAATTTAATTCAATTATTTTCCGTGATCGTACAAACTTTGAATGAGATTCACCAGGCTGCTTATTTACTACTTCTAAAGGTTGAACTGTTAAATATATACCCTATGCAGTAACTACCTTAGTGTAACATGTTAAATGATGTACAGTGCAGGCTGAGTGCAGAAGAAATTTAAATTGAACATAGTTTCAATTTTGGTAGAAGACTCTAGCTGGCTCTAAAGTTGGCTCCAAGTTTTCAAAACTGGCGACAAAATATAGCAGCTGGCGATTTTTCTGGCTCCAACTTTTTTGGAGCCAGAGCAGCCCCTGGTATCCCCTATCGGGTCCGTTCGCACCCTACACGTTCGCACCCTACACGTTTGCACCCTTTTTTTAGTCCCCTACCGACGAAGTCGAAGGGGACTTTAGGTTTGCACTCTGTCCGTCTGTCCATCCGTCAGTCCAGCAAATTAGTTTTCCAGACTTTTTTTCTTCATGCTTGAAGATATTGATTTGATATTTGGTGTATTTTTTTTATCATGACAAGTTATAGGTCAAGTTCAATTTTCACGATTTTAGCTTTTCTCCTTGTTCAGTTAAAGCCCTTTCCCTAGAATTAAATTTTTGATGAAATACTTATTAATTACTAGATTTCTGTTCAAAGGGAAATAACTTATTTTTTAACTTCACTAGAATTAAATTTTTGATGAAATACTTATTAATTACTAGATTTCTGTTCAAAGGGAAATAACTCATTTTTAAAAGAATTGTAAAAGTCATTGTATTAATTAAGATAAATGACATTTTGATTGTTTTTCCATTTCTTTAGTAAATTGTTTGAAGAATTTAGTGGTAGGTTCGTTATTTTATGTAGTTCATTACAAGTTATAGATCAACTTAGAATTACATTCCATTACAATTTACAATGAATTTTTAACTGGTAGGGGACTATGTATTGCCATGCAATACTCACAGAATGCTTGTTTATTTAAAAACCTGATGAATTGTTAGATTTTTTAGATGTTTATATCAGTCAGGGATATAACTCTATAGGGTTATTAGAGAAAAATAACATACATTTGTTATTTTGGAATAAAAATTCAAAGAACTGTGATAACATATGTATGTTACATGTTTCAAAGGGCTAATATACATCATTTGTTTTGTTAAAATGTATACAAGATCTATTGATATTACTATTGTCTCTATGTATACTAAACTATAGAAAGATTTAACAGTTCATAGTTTGCCAATCATGCATAGTAAACCTATGTTATTACAGAAAAAATATGCCTGTAATAACTAAGGGGTGTTATAACAGCTTCTCTACATCACTTCAAAACCTTTGCTCAGACATACATCATGCTTAATCACAATGTAATTTAATTTATTGTAAGAAATAATGATCAGAGCATGTAATGAGGTTCTGCAAGCTTCCCAGTAATTCCCAAGTGTCTCATATATAATAAGTTACATGCCTTTAATAACTAAGCCTCGTTATTACAGCTAAGTTTATCCCTTAAAAGCCTTGTCTCATTGATTTGCCATGGTTGATGAAAATGTATTAACTTAATTTGAAAATTAGTCATCAAGGCTATGTATTTAGTTTCTGCGCAAAGTTTCAAGAATTCCCTAGTGCTTACTAAAATAAAAATATTTATGATCTGTTTAACAAATAACAAACATATGTTACTACAGATTTAGAAAATTTAAGGAATAAAGAGTAGACAACTCATGAAAGTCTCTGTAATAACACATGCAAGTTATTTTCTGTAATAACCCTATAGAGTTATATCCCTGACTGTATATCAAAATATTTTTCATAAATAAAATTTCGGGAATTTTTTAAAAATTTATTTGATGATTTATTATTATATGTTGATTATGTATGATTACTGTTAATATGGTGTTTACGCAGCTAAACTTGGTGTTATTGCTATGTGTTTGAAAATCGTAATTGTTGTTTTAACTAGCTTTGATGTGAAATCTGCATGTAGTTAGCATGTATTTAGCTTGGTATGACAAGAAAACAATGAAGATTCAAAATGTTATTGTTGTTGAGTTTAATAGCGGTTTGGTATCTTACCATTAAAATAATATTCAACACGAAAAACCTTTTAGAAAGTCTCTTTATTTTGAAACAATGAAAAAAAAAATTATAGCAATACACTAACCAAAACACGATTAAAAAAATATTCAACACAAAAAACGTCACTTTATTTTGAAACAATGGAAAAAAAACTTATTTACAGCAATACACTAACCAAAACACGATTAAAAAAATATTCAACACAAAAACGTCACTTTATTTTGAAACAATGAAAAAAAAACTTATTTATATCAATACAATAACCAAAACATGATTAAAAAATTATTTTAAAAACACTAAAATCGATTTTAGAAAGTCACTTCATTTTGAAACAATGAACAAAAAAAATATTTATAGCAATACACTAACCAAAAAACGATTGAAAAATTATTTAACACAAAACCAATAAAAAGGGTGCGAAGTGTTTTTGGGTGAACGGATCCGGATTCTCAAATGGGTGCCTGGTCAATTCGGCACCTATAGAAAGAGTCGAATCCGCACCTGGTCAAATCTGCATCTAGTCAAATCGACACCTAGTCAAAGTCATTTCGGCATTTGGTTTAAATCGGCACCTCGTCAATTAGGGACCTGGTTAATTCAACACTGAGGCAGTTATTTCCGCACCCACAATTAACATTATATTTTGCAAGTAAACTGTTGAAGACTGTTTTGCAAGTAAACTATTGAAGACTGTTTTTCATTATTTTTTTTTAATATTTTCACTCGAGGTGTCAAGGTATTTTTTTTTTTTTTTTTTAATTATTAAAGATAAAAAACAACCTGAAAATTGTTAAAACAACTAAAGTGTTATTGTTTGTAATTGATATAAGTTCAGAAGTTTTTAAAGTGATAACCAACCAAAACATTATTAATACTAATTCTCAAATAAAAAGGAAAGAAAACAGCAAAATAAAATTAGGTGCCAGCTGAATTATCAAACGCCAAAATGACTTTAAATAGGTGCAGATTTGACTAGATGCTGATTTTACCAGGTTCCGAATTGACTTTTCTATAGGTGCTGATTTGACTTGTATCCCCATAACAAACTTGGACTATAACAAAATCGACCTTGGACTACTAGAAGAAAATAAGTATGATGATTGATGTTATTTTCTTTCAATGTCTTTATTTGAAATTAATTACCAGTATTTTCATGACTTTATTTTATTTGTACATGTATACATTGTATATCATCATATGTACTGTATCAATCAATGTGTGACACTCAAATAAAATATTATTATTTATTATTATTTTTTTATTTAAACAAAGTAACATAATTATAAACAATGTCATTGACAAAACATTAAGTCACTTTGGAAGCCACTGTGACCTGGAGAAAATATGTTTCTTAATTAATTTATAAACCTAGGCCTATGGGAGACAACTCTGATCACCTTTTTTATTTTTCTATTTTTCAAACTACATTGATATTTTCTAGAACTTTCTTTCGTTCTTCAAAAAGGGAGTGCAATAATTTAGATAAGTTTGAAGTAACACACAAAATATATAACTAGTAAAACAATTGAAAGGTCTTTCCCGTAAAAATCTGATGTTTTCGTAATGCACTCTTTACGACCTTCCATTTGATAGGCGATAAGCAAACCTTCTCACACTTTTCACTTTTTGCACTTAATGACCCCATCCACCTAAATTTTCGAGATCGGATGTATGATATTTGTAATGACGACTGAATGACCTTTCATTTGATATGCGACAACATCATCTTCTTGAAAGTTTGATCTTTGCACTTAATAACCCATTCCAATTCATTTTTGGAGGACAGGAATTAGATATTTGAAATGTACACATTATGACCTTTCATTTGATATACGACAACCTTACCTTAGAAGACAATTTATATTTTGCACTCAATGACCCCACCCAACCCATTTTTGGGGACGTCAGTTTGATATTTGAAATGTACACTTTATGGACTTTCATTTGATATGCGACAACCTAACCATCTGAGAAGTTTGAATTTTTTACACTAAATGACCCCATCCTTCCCACTGGGATGAAAAAGGGGTTTTAAATTTTCATTTTGAGTAGAGCTCATTTAGACGTTCAATTTGATATACTAAATGACCACATTTGGCAAAGTTCCAAAATGATGCAATAGCCACTGTATAAATAGAACTTATGAAACTTACAAAGTCAATGTAAAACATGAACATTTCAAATTGATTTTTTTTGGAAGTTTTTCATTGAATGTTTTTGGTAATTAGTTAAACGTTTATGTTAAACTCTTCAATTTCTAAAAATTTCAGGTGGTAAGCTGTTGTTATTATTTCAGAAAAACATGCCTCCACTCGCAAAATTTCAAACTCCATTTTCTCTAAAACGACAACAGATATCTCAAAACTGTTCAGTGATAAATGATCTGCAGTTGAAGTACAACATTGGAGAAAAAAAATTGGACAATTCCAAGGTTCATCAAGGTCACAATGAATAATCAAATATATGATGCAATATCAAACTTGAGAACCGGAAGTCGTAGAGACATGGGACTACCACCATTCAACTCAGGACCACTTGACCTTTCAAATGTCACAAGGTCAAGGTCATAGTACACTTTGAAGGTCAAGGTAAAATTTCATCATGACCTTGATATTGACCTCAAATTGAAGGTATTGAAATACTGATTAATTCTGCAATTTATAGTAGGTTGATATCTGTTACCTTTTCAAAGAAATATACAAAATACTATACTTTTAAGAATTATCTCCTTTTAACTTTTGAACGGATGGTCGGAAATTTTTGGGCTATATTTATAAAACGTAGAGCTCTTTGAGAGGAACATTTTATACACTGTATGTGTGCAGCGATCTCTTATGGTTTTCTTAATATGTAAGCTCGAAATTGCAGCTTAAATTTTTTTTGCACTTGGTGATCTTTGACCTTGGTTCAAATGAAAGGTCAAATGAACTTAAGATTGTTGGTGAAGGTCCCAAGTCTCTACGATTTCCGGTTCTCGAAATACAATTTTTCAAAAAATGTAAAAAATAATTCAAGGGAAATAACTCATATAAAGGTTGATAACAAAAAAATTGTATATGTTTATTTATTATTACATTGCCATCTGTTCCTGTACATGTTGCCGTTTTCAAATCTATTCTATCTGTTATATTTTTAAAGAAAAATGCAAATAAAAGAAATTGCTTCAAGGGGATATAACTCTCAAAGGGGATGATGAAATCCTTCGTGCCCTCATATGGTAATACATCATGATGAGATCTACCTATTGTCCAAATAAGGTGATGATATCTTCAAAAACAACGAGGGGCCATGTAGAAAAATACAATAAAAAGGAGATAACTCTCAAAGGGGATGATGAAATCCTATGTGCCCTCATCTGGTAATACTTCATGATGAGGTCGATCGATGGTCCATATTTGGTCTTGATTACTCCAATAGAAACGGGGAGAGGTCAAGTAAAAAAAATGCTGGAGGAAAAAAAAAAAAAACATTAGAAAAACAATAAGGTCTTTCCTAACGGAGTGGAAAGACCTTAAAAATTTACAATTATAAGGTAGTAATACACCTAAATAACAAAACTGATCCACAATATCAATCATTTGAACATTATAGACCCTTGTCTCGTTAGGCCACCCTTCTGAAATACAACAATTTTGTTATGCCCCCACCGTTACGGAGGGGGCTTTAAGTTTTACCCTTGTCCGTCTGTCCGTATGTCCCAAAATTGGTTTCCATTCTCTAACTTTAGTTTGCCTCAACCAAATGTTATGAAACTTATACACAATTCTTATTACCACAAAACACAGATCAAGTTTGAATTTTGGTGGCATCACTTTTGCCGTTCTAGAGTTATGTCCCTTTACAAATGGAAAAATTGCTGAAATATTAGTTTTGTTCTCTAACTTTAGTTTGCCTCAACCAAATGTTATGAAACTTATGCACAATGCTAATTACCACAAAACACAGATCAATTTCCAATTTTGGTGGCATCACTTTTACTGTTCTAGAGTTATGCCCCTTTACAAATGGAAAAATTGTTTAATTTTTCATTTCCGTTCTCTTACTTAAGTTTGCCTTAACTAAATGTTATGAAACTTATAAACAATGCTTATTGCTACAAAACTCAGATCAAGTACCAATTTGGGTATCATCACTTTTACAGTTCTTGAGTTATGTCCTTTTTTAACGTTATAAGCAAGTAGGGGCATCATCTGTGTCCCATGGACACATTCCTTATTTTTTTTCTTTGTTTTAATTGACAAGCTCCATTTTTTCTGTGTAAATTGACAAAGTGTTCAACATTTCCTGTAAACCTCTGCTGTTTCAGACATCAAAATTATATCAGCATACATCAACAAAAATAATGTTATATCTTAAAACTCTAAGGCACAACTGCGGTTAGCAATAAATTCATTTTCAAAATCATTTACATAGAAAGAAATGATAGTGAGGACCGGCAGATTTTCTTCAAGGACCACCAGGTGAAAAAAGATTTTGAGAACTCTGTGACATAACATTTGAGTATTTATAGCTAGCTATAGAAAGTACAAGATTAACAAGATTTATTGATAACACTCAGACACACAAATATGTTACATGAGGTCAAAGTATAATACATAAACAATAAATGACAAAATGAACATTGCAGGACTATTTTAAAACGTAGAAATCAATTTGTTAATATTTTACAATAAACAAACAATATTCATAATCATAAATCATGTTAATAAAATTGAAAGTGGTTTGTATTTGTAGACTTACATATTACATATGGAGAATATTGTTAATGTATTGCATGGTATTTTGGTTTCTATAATTAACAATAGAATCATGTTGTCATCATATTTGATAAACTTAAAGTCTGCCCAAATAACAGTGATAGAAATTCAATGAAATTGATGATTATTGGTTAAAAGCATTGTTTTAATAAAGAAAATTATTAAACATTGTTAAAACTGGGAAATTTTAATACATACATATATATAATTTATGTCATTAATTGAGTAAATCTCTTAGGAATAACAACACTAATTCATAGCACCCTTGCTTTTTATGTTAAATTCTGCTATTTCAAGCATTCAAAGCTATTTGTCTTAAGTTTAAATAAAGTGGTAGTCATTTCATGTCAAAACTATACCTTATCCTGACTTGTGCTAAAAAAAAATCAACATACCTTTAATTGCATATTAGAGCACACTGGTTCCCAGAAGTTGGGTAGTACAAAGACAGGTACTTCTGATGTGAGCAATAGGGCAAATATGCCCTCCTATCTGAATTTCATATTATATTTATTATTTAAAAGAAAGTTTTAACAAGGGTTCTACATTGATCACAATTCCTTAAGCTTTCATTTGATAGCAAAATTAAATTACCCCAATATTTTACTTATTAACAAAGTTCCCCATTGCTTTCTACTGTGGATTCATTTATTTTCGTGGGTATCAATTTTCGTGGATAGAGAAAAAAAGACGTTTCGTGGTATACGTAAATTCGTGGATCGCTGATTACAAAAAAAAATTAAATTCAGATACGTAATCGTGGATTTCTTTTTGATTTAGGAGATCATATAATCTCCTTGGTTTTGAACAATAATAAAACAAACAAAAAAGAAGGAATTCATTGAAAAAGTTTTGAATTGTCAAAATCCTCGCTTGGTCATTCTAGGTTAAAGTGTTCATTGAAAACTTCTGTTACAATAATGGACAGAGACAACTAATTATTTGTTTGTTTTACAATTTATAAATTCTTGTCGGAATTTGATAAGGCGTTCAAAACTCTATGATTGAAAGCTCATTTCCGTAATCATGATATAATAAACAGTCATATAAGTAAAAGGTGTGAAAATAAATGTTCCTGTCATAAACAATATTACCTACGGGCAATATCCCGTACTTAATCCTATTGATTACAGCTATACGTAGGAACTATTTTTTATGTTTAAAATATGTACCACTTTCTTGTATGTTCTTTCTGACCGGGCCGAATTAGTGGTTCTATACCTATAACAGCACCAAACTTGCTATACAGACTCCTACTTTACTTAATTTTATTCTATGATCTTTTCCTAGCAAAGAAAAACACATAAAGCTTTTGTCCACACACTATTTCACTGAATTCAAGCTCAAATTGGACTGGTAGTAACATATGCGTTATACAATGAAAACTGCATACAATGCATATAATAGCGACCAAAATGACACTTTTTCCATTATTACCAGTCCTAATTAGTTAATATCTACTCAAATAGCAATGTGCTTACCTATATGTCTTATTTCTATCAGAGATTGTTCATTGATTTCAAATATAGTAGTCAAAACATAAAATATAATTGAGAATTTTGTCCCCCCTTTTTTTCTGCAAGTTGGAAAAGGGGTGTTCTATTAATAAAACATAATTATAGGTAATAACATGGATCAACAAGAGCAATTTATGTATGTCCAAGCTAGACAACTTACTAAACTGGTTTTAAATTGCATTTCAACTTTCAAGTGAGATTTAAGAATTCTTATATGAGTATATACCAATTTTCTAAGTCATAATTAAATTGATACAACAAGAAAACCAATAAAACATGAAAACTTATAATATGATTTGATCAAAAGCTTTCATTTTACTATAAACTAGTCATAATACACATGTTTCATTGATTTCAATCTAAAAAAATGTAAACATTGGAAATTAAGGTTAAGTCTTAACTGTATGCATGCTAAATGACCGAAAAAGGCTGAAATACCATATTGTAGCAGTTTGAGGGCTGTAGTTTGACACCAACATAATTTTTCATAAAAAAAGTTGATGTAAAATGATTACTAGCAACAAATGTGACCAATTTTCATTGTGAATGGTTTAATTTCCAAAAATGGAATTTCATAGCTTTTCAGTAATAGGATTAACACCACTAATTCGTAGCCCCTAGCTTTCTTTGTTAAATTCTGCTACTTCAACCATTCATGAGGGGGGCAAGGGGTTTAACTGTTATGCTGTTTTGGGGCATTTTAATTCTTTGTTATCTGTTATTCTGAAAATATATTTGCTGTTAGCTGTTATTGGCTTATTCCTTGTTAGCTGTTATAAGACTATTAATTTTTTGTTATCTGTTATTGTGAGAATGTATTTGCTGTTAACTGTTATTGGAAATTGGAATGTTACCATTTTGACAGCCAATTTTGGTAGAAATTGAAAATCATTCAACATTTGGGTCTTACCACAGGTAATATGGTGGTCCCTTATCTGGAGAGGGATTCCAGTAACATTCACATCCTTTAAACATATCAAAATCAATCGGGTCCAGGACAATTCCAGTATATCTTATTATAATTCTTTGTAATAAATTCCATTTTCTATGAACATTATTTAGAGTTTTCTAGAATTCAGGCTTACTCAATGTATGATTATTTTTTGTTATGGAATTCAATACTATTTTCAACATTTTTTGGTGCTTTTAAGAAACTGACCCATGCTTGTAATAAATTAGTGTGTGTATTCTTAGAAAAGAATCACAGAGTTAAGTCTGTGTTCCGTATTGTATAAAATTTTACAATAAGAAACACAGACTCAGCCCTGTTTAAAAAGGTGTTTCTGTTAAGGTCGTATGGACCTAGGCTGATTCTCATCATGTATCCTGACCATATGTTTCACTTTTGTAATATTAAGAATCGTTCGAATTTGATTTTTCACATATATATGGGGATAATGTTCCTGTATATAGGGATAATGTTCCTGTATCCCCATATGTAAATGTTAAATTGAACAATTCTTAATATTACACAAAGAAAAACATATGGCCATTATATCATATAATATTTTTATTGTCATATAAACATAATTAGCTTGTGACAAAAACAGAAACAAACATAATATAGCAAAGAAATTACAATTCTAAAAGAAATGAACACAAGAAAAACAAATATATAGCAGCTACATGTAAGCTATTCAAACAGGATATCTCCGAGTTATCAGTTAAAACTAATTGAACTTCTTTATCAAAAGATTACTAGAAATTTCTATTGGAAGATTTCATAATGAAGCTACCTTGGCTTTAACCAAAAACATGGATTTTCTTGCCTTGTTTTTACTAGGTCTTATCTTATCTGAGCAACAGGGCAAATATGCCCTCCTATCTGAATTTCATATTATATTTATTATTCAAAAGAAAGTTTTAACAAGGGTTCTACAGTGATACCAAACCCTTAAGCTTTCATTTGATACAAAAATTACCTAAATATTTTACTTATTAACAAAGTTACAGCTATGCGTAGGAACTATTTTGTTTGAAATATGTACTACTTTCTTGTATGTTCTTTCTGACCGGGCCGAATTAGTGGTTCTATACCTTTTTCATGCTTACTATAATGTAACAATTTGAAGCTTTACAAACAGAAATTAATATTTTGGAGCAAAAACTAAGATTTTTTTTCCTAAAATCTCCCAAAACAGAAGTTGTGAAAATTGGTTAAATGTAACTTATTGAATGACATCAGATCTTGATGATGTTTTTTTTTTTAACAACATATTTTAAGATACATGTATAATGGATAAAGTATGGAGCACTATCAATAGTTTTAGGCCAGAAATCTAATGCATGTATACAACATATTTTATAGATGGGAGGAGGAGAAACAGAAACAAACAGGGCCTTAGACTGTGGGGCAGGAATAGGCAGAATTACAAAAAGACTTTTATTACCAATCTTCAAAGAAGTTGACATGGTGGAGCTCAGCCAGAATTTCTTAGACCAGGCACCAGCTTTTATTGGAGAAGAATTTTCACGAGTCAAGAATCGATTTTGTTCTGGATTACAAGACTTTTGCCCAGCAGAAGGACATTATAATGTGATTTGGTGTCAGTGGGTTCTAGGACATTTGAAAGATGATGATTTGATAAATTTCTTTCAAAGATGTCAAAAAGGACTTTCAGAAAATGGTTTGATTTTTGTTAAAGAAAATGTAACATCTGATGAACGAGAGTTTGACTCAGAAGACAGTAGTTATACTAGAAGTTTAGACAATCTCAGATCTCTCATAGAAAAAGCTGGTCTCAAAATATTATTGGATAGAAAACAGAAAGGTTTCCCAAAATCACTTTATAATGTTTATATGTTTGCATTGCGGTAATGACAGATTTAATAAACTAGAAATTTTTATGAGTGACTGTGTTATATTTCTTCAACCATAATGAAACATGATCAGTAAAAAACGTGACCAGTAACAATTTACCTTATTAATAGTTGAAAGCTTACAAAATGAAGGTCAGTAATAGTTCATACAAAAACATATTTGCATTTTATAATTAAATAACATGGAGGTTTTAGACCTACCTGTGTAGATAAGATATCCACTTTCTTACAGAGCTGGCTAAAACTTTTGTTAATGATGAGTATTGCCCATAGATATAAGAAGATGTGGTATGAGTGCCAATGAGACAACTCTCCATCCAAGTCAAAATTTATAAATGTAAACCATTATAGGTCAAAGTACGGTCTTCAACACGGAGCCTAGGCTCACACCGAACAGTAAGCTATAAAGGGCCCCAAAATTACTAGTGTAAAACCATTCAAGCGGGAAAACCAACGGTCTAATCTATATAAAAGCGAGAAGCGAGAAACACTTATGAACCACATCAACAAACGACAACTACTGAACATCAGATTCCTGACTTAGGACAGGTGCAAACAAATGCAGCGGGTTTAAGCGTTTAATGGTACCAAACCTTCACCCTTTTTCTGAAACAATAGTGTAACATCACAACATAGAAAGACACACTATAAAATATCAACTGAAATAGCATAACTCAATCAAAGGACATAGTAACACCATTGAACATACACTGAACAAATAAATTTGACCTATGATACAATTCCCAGTTTGGAATACTATAAAACCCACATGGCTTCAAACTAAGTTCAAAGGGCCCCACATGAATTTCTTTGCTCGAAGTTCCAAAAATCTTTTAACATGTTTAAGAACCAATGAATTAATTAAAACAAACATTGAGAAGGAGGTTCCTGTGAAAGTCTTTAACAAGTGTTCAAGTCTAAAACAAATGAAAGTAGATATATCTAACATTACAACATAAGCTCATCATTAAAACTGGCATTGTTGTTACATGTACTTTCATGTTCTGAAAGGCCTCCAGTAGAGATGGTACAGACTAATAAAGGTCTCAATGTTTTGTTGTGTACTTTCATGTTCTGAAAGGCCTCCAGTAGAGATGGTACAGACTAATAAAGGTCTCAGTGTTTTGTTGTGTACTTTCATGTTCTGAAAGGCCTCCAGTAGAGGTGGTACAGACTAATAAAGGTCTCAATGTTTTGTTGTGTACTTTCATGTTCTGAAAGGCCTCCAGTAGAGGTGGTACAGACTAATAAAGGTCTCAATGTTTTGTTGTGTACTTTCATGTTCTGAAAGGCCTCCAGTAGAGATGGTACAGACTAATAAAGGTCTCAATGTTTTGTTGTGTACTTTCATGTTCTGAAAGGCCTCCAGTAGAGGTGGTACAGACTAATAAAGGTCTCAATGTTTTGTTGTGTACTTTCATGTTCTGAAAGGCCTCCAGTAGAGGTGGTACAGACTAATAAAGTTCTCAATGTTTTGTTGTGTTTTTCATGTTCTGAAAGGCCTCCAGTAGAGGTGGTACAGACTAATAAAGGTCTCAATGTGTTGTTGTGTACTTTCATGTTCTGAAAGGCCTCCAGTAGAGATGGTACAGACTAATAAAGGTCTCAATGTGTTGTTGTGTACTTTCATGATCTGAAAGGCCTCCAGTAGAGATGGTACAGACTAATAAAGGTCTCAATGTGTTGTTGTGTACTTTCATGTTCTGAAAGGCCTCCAGTAGAGATGGTACAGACTAATAAAGGTCTCAATGTTTTGTTGTGTACTTTCATGTTCTGAAAGGCCTCCAGTAGAGATGGTACAGACTAATAAAGGTCTCAATGTGTTGTTGTGTACTTTCATGTTCTGAAAGGCCTCCAGTAGAGATGGTACAGACTAATAAAGGTCTCAATGTTTTGTTGTGTACTTTCATGTTCTGAAAGGCCTCCAGTAGAGATGGTACAGACTAATAAAGGTCTCAATGTTTTGTTGTGTACTTTCATGTTCTGAAAGGCCTCTAGTAGAGATGGTACAGACTAATAAAGGTCTCAATGTGTTGTTGTGTACTTTCATGTTCTGAAAGGCCTCCAGTAGAGATGGTACAGACTAATAAAGGTCTCAATGTTTTGTTGTGTACTTTCATGTTCTGAAAGGCCTCCAGTAGAGATGGTACAGACTAATAAAGGTCTCAATGTTTTGTTGTGTACTTTCATGTTCTGAAAGGCCTCCAGTAGAGATGGTACAGACTAATAAAGGTCTCAATGTTTTGTTGTTATATGGAGACTTTGATGTTGATTTCAGATCTTGGAGATCCTCTTTTTAAAACACAACATATATAATTTTGATACTGGAGACATTTAGGACCTGATAATAGGTATAGGCACTTGTTTTAAGTATTGAATGCTTCTTTTGTAAATTTATTAGGGTGTAAAAGCGTTGACCGAAGTACATTTTGCATGAAGTGCGAAAGCGCTTCATTCTAAAAATGTGTGCACGGTCAATGCTTTTACAACCCTATAAAATTACTAAAAGAAGCATTCAATACTTATAATTACATTTTTTTGCTAGGATCATGAAAACACGATTTCTATCAAGTTTTTCTTTTATTTACCTGTGCACTTTATTGTGGAAGCTCGTGTCATCATGAATGTTACATTTTATTTTGAAATGAAGGTTAATTTCAGAATGACGCGAGATTACTGTTAGCCAATCATAATAACGTATTATAATGAAACATACATGTAATGTAATTATTGTTGTATAAAGCCATATAGGTAGGTCTTTGGTTAATTGTAAGTTTTTACATGCATAAACTATTTGTATAAAGCTTAGTATTTCAGGGGATAGAATACCTGAATCCTTCATACATTGTACCTTGTATAAAGATGTGTTATGTTACAAGTTATGCAACCTCACATCCTAGGTCAACTATCCTTTAGGGAGAGAGCCTTGCTGGCAAAGAGGTCTGTTAAAGGCGATGAACACTCCACATTGATGTCTCAACAGCTTAAATTTGAAACAACAGTATAACTATGCTAGTGCAAAAATTGGTTCTAACATTGCTGGACTGAATTCAAGACAAACAAATATATATGTATACATGTATATATTTTATCAGTGAAGTTGGGGCTATATTGCAATCAACTTGTCGGTGGGTCTGTTTGTCCAACAAATATTTTGTCACACTCTTCTCCAGTAAAACTGAACAGAATGACTTCCTGATTGGTCAGCACCTTGACAGTGATAAGTTGTAATGGTTGAAATTTAGAATGGAAATGGGAAATGTGTCAAAGAGACAACAACCCGACCAAAGAGCAGAAAACAGCTGAAGGCCACCAATGGGTCTTCAACACAGCGAGAAAATCCCGCACCCGAAAGCAGGCTTCAGCTGGCCCCTAAACAAACGTGTACTAGTGTAATGAAAATGGACTTCACACTAAACTCCAAAACATATAAATGAACTAAAATTAAAAAACATACAAGACTAACAAAGTCCAGAGGCTCCTGACTTGGGACAGGCGCAAAAATGTGGCGGGGTTAAACATGTTTTTTGAGATCTCAACCCTCCCCCTATACGTCTAGCCAATGTAGAATAAAGAAACACACAGCAATACGCACAGTAAAACTCAGTTTAAAAGAAGTTAGAGTACGATGTCAGAATAGGTAACAAAAGAAACTAAATGACAACGATACATAAATTAACAAAGGACTACTAACAGCTACTGACATGCCAGCTCCAGACCTCAATTAAACATAAATTAACAAAGGACTACTAACAGCTACTGACATGCCAGCTCCAGATTAAACTGATTGAAAGATTATGTCTTCATGGTTGTTTCTTTTCTGTCTAACACAATGTGATTAAAATGCACTTAATCTGGTGTACACACTTTGTGGAAACCGTCACCCATTTCCAGTTTGCAGATACTTTGACTTTTTAAATATTTAAATAATACTCAAAATTGACAACAACACTTCAAATGGTCTGCAATTTTATTTGCTATGGTCTACATGTTTCGACTGCAAGGCAGGCGTCATCAGGACAATTTTCATACAGAAATTAATTACTGAAGTACTCAAAGTGGTACATTGAATTTGAATTGCAGACCATTTGAAGTGTTGTTGTCAATTTTGAGTATTATTTAAATGTTGCATTTTGCATAATTTGACAACCCTGCATACCAAGGTATCCACTTCAGGGACTCTATCGAAATGATTCACACAGGCGTTGGTTCACCAAACGGAGTTTAATTTTTAATATTTGTATGACCTTAATATTTTCGTCAAATAAGTCTAATGAAGCACATATAAGTGCTTTTGGTGTAGCATACATAAGTGTGTTTGGTGAATCATACATTGGCAAGTCTGTTGTAGCATGATACATCATTTTGTTTGGTATAGCATGTATAAGTGTGTTTGTTGAAGCATGCATCAGTGTGTTTGGTGAAGCCTAGATAAGTGTGTTTGGTGAATCATACATTGGTGAGTCTGTTGTAGCATACATCAGTGTGTTCGGTGTAGCATACATTGGTGAGTTTGTTGTAGCATACATCTGTGTGTTTGGTGTAGCATACATATTTGTGGTTGGTGTAGCATACATAAGTGCTTTTGGTCTAGCATATGTAAGTGGGTTTGGTGTAGCATACATCGGTGCGCTTGGTGTAGCATACATTAGTGTGTTGGTGTAGCATACATAAGTGTGTTTGGTGAATCATACATTGATGAGTATGTTGTAGCATACATCAGTGTGTTTGATGTAGCATATAAAGTGTGTTTGTTATAGCATACATCCGTGTGTTTGGTGTAGCCTACATAAGTGTGTTTGGTGATCATACATTGGTGCGTCTGTTGTAGCATACATCAGTGTGTTTGGTGTTATATACATTGGTGAGTTTGTTGAAGCATACATCAGTATGTTTGGTGTAGCCTACATCAGTGTGTTTTGTGTAGCATACATTGGTGAGTTTGTTGTATCAGACATCAGTGTGTTTGGTGTAGCATACATACGTGTGTTTGGTGTAGCACACATATTTGTGATTGGTGTAGCATACATTGGCGAGTTTGTTGTAGCATACATAAGTGCTTTTGGTCTAGCATACATCGGTGTGCTTGGTGTAGCATACATAAGTGTGTTGGTGTAGCATACATAAGCGAGTTTGTTGTAGCATACAT
This sequence comes from Mytilus coruscus, assembly GCA_017311375.1. Taxonomy (NCBI): domain Eukaryota; kingdom Metazoa; phylum Mollusca; class Bivalvia; order Mytilida; family Mytilidae; genus Mytilus; species Mytilus coruscus. The sequence continues at coordinate 136,420,293 of CM029596.1, read as the reverse complement.
CCGTGTGTTATGAATAGCATACATAGTTGTGTTTGTTGGAGTATACATCGGTGAATTTGTTGAAGCATACATCTGTGTGTTTGGTGTAGCATACATCTTTATGGTCGGTGTAGCATACATAATTGTGCTTGTGGGCTACAATATATAAGTGTGTTTGATGTAGCATACATCGATGAGTTTGTTGTAGCATACATCAGTGTGTGTGTGGCATACATTGGTGAGTCTGTTGTAGCATACACCAGTATGTTTGGTAACACACTGGTGTAGCATACAAAAGTGTGTTTGGTGTAGCATACATTAGTGAGTTAATTGTAGCATACATCAGTGAGTTTGTAGTAGCATATGTAAGTGTATTTGATGTATCATATATCAGTGAATTTGTTGTAGCATATGTAAGTGTGTTTGATGCATCATACATCAGTGAGTTTGTTGTAGCATATGTTAGTGTGTTTGGTGTAGCATACATCGGTGTGCTTGGTGTGGCATAATATGTGTTTTTGGTGTAGCATATGTAAGTGCATATTACCATAGCATACATACGTGTGTAGCATACATTATTATTATTAGTGTAGCATACATATGTGTTTTTTAAGTGCGTTTGGTGTAGCATAAACAAGTACGTTGGGTGTAAATTATATAAGTGCGAGGAGTGTAGCCTATATAAGTGCGTTTGGTGTAGCTTATAGAAGTGTTTTTGATGAGACACGTTGGGTGTAGCATATATAAGTACTTTTGATGTAGCATTTAAAGTGCATTTGGAATAGCATACATAGGTACGTTTTGTGTATCATCCATACGTTCTTTAAAAGCTTGACACATGGTTTAGCACTTTATTTTTCGAAGACCGTTGGTTGACCTTTAAGATTAAAGCATATTCTCTTTTATTGTGTTGTTCTGCTGCTCTTAGGGTTATACCCCATACTTCCTTTCAATCATACAAAAGGTAGGGCCAATCTCCTTGTATTTATTATAGTAATAACATGGTCAAAATCTGAAAATTGTTTCAATCGGATATTGAAAACAAAACTGCAAATTTTACATGTTTTTGTAAAATTTTGCATCGAAGGACGTCTTTAACCAAAATTAACTATTTTATATTCGAAAGACAATTTATAGCTTTACTTTTCACAGAACTTTGGTTTTGGTTAAGGGTGTCTTTCTTTACAATTTGGCCACATATTCAATAATTCACCAGAAAGTTCTTAAAACTCCTAAGTTTACATTTGAATTCAACATACTGTGAAATTTTGAAAAGATAGGAGGACATTTAGAAATTGGTCCTGCATGATGTGAAATAACTTCAGAGGAAATTGGACCTATATACATGATATACCTCTTTCAGTCTTAATGATGACTACAGTTCAAAAAACAGCGTAGACAATTTTCAATATATTTACATCCCACATCTTGCACCTAAAATATTACACATCTCTTCTTTCCCGAACACAATGCCTTCCAGGCAATGTAATTACACTATCTACCGCGAAATCGTGTCTTCGTTTTGTTCAACGCATTTAACATAGAAATTTTCGGTTTTATTGTATCAAACGTTTTACAACATAGTTTAACCTTAGAGCAACTTTTAAAATATTTGATAAAACAAAAATGGCCTTACAGTTTTCTTTGGGAATTGAAGTGTAACGTAGATGCAAAAACTTGTGGACATTTTTTCCCTTTGGCTATTTGATAACAAAATTCTGGATTTTTTTTTACTATAAGATATTCATAGTTTTAAAAAAAAGCAAGCAGAAAATAAGTGAAACGGTAAGCACATTTTAAATTCGAAGAAAAACTGTAAGTTATTCATTTATCAATCTCATGACATATATATACAGGAAGAAGCGAGTTTTCATTTATCGAAAATAGTGAAACTCATTTTAGAAACATTTGAGTTTCGTATACAATTTAGTTTTTGGTTGAAAAGCGTATTTATCCGTATTCTTATACTATTTGTCATACATTTGTATTGAGCGAATGAATCACACGAAATATATCTAACACTGCATTATATACCTTAATACGAAAGATAACATTTGATATCCTGTTTTTTAAATCCGTCATATGATTGTTGCGTAATACTTGGACAGAATGGTAACGAAAACCACAATCTTGCCAATTTCCGAGAAATCTTTTGGCAAAGACATGATTTATATATGGATGTGGTCCTAAAGTAAACATTTTTAGATATACACTTCTCTGAAATATGACAAATTACATATAAATATGTGTTAAAGGCGTTGTAATAAAGGAAGAAACGTAAGAAAGGTAATACACGGATAACAGGTGCTTAGTGTCGCTTTAAAATGTACTTTGAATGGAAACAGTTCTGTTAAAAGAAATATTTTTCATCTTTTCAATATGACCTTTTTTGTAGATTCTTTTACATACAACATGGATTTCGTTATATTGGTACCAGCGATGATAGCAGTAATATTAATTCAATCGTCAACATCAACCCGTAAGTGTTTTGTGTCAATTAGACAACTGTGTGTATTGTTTTCTTATGACTCTTATATATATTTCTTTTAAGATAACTGCATATTTGAGATTTTATAACTTTGACAATATTCTGGTGAATATTTTTAACTGTGTTATGGGATGACGAGTTGGTTGGCCGCTAACTGTTTCACAGATGACGAATGATATGTTCCAATTGGCGTAACCACAACCACGTCCTCTTTGTCTCGAATGTGACCTACCAAATTAAGACTTATCACCAGGTTTTCTCGAATGTGACCTACCAAATTAGACTTATCACCAGGTTTTCTCGAATGTGACCTACCAAATTAAGACTTATCACCAGGTTTTTGCCTCACATGCGACGAAAGTCGCGTAAAGCGAGATGTAGGGATTGCTTTTCAGGGTCATCGTCGTCGTAGTTGGCGTCAACGATTGTTAAGTTTTCTGCTTAATTAAGTTAGTTTGATAGGAACTACTTGTAATAGATCATTGATATTTAGTATAAAGTTGCATTACTATCAATACATATCAGTTTGACGACTATTTCAAGTCCCTGTCCCCTAGGTCATAGTTCAGCGACTTTGAATCAATAAACAATTTTCAATGTTAAGTTTTCTGCTTAAGTTAGTTTGATAAGTACTACTTGTGATAGATCAATGATATTTTCTGTAAAGTTGCATTACTATCAGTACATATCAGGTTGACGACTCCATGCCCCCGTAGGTCATGGGTTATAGGTCCAGTGACTTTCAATTAATTACCAATTTTCAATGTTAAGTTTTCTGCTTAAGATAGTGTGATAGGAACTACTTCCAATAGACAACAATATTTTCTATAAAGTTACATTACTGTCTGTACATCTCAGTTTGTTAACCATTTGGAGGCATTTCCCACTAGTTCATGGTCCAGCAACTTTGAATTAATTAACAATGTTGCTGTCCATCAGATTGTCTTTTTCTGAACTTTATCCCGACAGGCGAGACATATCTCTGTGTCAACAGGTTATATACTACATGAGCAACACCACGGTTGCCCACATGTGGAACAGGATCTGCTTACCCGTCCGGAGCACCTGAGATCGCCCCCGGTTTTTGGTGGGGTTCGTATTACTCCGTCTTTAGTTTTCTATGTTGTGGTTTGTATACTGTTGTTTGTTTTTTGTTCGTTTTGTGTTTTTGTCATGGCATTGTCAGTTTGTTTTCGACTTTGAATGTCCCTTTGATATCTTTCGCCTCTCTTTTAATGTATTGGTCTTACCTTATTGCTTAAAACGGTAAAGTGACATTAAGGACTTCTTTTAAACTGAGTTTTACTGTGTGTTTGTTTATTCCGCATTGGCTAGAGGTATAGGGGGATAGTTGAGATCTCACAAAACATGTTTAACCCTGCTTCGTTTTTGCGCCTGTCCAAAGTCAGGAACCTTTAGCCTTTGTTAGTCTTGTATGTTTTTTTTAATTTTGGTTCATTGGTATGTGTCGGAGTTAGCTAGGCTTGTATACATTGTTGTTCAGGGGCCAGCTGAAGCCCGCCTACTGGTGCGGAGGATTTCCTCTCTGCGTAAAGATCCATTGTGGCCTTGGGCTTGTTTCTGCTCTTTGGTCGGGTTGTTGTCTCTTTAGACACATTCCCCGTTTCCATGCTCTATTCTATTAAGAAGTGCACTTTCTTGTTCTGAAGTGGATAGTTTTAACATTGCTAATCAACATCTAATTGATTGACTTGAACGGAACAATCTCGGCCATTCAGCAGTTAACTGACAAACACGTTGCACGAAAAATAGCCCTTTTTCAGTTTCCTTCTAAACAGAATATTTCAACCCTGCACGTTGAGATGAAAGGATCTATATTTGCCACACGGTCTTAATCGAGGGCTTGACCAGCAACAAATTATCATAAAAACCTCATCGTCTATCTGTTTATTTCAAAAAATGTTGTCTTGATTTTGTGAGTTTTACTTGAGATGGAATGGAAAAGTACACTATTCTCCTTACAGCTATTGTAAAGAAGACGTTTGATTCGCTCTGTGAAAGTGTATGGGACCCAATATGTGGATCTGACGGTAGAACATACCATAATAGATGTTACTTAGCTTTAAATCCGTAAGTTCATATCAGATTTGTAAAACCTTCATTAATCAAAATAGTTTGTTATTTCAAGTCTTTCAAAATTGAATGTTTTTGTGTTTATGTAACAACAATTTGTATATCTTTTCACCCTTACTGTTTGGATTACGACAGTATATGTAATAGATCTTGCTTATCATTGAAATATTCGATACTCCCAACCCAAAACCACAAATACACACACCCACACACACGTATCTCCAAAGCTACAGTTGTCTTTTTTTCAGTGATATGTATTAAATAGTCCATACTAATACTGCACATTCAAAAAGAGAGAAGACATCAAGGTGGCATTCGAAAATCATAAGTCCATTGAAAACAGTCAATACTATCGCCAAAAACAAAAACGACGAATGGACAAACAACAATAACAAACATTATTATAAACAAAAACACCACCGACAAAATAGGTTGAACTCTTGACAAGGCAACAGTTCTTTCTCCACATGTGGCAAATACGTTTTACTTTAAACATTTTTTATTTCAAAAAATCATGTACATGGCATACACCTATAAATACAGTAATACATCAATACTAAGGGATTCGGAAACAAGGTTTCCCTTATATTAATCCGTCTCCCTGTCAAAAGATAAAAAAGTTGAATTTTTCGTCAGATCTTTCCTATATATATGTACCGGCGGCGGTGTGTGTTTCCAGGACTTTGTCAAGACTGTCTCACCCAATTACGATCCTAACTATGCATGAAAGACGCTATATGCCAAATCGCTTTGAATCTACTAAAAATTGTTGCACTTGTTTAAACACGAGTAGATTTTCCTCTTGACTGAGGTTATTGCGGCCAAATAGGAGTGTTTTTATTTTGTATGGGAACGGAATTGTTTCTATCGTACGTTTTCGGACAAGGGAGTAATTATTACACTCGAGAAGAAAATGCTTACTGCTCTCGATTCTACCGCAAGTACAGTTTTTACTTTCTACAAGATTTCTCTTAAATAAATGTTCGTTTAGATTACTACAATCCATTTGAAGTCTGGCATGAAGTATTTGTCATTTCCTGTGTCCATAAAAATAATAATTTGGTATTTTACTTACATTTTGAGTAAGGTGACGTTTAAGTGTAAACTTTGATGGACTTAATCTGACATCGTCTGGAATAGCATTTCAGGATCGAATAACTGAAAGAAGAAAAGATTTCTGATAAAATGCTGTTCTACACTTTATATGTTGCGTGTCATAGTTATGAATATTAAACAGTTGTTGAGGGATAATATCGCTTAAATAATCAGGGGTCTTATTGTGAAACATTTCATGAAATTTTAGAATTTTGTGTTTTTTACGTCTTTCTGATAGTAACTCCCGTCCTGTTTCGTCGTATAATTTATTTATGGATGATAACTTAGTAGCACAAGTAACTATCCTAGCCGCTTCAAGTTGCATATTTTCTAGTTTATCACTTAAATAGTCTGGAATATTGTCCCAAATAATATCTGTATATTCAAATAAAGGTCGGATAAAACTTAAATATATAGTTTGTAAATACTTTCTTTTCAATTTGAATTTTAAAGCACGAAATAAATTTAATCTGGGTGTTATCTTTTCAATTATTTTATTGACATGAGAATGCCACGAACCATCCTCATGAAAAATTAAACCAAGGTGTTTATGGCTTTCTACTTCTGAAATTATATTATCATTCATATAAAGAGGTGGATGATGGGGTTTTACTGATTTCTTGGAAATTGTCATAGCTTCGGTTTTTTTTTGTATTAAAGTTTACTAGCCATTGGACTGATCAATTGTTGATAGTCTCTATATCAGAATTAAGTTTGCTCGCTGCTCGTATTCATCTTCAACTACTATGAAAAGGGAAGTATCGTCAGCATATAGTTTTATATTACAGTCTATGTCGCTTACAATGTCATTTATATATACTAAAAAAAAGTAATTAAGGGGCCTAATATTGATCCTTGGGGGACGCCAGCATTTACACCAAAAGTATCCGAAGATTGACCAGAAATAACAACTTTTTGTTTCCGATTTGATAAATAGCTCATAAACCACTTTAATAGGTTTCCTCTTATACCAATATTTCTAAGTTTATAAATTAGACCTTCATGCCAGACTCGATCGAAAGCACGACTTATATCAAAAAAGACAACACGAATCTCTTTTTCTGCGTCAAGAGCTTTGCCAAATAAATCTGTTATGTGTAAAAGTTGGTTAATTGTAGAATCTCCAGGCATGAAACCTGACTGGGCACTTGTTATTATATTATGTTTTGTCAAAAAGTTAAAGAAATGCTTAAAAACACAACGTTCCATACTCTTACCAATGATAGACAAAAGTGATATCGGCCTATAGTTTGACACCAGTTCTCTATCACCATTTTCCCCATATAATATGCTCCTTCCACCCTTAAAGTTCTTTCCAGATGAAGAACGGCAATCCACGCGTATTCGTTTACTAATATAAATAAATATACAACAGGAATATAAATATTATCATGTACAATACAGGTGTATTCTTTCGCCTAGACACATTCAATAAAAGTGTCCCCAAAACAAGTACAACTTCGCATCTTGAGATATGGAATAAGTTTAATTTAAACTTTTGTAATTATGATAGTGATTAATGGTATCATCAATTGAATATCACGAACTTCAATAGGAATCAATTATAATAATATGTATGTTGTTTACAGATACGTCAGCTTCGTGCACCGAGGGAGATGTCGATGTACTCATCTATATCAACCTGTATGTGGTGTTAATGGAATCACTTATAGAAACGACTGTGTTCGCGATTTAAAGTAAGTTTTTATATTCTATACAAGAGTCTTGTTCGTAATTTCTGCACAGAGACATTAATGTAGAAATAAGGAAATGTGGTATGATTGTCTCTGTGACCACTATATCTAACAGAGTCCAACTGACGTGAATGTAGTAAGTAAATATAGCTCATTGTACGGCCCTCAACTATGAGTAAAACACATACCGTATATTCAGCTATGAAAGGCTCCTGCCTGACAATTTGTTTTTAAACAATTCAATGAGAATTTTCCTATTTTTAGTTCTCTTGTCAGATTATTAACTCATTACTCTCTATTCATCGTCTATCGTTATCATTTGTGTATGTCAAACGTTTCTACTATTACAGAAAACATAGAGACAACCGAATAGAAAAATGTTTCTGAGACATTCCTCAACAGAAACTATTTCCCTCCAGAATACAAGGAGTCGGTATGATCCAAGGCTATTGTCTTGTTGTTGTGTTGTCTGTATGATCCACTGATAATGTCTTGTTGTTGTGTTGTTTGTATGATCCACTGCTAATGTCTTGTTGTGTTGTCTGTATGATAAACTGCTAGTGTTTTGTTGTGTTGTCTGTATGATAAACTGCTAGTGTTTTGTTGTTTCGGTGTCTGTACGATCCACTGCTAATGTCTTGTTGTTGTGTTGTTTGTATGATCCACTGCTAATGTCTTGTTGTTGTGTTGTCTGTATGATAAACTGCTAGTGTTTTGTTGTTGTGTTGTCTGTATGATAAACTGCTAGTGTTTTGTTGTTTCGGTGTCTGTACGATCCACTGATAATGTCTTGTTGTTGTGTTGTTTGTATGATCCACTGCTAATGTCTTGTTGTGTTGTCTGTATGATAAACTGCTAGTGTTTTGTTGTTTCGGTGTCTGTACGATCCACTGCTAATGTCTTGTTGTTGTGTTGTCTGTATGATCAACTGTTATTGTCTTGTTGTTGTGTTGTCTGTATGATCCAGTGCTAGTGTCTTGTTGTTTCGGTGTCTGTATGATCAACTGCTATAATTATTGTCTTGTTGTTGTGTTGTCTGTATGATCCACTGCTATTGTATTGTTGATGTTGTGTCTGTATAATCCACTGCTAATGTCTTGTTGTTGTGTTGTCTGTATATGATCCACTGCTATTGCCTTGTTGTTTTGTTGTCTGTATGATCCACTGTTATTTTTGTTGTGTTGTCTGTATAATCCACTGCTATTGTCTTTTAATTCTTTGTTAATTTGTTGCCTTCTGTACATTTATCCATCACAAAAAGATATGAAATTCTCTAAGGGGATGACTTAAGGCTCTTATAGCTTTTAGTTTTTTTATAACGGACAGTTTTCATCTTTGGTACTACATTTTGAGTACGCTTTATTACCTACGTGAAACAGGCTTTGCTATTTTAAAAGTATAAGTATATCTTTATCATAAACATTTGCAGTCTGTTTTTATTTCCAGCACACCAACATCGATCTCTATCAAATACAATATTATTTATTTTCCCCTAAATTTCTCACCAACTTGAAAGCCTGTTGTCTCTGATGAGTCTTTAAGACATTATAGAAATACATTTGAAATATACATCAACATTAATAATGATTTACAGTGGAGTAAACTTAGCCTATGAAGGAACGTGTATAATAAGCTGTTCCACGGAGTATTTACCAGTCTGTGGTGTTGATGGACAAACATACTACAACAAGTGTTATTTAAAAGCTGTGTAAGTATTTAAGTGATATAAAAATAAGAAAATGTGGCATGATTGCCAAAGAGACACCAATCAAAAACAAAATGAGGTGGCTGTAAGCAACCATAGGTCACCATACAGCCTTCAACAATGAGCAAAATCCATACTCTATAGTAAGCTATAAAAGCCTCCAACATGACAAAATGAACAACAATTCAAACGAGAAAACTAACGGCATTATCTATGTACAAACAATTAACATGATTAACGAAAAACAATTCAAACGAGAAAACTAACGGCATAATCTATGTACAAACAATTAACATGATTAACGAAAAACAATTCAAACGAGAAAACTAACGGCATAATCTATGTACAAACAATTCACATGATTAACGAAAAACAATTCAAACGAGAAAACTTACGGCATTATCTATGTGCAAACATGTACAAACAATTAACATGATTAACATCATTAACGAAAAACAATTCAAACGAGAAAACAAACGGCATAAACTAAGTACAAACAATTAACATGATTAACGACAACAATTCAAACGAGAAAACTAACGGCGTTATCTATGTACAAACTATTAACATGATTAACGAAAAACAATTCAAACGAGAAAACTAACGGCATTATCTATGTATAAACTATTAACATGATTAACGAAAAACAATTCAAACGAGAAAACTAACGGCATAATCTATGTACAAACAATTAACATGATTAACGAAAAACAATTCAAACGAGAAAACTAACGGCATAATCTATGTACAAACAATTAACATGATTAACGAAAACAATTCAAACGAGAAAACTAACGGCATTATCTATGTAAAAACTATTAACATGATTAACGAAAAACAATTCAAACGATAAAAACTAACGACTTAATCTATGTACAAACAATAAACATGATTAACGAAAAACAAATACGGAAGACAGCAAACAACGACAACCACTGAATTACATTCTCCTGACTTTGAACATCCACATACAGAATGTGGAAGACAGCAAACAACGACAACCACTGAATTACAGGCTCCTGACTTTGAACATCCACATACAGAATGTGGAAGAAAGCAAACAACGACAGCCACTGAATTACATTCTCCTGACTTTGAACAGCCACATACAGACAGCAAACAACGACAACTACTGAATTGCATTCTCCTGACTTTGAACAGCCACATACAGACAGCAAACAACGACAACCACTGAATTACATTCTCCTGACTTTGAACAGCCACATACAGACAGCAAACAACGACAACCACTGAATTACATTCTCCTGACTTTGAACAGCCTCATACAGACAGCAAACAACGACAACCACTGAATTACATTCTCCTGACTTTGAACAGCCATATACAGACAGCAAACAACGACAACTACTGAATTACATTCTCCTGACTTTGAACATTTACATACCGACAGCAAACAACGACAACCATTGAATTACATTCTCCTGACTTTGAACAGCCACATACAGACAGCAAACATTGACAACCACTGAATAACATTCTCCTGACTTTGAACAGCCATATACAGACAGCAAACAACGACAACTACTGAAGTACATTCTCCTGACTTTGAACAGCCATATACAGACAACAAACAACGACAACCACTGAAGTACATTCTCCTGACTTTGAACAGCCACATTCAGACAGCAAACAACGACAACCACTGAATTACATTCTCTTGACTTTGAACAGCCACATACAGACAGCAAACAACGACAACTACTGAATTACATTCTCCTGACTTTAGACAGGCACATACAGACAGCAAACAACGACAACCACTGAATTACATTCTCCTGACTTTGAACAGCCACATACAGACAGCAAACAACGACAACCACTGAATTACATTCTCCTGACTTTGAACAGCCACATACAGACAGCAAACAACGACAACTACTGAATTACATTCTCCTGACTTTGAACATCCACATACAGACAGCAAACAACGACAACCACTGAATTACATTCTCCTGACTTTGAACATCCACATACAGAATGTGGAAGACAGCAAACAACGACAACCACTGAATTACAGGCTCCTGACTTTGAACAGCCACATACAGACAGCAAACAACGACAACCACTGAATTACATTCTCCTGACTTTGAACATCCACATACAGACAGCAAACAACGACAACCACTGAACTACAGTCTCCTGACTTTGAACAGCCACATACAGACAGCAAACAACGACAACCACTGAATTACATTCTCCTGACTTTGAACAGCCACATACAGACAGCAAACAACGACAACCACTGAATTACATTCTCCTGACTTTGAACAGCCACATACAGAATACCGAAAGACAGTAAACAACGACGACCACTGAATTACGGGCTCCTGACTTTAGACAGGCACATTAATTTGACCTGTTGATACTATTTGTAATGTTGTTTTTTTGTTATTTATTGTTAACATGGATCTTGTCTATATACCAGCTTTGATTATTTGGAATTACTACAAATTTTCACTTCTTCGTACTATGAACATCAATATTATTTCATTTCTCCTTATATAGTGTTCTTGTACCTGTACAGGAAGTTTTATCTAGTACTAATTGTATAGTTTTATTGTTGATATTCACCCCATATGTACCGAGTGTTAGATTAGTTTTATTTATATTAAAGAAATTTCTTGGTATTCCTAAACGGAAGATTTTATACACACAGAAGAATAAGTATACTTAACAACAAAATTATTTTCATTTACCTGTGTATAATATGTAGCAGGTTTTTCAAAAGTGATGATTTTCTAAAATTTGTTTAACATTTCACAGTGATATCATACTTTAACTTTGTTTAAACCTGTTTATTTACTTTTGACCTTAATTTTTTATCCCTTATAATTTTTATTAACTATGTATTTGCATTCAGGTATCACAGATCAAATTTATTCGTTCATTGTGTGTTAATTTGCGTTTTTTGATTGAGTTAAGCCTTCCAATTGATATTTATAGTATGTTTTTTCTATGTTGTGATGTTATACTATTGTTTCAGAAAGGGAGAAGGTTTGGTACCATTAAAACGTTTAATCCCGCTGCAAATGTTTGCACCTGTCCTAAATCAGGAATCTGATGTACAGTAGTTGTCGTCTGTTTATGTAGTTCGTACGTGTTTCTCGTTTCTCGTTTTATATAGATTAGACCGTTGGTTTTCCCGTTTGAATGGTTTTACACTAGTACTTTTGGGGCCCTTTATAGCTTGCTGTTCGGTGTGAGCCAAGGCTCCGTGTTGAAGGCCGTACCTTGACCTATAATGGTTTACTTTTATAAATTGTTACTTGGATGGAGAGATGTCTCATTGGCACTCATACCACATCTTCCTATATCTACATACAGACAGCAAACAACGACAACCACTGAATTACATTCTCCTAACTTTGAACAGCCACATACAGACAGTAAACAACAATAACCACTGAATTACATTTACTTGACTATGAACAGCCACATACAGACAGCAAACAACGACAACTACTGAATTACATTCTCCTGACTTTGAACAGCCACATACAGACAGCAAACAACGACAACTACTGAATTACATTCTCCTGACTTTGAACAGCCACATACAGACAGCAAACAACGACAGCCACTGAATTACATTCTCCTGACTTTGAACAGCCACATACAGACAGTAAACAACAATAACCACTGAATTACATTCTCTTGACTATGAACAGCCACATACAGACAGCAAACAACGACAACCACTGATTACATTTTCCTGACTGTGAACAGCCACATACAGACAGCAAACAACGACAACCACTGAATTACATTCTCCTGACTTTGAACAGCCACATACAGACAGCAAACAACGACAACCACTGAATTACATTCTCCTGACTTTGAACAGCCACATACAGACAGCAAACAACGACAACCACTGATTACATTTTCCTGACTGTGAACAGCCACATACAGACAGCAAACAACGACAACCACTGAATTACATTCTCCTGACTTTGAACAGCCACATACAGACAGCAAACAACGACAACCACTGAATTACATTCTCCTGACTTTGAACAGCCACATACAGACAGCAAACAACGACAACCACTGAATTACATTCTCCTGACTTTGAACAGCCACATACATACAGCAAACAACGACAACCACTGAATTACATTCTCCTGACTTTGAACAGCCACATACAGACAGCAAACAACGACAACCACTGAATTACATTCTCCTGACTGTGAACAGCCACATACAGACAGCAAACAACGACATCCACTGAATTACATTCTCCTGACTTTGAACAGCCACATACAGACAGCAAACAACGACAACCACTGAATTACATTCTCCTGACTTCGAACAGCCACATACAGAATGTGACAGCACTAAATCCGCCCCTTTCCTAGGACAGTGGCGCAACAGCAGAATATGAGAACAACATGTAAACAATCAGTTGAAAAAAGATTGACTCCTCAGATCGACACAATCCACAAAGCCAACTTACAAGAAAGCTAAATGCACTCTTAGTTACTGATAGCTAGTTCAAAGCTTAGGTCATTACAACAAGTGACACATTTTCATACTTTATTGTATATAGGAATATATGCAAATCACATTTAGGTCACTTAACATTTTAATTATTTCATCTACACCCCTGTCAATTTGAACCAAATTTGGCGGAATCATGTTAACTGATCAGGATGGAAACTAGCCGCGGCAACATGTGTAAACTTGTGAGATCGGCGATTAATGCTTCAAAAATCCTTAGTTTTCATTATGAACTTCAATGTATTCCTGATATAGAAATAAACATGCTGTTTTGCTTTATTTCTGATGTCAAAATTAAAAAAATAGATATCTTCAAGTTTAAGACATGAATTTTTTTTATCATATTAATGTATTAAAATTTGAGTTGGAGTCTAACATATTGGGAATACAGAGATGAGAAACTTTGAATATTACAACTCTATACCCTAACCCAACGGTTACTATTATTTATTGCTAATTATTTATTGCTAATGTCATTGTATTTTAACGCTCCAGAAAAGTTGGATGAAATTCTGAGGGAGTATATAATTTAGAGCAGTTAGATATACTTCTGAGATAGATTTGTAGTCTCTCATATTTGAAAGAAGCAGTAAGATGTGCTGTTATTTAACGTACTAGACTCTCATGTTTGAGAGAAGCAATATTTATTTTATTTGTAGATAAATGTTCAAAAAGAAGTTATCATACATTTATGTTTCGGAGGAATTTGATGAACAAAATGTAGTAATTGTGTAGAGTTTGTACTTGTTGTCATTAGATTATTCTCAGATTTCAGAAGGAGTTCGACGTGCTAATGAGGAAACTGTTTTTATACCGTCATTATACTTTATTGTTTCAGGGGCGTTGGGTGTGCTTATGATGGAAAGTGTATCCAGCAATGTCCAAGTGAATACGACATTGTCTGTGGCACTGATGGCCTTCTTTACGTCAATGACTGCCATAGGAAAATGAAGTAAGTTAACGTTGGTATGATTATTCATATGTGGCCTCTTATTAGAGATTATTTTTCTTATTAATTTCAACTTGGCTTCTGAATATTCCCCATTATGGAAGGCAATTTTATCAGAAAAAAAACTCCGAAAACCAAGGTCTTCCATTGAAATATGGGACACGGGAAAATAGAATTGATTTAAACAGAGAACACGCATGGAAATGAAAACTACAAAAAAATTGTTAAAAAGGATATAACTTTCAAAGGAAAAACTAACCCCCTCCCCCCTGAAACCACCGCTTCCATCGAGAACAAAACAAACATACAATACATAGAAAGTGTAAATGATAAGATATATAAAAACTCATAAAAATACCAGACTTATAATTGGTACGCCAGACTCGCGTTAATTCTATATTTATATATACATTGTGTATCTTTTAGTGGAGTTGGTTTAGCAGACATGTCACTATGTAAAGAGAAATGTTCATTAGATCTGGTCCCTGTATGTGGAGTGGATGGAAGAACCTATGACAATGACTGTATTAGACAAGCAGCGTAAGTATAATTGAATTAAGAGCGGTAAAATATGTCCATGTTTTGCGATTACCTCGTGTTCATTGGAGTTTGTTTGATTTCAAAATATAGTTTGAAGTCTTTCCTGCTATTATGACAGAAGAAAACAAATCCCATGAGGCATTAGATAAATTATGAAATAAGATGATGTACGATGAAGTCTTGCCATACTAGGTTATTTATGGGTGAGTACTGTGTCAATATTTTGAGTGTCGAATTAAACCATATAAAAGAAACAAAACAACAAAAACTAGAATGACTAGCAAAATATAGGTGGAAGATACCAAAGGAACATTCAAACTCATAAGTCGATAACAAACTGACAACGCCATGGCAAATAAAACCGAAAAAAACAACAGTATAAAAATTCGACATAGAAAACTAAAGATAGAAAACTCGAACCTCACCAAAAACTAGAGGTGATCTCAGGTATTTCAGATAGATTAGCAGATCGATACTGTTCCCAATGTAGCACCCGTCGTGTTGCTCATGGAAGTATACACACTCGGTGATAAGTCGTGATAATGGTTACAACAATTGAAACATATCCGTCATCATCTGTGAATCAAATATTCCAAAACGGTCAACCAACTCATGATGACGTTCGTAAAATTTTCGAAGGGATGACTTTACCATTTGGAACCCTTGGTTCAATAGCTTTCTTGTATTAAGCAGTAACAGTCTTAGGCAATAGATCTACTATATTTGGTATATGGTGTACATGTCCAACTGTCAGGTGTCATCTGACCTTGACCTCATTTCATGGTTCAGTGGTTAAAGTTTAGTTTTTGTGTTTTGGTTTGTTTTTCTAATACTGTATGCCATAGGTCAACTATATTTGGTGTATGGACATATTTTGCGATGTACAAGTCAGTCTGGCAGGTTTTATTTAACCTTGACATCAATTTCACAGTTCATTGCTCAATGTTTAGTTTTTTGTGTATTGGTCTGTTTTTCTTAAACCATAAGCAATAGGTCAACTATATTTGGTCTATGGAATGATTGTAAGGTGTATATGTCTGTCTAGTAGGTATCATCTGACCTTGACCTCATGTTCGTGGTTCATTGGTCAATGTTAAGTTTTCCTGTTTAGGTTTGTTTCTTAGATACCATATGCAATAGGTCAACTATGTTTGATCCATAGAATGATTTTAAGGTGTACATGTCTGTCTGGCAGCGTTCATTTGACCTTGACCTCATTTTCATGGTTGATTGGTCAATATAAAGTTTTCATTGTTTGGTCTGTTTCTTGTATACAATACAAATGCTATAAGCAATAGGTCAAATATATTCAGTGTATGGAATGATTGTAACTGAAGTGTACATGTATTTATGTCTTGGTTTATCTGACCTTGACCTCATTTCTTGGATCATATTAAGTTTATGTGATACTTGAAGTTAAACTTTATATTTAGGACTATCAACATAAAATCAATGGTCAGTAAAGCAGGCGAGACATTTCAGCATGTGCACTCTTGTGTATATTTTTTATCTTGATTTGTTATTTCTTAATTTATCTAAGAGATTTGAACATTGGAAAGTATTGTCATCTTAATATGAAGACTTCGAAAGTTCAGCTTTCAGATCAAGTTGACTGTCGCCAGCCGCTGGTTGCCGGCTTTTGCGTTTAGCCAAAATCGAGATAGACCATTTTAAGAAACATAAACACGACTTAACACTTACTCAGAAATGTTAACTACTAGAAAAATAATAAGTATTAGAGTGACATAAAACAATTGTTATCTTCTTTTATAGCAGTGTATTGGGGTGTCCTTGACGTACACAAAATGAATGTCTGTATCACATGACAGGATCAACGTTATTGATTTCTTTTTTTAATAGTGGAGTTCAGCTAGCATCAACAGGGACATGTCCAGTTATCTGTACAGATGAGTATTCCCCAGTTTGTGGTGTAGATGGCAACACATATGACAACGATTGTAAAAGACAAAATGCGTGAGTGTTTTTTCATTTTATCAATCTGATTTAAAATTAATGAATTAACTACAGAAACCTTGAATATCATGACATAAATGTACATTGTATTGAGTTGTTTCAATTCCTATATGTTTAATTTCCTTTTTACTGTCTTTACTTGGACATAAGAAATTAGAAGCGACTTCAGTATACCGACTTCTTATTAATTGACAATACATCCATCTGTTGATTCTCTTCCCAGTGATTAGCGATAGGCTAGCATTTTTATATGCATATTTAACAGAATAAGGGATCATGATCATAAAATATATATAACAGTAGAAAATAAACAAAAATAATGTAAGTGCGACCTTTACAGTTTTCCAAACTGCTGAAGTAGAAAATTTATAATTTCTAGACGTCCACATACCATCTTCAGGTTAACAAAACACTACATGTAAAACCTTCAGATATTTTCTACTCAGAAGGTCTTATGGACAAAGAAAATATTCTGTGTCGTCATTTGATTTCTTTTTTAATAGTGGAGTTCAGCTAGCATCAACAGGGACATGTCCAGTTATCTGTACAGATGAGTATTCCCCAGTTTGTGGTGTAGATGGCAACACATATGACAACGATTGTAAAAGACAAAAAGCGTGAGTGTTTTTCCATTTGTATCAATCTGATTTAAAATTAATGAATTAACTACAGAAACCTTGAATATCATGACAAAAATGTGCATTGTATTGAGTTGTATCAATTCCCTATATGTTTAATTTCCCTTTTTTACTGTCTTTACTTGGACATAAGAAATTAGAAGCGACTTCAGTATACCGACTTCTTATTAATTGACAATACACCCATCTGTTGATTCTCTTCTCAGTGATTTGCGATAGGCTAGCGTTTTTTTATATGCATATTTAACAGAATACAGGATCATGATCATAAAATATATATAACAGTAGAAAATAAACAAAAAAAATGTAAGTACGACCTTAACAGTTTTCCAAACTGCTGAAGTAGAAAATTTATAATTTCTAGACGTCCACATACCATCTTCAGTATAACAAAACACTACATGTAAAACCTTCAGATATTTTCTACTCAGAAGGTCTTATGGACAAAAAAAATATTCTGTGTCGTCCTTGTGTGATATTTTTTTTTTTTTCATACCATGAAGTTTCTCAAGTAAACATACATTGTTGATTTTATTGAAGCTACACAAATATGTTTCCAGGAATCCATTAATACCGCCATTTTGCATTTGATCGTGCCTGTCAAATCATTTCGATGGAACCTTCTATGTCATTTACTGCCGTTTTAAAACTATAAGAATGTTCGAGTTGCAAACCAAATGCATAGCCACCCTGCCGCCGGTAACTGGTTGTGGCGTGTCACTCCAACCAAGTTCGAATTTTTTTTTGAGAAAAACAAAAACGACTTTCTGGAAATTAAGAATTTTTTACGACTCGAAAACTAAGCAGTGTTTGAGTGATAAGAATAAATTTTTATCTTCTTTTATAAGGGTGGGTTGGGGTTTTCTTTAAATACACGTAGGAAATAATTAACTTTATTGATTTTTCTATTTTCATAGTGGAGTTCAGTTAGCAACAACAGGGACATGTCCAGTTATCTGTACAGATGAGTATTCCCCAGTCTGTGGTGATGATGGCAACACATATGGCAATGATTGTAAAAGACAAAAAGCGTGAGTTTTTTTTCATATGTATCAATCTGATTTGAAATGACTGCATAAGGTAAACAAAATTCAAGATTTGTTTATAACATACTTCATTGATTGTAAAGAAAGAGGCAAAAGACACCAAAGGGGAAACAAAAAAAAGACAAGTCCAGGAAAAACGTGCAATACCAGGACAAAAAAGCAGAAACCACTCACAGCCAAATGGTTAGATTTACCTATATTTTACTTTCCATATTTCTTCCTTTACCTAGACATAAAAAAAGTAAGAAGCGACTTCGAATTCTTATTAAATGGACAATACATCCATCCATTGATTCTCTTCTCAGTGATTGGCGATAGTCTATCCTTTTTGTGATATATATGTAGGACTGAACCGCGATGATCACGCTGAAGTGCGATGGTGGTTACGCTGAAGTGCGATGGTCTAACTGTGACGTTGACGTTGATTGTTATGATGAAGTGCGATGGTGTATACTATAGCTAAAATGCAATGATCTGAAGTAAATACCACATTTAATGTGGTGGTGGAGTGGTTAGCGTACTAGCCTCGTATTTGGAAGGTTTATTTGGATTTCTGGTCAGGTGAAACCAAAGACTTTAAAACTTAAATATTTTAATTCTCCGCCTAGAATGCAACAGTATGGATCATGAGAATAGACTGGATGGCTCAGATTAAGTATAATGGATTCGAGTGGGTGGACATGTCTTTGTATGGAGTGTTCAAGTGCGATAAAAAAAAGTACTAAGCAGAATCCATCTCATTTTATCAAATATAACTTGTTATCGTCATGTCATAGCTGAGAAATTACTCACAACAATCATTCATTCGTTTATCTTATGTCGTATACCAGTTTTCAAACGAGAAAAAAACCGCCAAGTCCATTTGTGCTTGACTGATGTCGAGACGTGTGACGTGTTCCACCAATACTTTAAAAAACTTTAAAATTAGCTGCTTCTACGCTAGGCAGGAGAAATTTGGAAATATACGTAGGGAGCAGTCGGGTTTATTTCGGTCTAACTTGTGGTAGAAGATTAAAATTGTAACCACAATAAAATTAGGCTAGAGTGCCGGATTTCTTTCAAAGCAGGATTCATCTCAGGAATAAAACAAAATTATATAAACTTGATATATCAGAAACATTGCTATAATTAATTTTATTATTTAATTGTCCACATAAAATCATGTGAAGCTTACTTGAAGAGAAGTCAAAATTAATATTTAGAGTAATACAATTTATTTGCCGCACAAAAAGTTTGCGGCAAACTTCCGAACACTGGTCAGCCCATCCGCAGGCCAAGTTCATCGTTCAGCCGCTTTGCTACCCACGATGTGATGCCTGACTTAGTTTTACATATTTTTGTAAAGTCACAATATTCAAGCGTCATGTCAAACCATCGCACTTCAGCGAAAGGACCATCGTACTTCAGCGCAGACCATCGCACTTCAGCGTGACCGCCGCACTTCAGCGTCCCCATCGCACCTCCGAGTCCTACATATATATATAATTCAACAAAATAAAGGATCATGATCATAAGATATATAACAGTAGATATGAGATAATGTCAGTGCAACTTTTACACAACTGCTAAAGAAGAAAAATAAAGGATAACTAGAGGTCAACATACCATCTTCAGTGATAACAACACACCACATATCATAACCTTTAAAAATGTTGAAAATAATTTTAAGTGAGATTTGACATTAACACACAGATATTACTACTGTGACCGACAGAGATCAAAGGATGGAGCAGTCTTTATCGGGAAATTATTACTAGTACCATAAACAAGTTCAACCGGAGATTGAAAGTAGAACATCCCAAAATGGGCTCTCCTATAATTTTTAATAATTTATATAGTATTATTTGACAATCAACGATGCCCTTGACGTGATATACCGGTCTCCTACTCAGAAGGTCTTGTGGACAAAGGACATAACTTACGTAGCCATTGTGTGATGTTTTTGTTTTTTTTTTCATATTTTGCGGTCTCCCAAACTAAGCATACATTGTGTTATATAAATTTTCAGGAATCTGTTAATGTCGCCATCTTGCAGTTGGTCGTGCCATTCAAATTATTTCGATGAGACCGTCTGTTTTGAACTCTGATGGATAGTTGACTCATTGGCAAACATACCACATCGCCATATTTTGAGATAAAACTTTTATTGCCGTTTTAAAACCAGGTTCAACCAGGTTCAACCCACAATTTTTTTCTTAAAATGTCCTGTACCAAGTCAGGAAAATGGCCATTGTTGTATTATAGTTCGTTTCTGTGTGTGTTACATTTTAATGGTGTGTTTCTGTTGTGTCATAGTTCTCCTCTTATATTTGATGTGTTTCCCTCAGTTTAAGTTTGTAACCCGGATTTGTTTTTTTCTCAATCGATTTATGAATTTCGAACAGCGGTATACTACTGTTGCCTTTATTTAAGACCGCGATAGAGAGGCGAAAGATACCAAAGGATCAAACTAATTAGTCGAAAAAAACAACAAAAAAAACAAACCGAGAGTGATCTCAGGTGCTCTGGAAGGGTAAGAATATCCTGCTCTACATGTGGCACTAGTCGTGTTACTTATGTAAGTACAAACTCGGGTGATAAGTATAATTAGGTAGGTCACATTCGGGGAAAAGAGGATGGGGTTGTTGTTACGACAATTGGAACATATCTGTCGTCATCTGTGTAACAGATATTCCATGATAGTCAACCAAACTCGTGATGGCGTCCTTAAAATTTCGAAGGGATGATTTCAACTTCACCGCTTGGAACTCTTGGTTTAATAGCTTCCTTGCAAACATCTATCAAGGAAATCATGATAGGAAATGCAAGCCCTAGAATATCGTATCAACTGGGAGATATTAACTCCATATGCAGGCGCTGCTGGAATGTTGCTACCTAGAAATGGAAAGTTCACAAATGGGAAGTTGAAATCATCTCTTTTGTTGTTAAGTTTTGTTCTCAACCGACCCTCATGGTCAATTTCTAGATGTAAGTCAAGATATGAGACAGACTTAACTATATCTGTTGTGTCCTTTATTTAAATTTCGAATGTTCGAGTTGCAAAACAAGTATATGGCCACCCTGCCGCCAATTACAAGTTGTGGCGTTTTACACCAAATAAGCTTTAGAATTTTAAAGAAACAAAAACACAAACTCACTGAAATTCAGATTTTCAATGACTTCGAAATTCACCAGTATTTGAGTTATAAGAATCAATTGTATTTTAGCAGTCGGTTGAGGTTTCTTTTGAATACATCAAAGAAATGTCTGTATCAAATGGCAGGATGAGCTTTTCTGATTTTTTAATTTTCTTAGTGGAGTTCAGCTAGCATCAACCGGGACATGTCCAGTTATCTGTACAGATGAGTATTCCCCAGTTTGTGGTGTAGATGGCAACACATATGGCAATGATTGTAAAAGACAAAAATCGTGAGTGGTTTTTCATATGCATCAATCTGATTTAAAATTACTACATTGAATACATTTTTGAATGCTTTCAACACAAAATACAAACTTTTTTTAATGACAGAAGATCTGTTGAATAAAGTAAATACTATGTTCTCATTGCATGATATTGTGTACTTTTGTCCCCCGCGCAACGCATTGCGGGGGACATAGAAATGACGGGCGACCGTCCGTCCGTCCCGTCATGTTAGCGCTCTCACGTGTACAATTCTTGCCAGATTTTTATAAAACTTATATAATAGATTTATATGAGCAATGTCTCGGACGAGTTCGAAAATCAGTGCCGATGAACTATTTTCAAAAGAGTTGTGACCCTTGGAAACATTATTTATATTGAAAATAACATCGTTAGAGCTCTCATTTGTATAATTTTTACTAGATTTTTTGGAAACTAATATCATATGTTTATATCAACAATGTCTTGGACGAGTTCAAAAATCAGTGCCGATCAATTATTTTCAAAAGAGTTATGCCTCTTGGAAATATCAATTATATGGAAAATTGCATTGTGAGTGCTCTCATGTATACAATTCTTGCCAGATTTTTATGAAACTTATATCATAGGTTTATATCAGCAATATATCGTACAATAACGGAAAAATGTTCTGATCAAATATTTTTAACCAGTTATGCCCCTTGAAAATATTATATCGGGAATTGCATTGCATTTGCTCTCAAGCCTTCATTTCTCAAAGATATATATAAAAAGTTTTAAAGAACAAAAAAAAAGTCTTTTTTTAGTTATTGCCCTTGAACTTTGGACACATAAAATATGTTCAACGCGGGAGACATTGGAACTCTGTTCTTTCATCATATTTCAATTTCAAGGAATCTTTTAATGCTGCCATCTTATCTTATATAAGTTGGTCTTTTTCTTTTTTAGTCATGGCATTGTCAGTTTATTTTCGACTTTGAATGTCCCTCTTGTATCTTTCGCCTCTTTTTGCAGATGGTCGTGCTTATCAAATCATTTCAGTGAGACCAGCTGAAAATGAAAGCTATATAGTTTATAACCATTTTGCAAATGTTCGAGTTGCGGAACAAGTTTTCAGCCAAGCTGCCGCCGGTAAGCGGTTGTTGTGGCGTTTAGCCACAAACACATTCGAGCATTTTTAAGAACCATCAATGCGGCAGTTAACACATTCAGATTTTTAACGACTTGACAATTGACCAGTTTTAGAGTGATAGGGAAAATAGTTCTCTTCTTTTATAAAAGTTGGTTGAGGTTTCTTTTACATGCACTAATTGCATGTTTGTATTAAATAACATTATAAGCTTTATTGATTTTCTATTTTCAAAGTGGAGTTCAGTTAGCATCAGCAGGGGCATG
Source organism: Mytilus coruscus (assembly GCA_017311375.1). NCBI lineage: Eukaryota > Metazoa > Mollusca > Bivalvia > Mytilida > Mytilidae > Mytilus > Mytilus coruscus. The sequence continues at coordinate 136,396,796 of CM029596.1, read as the reverse complement.
TCCAGTTATCTGTACAGATGAGTATTCCCCAGTTTGTGGTGTAGATGGCAACACATATGACAATGATTGTAAAAGACAAAAAGCGTGAGTATTTTTCATATATACAAGTATATATATTTCTGATTTGAATTTACTACTGTAACTAAAATTCTTAATGCCTACAAGACAAAATACAAATTTTTACAATTACTTGACCATGTTGACTTCATTGATTGTAAACAAGAGACAGAACACCCAAAACCAAATAGAAAAAGTCCGAGAACAACGTACAACACCATGACATGTAACAAAAAAACTTACTGTTAACAATAGGTACCGAGTAAAAGTACAATATAAACATGCATGAAGATAAATTCTGAATTAAGATGTCGATGCACGATGCAGTGGCTTAAGGTTTCCTTTACATACAGTAAAGAAATGTCTATATCTCATGACAGAATTAGTTTTACTGATTTTTCTATTTTATAGTGGAGTTCAGTTAGCATCAACAGGGACATGTCCAGTTATCTGTACAGATGAGTATTCCCCAGTTTGTGGTGTAGATGGCAACACATATGGCAATGAATGTAAAAGACAGAAAGCGTAAGTGGTTTTTCATATCAATCTGATTTGAAATTACTACATATGTATATCATTAGAAATGATTTTAATATAAAATACAAAGTTTATCTATTATATGACTTCATTGGTTGTAAAAAAGATTCCAAAAGGAAAATGAAAAATCATATACCAAAACATACAATACAGAACAAAAAAAAATAAATAAAAACACTGAAAGCCAATCTGTTTGACTATTTTGGCTCTCAGAATGCAAATCATATCCTGACATGCCAGAAACCTTTAGACTAAGTATCTTTACATAATTATGCATTGTATAAAGTTGTAACAATTCCCTATTTCTTTACTTCTCATTTTCTGCCTTAAATTAAAATAGGGAATTAGAAGCGAATTAAAATTTAACACATCCATCAATCAATTCCCTTTTTAGTAATTGGTGGTAATCTATTTATTTATAGATATATATATATATATATACATCTACATATAAAAGCAGATATGAAATAATGTCAGTACCAATGTTACCAAACTACTGAGGCAGTCAAATTCAGATAATTTGTGGGCAGCATTAGGAAACTACGACAACTTAAGAAATCTCTGACAAGAAATATGTACATTAACATGTGACTGGTTATATTATCTTTATGTATTCACCCCTCTCATATTTAGGTGATTAACAAAACAAAGGAAACATGCAATAAAAAAATTTCCAAAGACACAGGTACAAGTTAAATGAAACAAAATAATATAAATAATATAGGTAAAATTCAAGAGATAAAAAAAATCATCTACCAGTGAGAATACGTACGATAAACATTCTGAAACTCCTAGTAGAAAACCAAAGCCGATAAAAACACCAAACCACTCCACAGACACAAAAAACGGACAAAAAGGCATTACATGGTTGATAGTAATGCAGCCTTAAAAAAGATATTGTGGTCGACAGATAACACTCAAAACCATGAGCAATATGAATTCAGGAGTAATAACATGGAGTCCAGTCGCTAATTTTACAAAATTGTAAAGATAAAATTAATTTTAAGCTCTGCTAAAATGTTCATGACTTAGTTACTGGTATTTTTCTCGTGAGATGTTTTTGGAAAAATGTCGCATATATTATAGTTTGATCTTCAATAAGATTATTTAAGTTTTTGACTTTCAAATAGATTGACACGAGCATCACTAAAGAGACATTAATTGTCCTAATGTGTATCTTGTACAGTAAAATTTGTACTATTAATGTTATTACTACCACTTGGTCGATACCTCTGCTGGTTGACTGTTAGTCCCCGAGGGAACCACCAGCTCATTAGCCAAAACTTCGGTACAGGCATGAGAACACGGATATTCTTTTATTTAAATTTGCTGTTATAGAATTTCGAAATCTTTTTAAATTAAGGAATGTATCTCCCGCAAGCAAAGCACTGATTCCTTAGCTCTTCAAAGTTTGAATAAGGTTAGTTCCTTTAAATATTTTGGCCTCGAGCATCACCGAAGATACATAAATTGTCGAAATGTTAAATTGGTACCGTTAATGTTATCATAATTAATCATTATACATATTAGTATCTAGTCTTTAAAAACTGTCTGGCGTGACCTCCTCTATCTCTCCAAATATAATGTTTTACTCCAGTCATTGAAAACCATGTAATGAGCTGAAAAGCATTGATAAGATTGAACTTTAAATAATAGTCATACAAGTCAAAGGTTTGATGAGCTACAAAGTCTTTTTAAATATCTGATCTTTAAAATGACTGTGCCAAGAGAAGATTTTAAATGGTAATCAGTGCGGAAGTTAAGAATAAATTGTTAAAGACATACCTTTTCCCTGAAGTGATCTGTGTATATAAACAATGGTATTTGGGGATAAGTTTTCATTTGTTATTGTTATAATAAGAAATGTTTTTAATCCAATTATTTTAGTGGTGTTGAACTAGCATCAACGGGAGAATGTAAGAAGTCGTGTACAAACGATTATAATCCTGTATGTGGTAGTGATGGATTAACATATATGAATCAATGTTGGCTGAAAGAAGCGTATGTATTTGATATTCTCATTTTAGTTTGACGTATCATAGTAGTGTTAAATTATTCTTTGAAAAATCGTATTAGTGCGTTAGACAAAACAAACATAAGCATGAATTAAGTTTTTAAAGAAATAAGGAATAGATATTATACTTATTTTTTCCTGTGTGTGTGGCGTCTGGTAGTTACAAAAAAAAATGTACACAAGTAATAAAGTCTTGATTCTGAATTAAAATTAAACTTTTGGAATGTTTATTTTTTATTTTTTAACTTCATAATCGATTTTCTTGAAACGGTTTTGATTCTAAAGGCAACAGTAGTATACCCTGTTCAACAGTCATAAATCGATTAAGAGAAAACAAATCCGGGTCACAAACCAAAACCGAGGGAAACACATCAACTATAAGAGGGAAACAACGGAACAAAAGAAACACTGAACTGCAACAAAAAAAACGCCAACATACATAGAAACGGACTATTTGATACAACTGCCATATTCCTGACTTGATACAGGACATTTTAAGAAAAAAATGGTGGGTTAAACCTGGTTTTATGGCTAGCCAAACCTCCCGCTTATATGGGAATGTTAAAAATACCACTAAAATGACAACATTACGTGACAGGAATACAGTACAAAAAAACGCAAGAACACTCAGGGCAGAGAAACACATAAATAAATAATATAATAGTACATTACAACATGTAAACCACAGAATAACAACGGACACCTCCCATGAATCCACGACAGCACACCAGGACACCTACTACTTATTGAGTCTTGTTTATGAAAAACCGAGCATGATATATTGAATGAGTCTTTTAACCTCACCACATCTTTATATATGGATAAAGGATACGGGAAATACGTCAATGAGACAACAACCCAACGTCTAAAATAAATCAAAGACATCTAGGGACAGATGTCCATATTATAAGACTTAAAGTCTATATATGTAAATTAATTAAACAGAAAAAGTCAAAGATCCGCCTTCAACACCAAGTTATCAAAATAACAAAAAAGACATTTATATATGACATGACACACCCACGTTTGAGATGTCTATAAAAACACGTTTCATTATTGTTAAACAACACGTATGTCTTCGTCCAAACCTCCTTTGATCTGTCTTTTGACATACTCAAATGGGTTCCTGCTATTTTTGAAAATCGGGGTTGACGGTAAATTTTAAATTGTTTTTGTTTTAATATATACACTACTGTTCTAACTCGTTACGAATTAGAGGTTGCCAAATTAAGGAGTGATTCGTGGCAAACTAGACAATGACAAACAGAAAGTTGACAAATTGTACAGACACCTTCATATTGTTGAAGAGTGACGTGTGGCATATAAGAAGGTGACAAAATAAGAAGTGACTCATGGCAAACTAGAAGTTGACAAATTGTATAGGCAGCTATCTGTTGTAGAAGAAGTGACTTTTGGAGAAACAAAGCTTGACAAATAATATAGATATGTATTTTTGAAGTAACTTGGCAAATTAGAGGTTGACAAAGTAGATATAGACACCTGTCAATTTGTTAAGTGACATGAGTGGTTGACAAACTAAGAAGTGACTCGTGGCAAATTAGAGGTTGACAACTTTTATCGAAACCTGTCTATTGTTGAAGAAGTGACTTTTGCTGAATGAGATTTAGAAAAATTGTATAGACACCTGTCTATTATTAAAGAAGTGACTCGTGGCAAAATAGAAGTTGACAAATTGTATAGAAACATGTTAACTTTATTATGGTAATGACTCGTAGAAAATTAGACGTTGACAAATTGTATTGACACCTGTTTGTTTTTTAATTGACTCATGGCAAATGAGAGGTTGGCAAAATAAGAAGTGACTCGTAACAAATTAGAGGATGGCGAATTGTATAGTCAATTGTATAATACATAGTTGAACAATGCTTCTATCCCGTCGAACTTTAGATAAAGGATACAATTTAATCTGTCTATATACAATGAGTGACAATGGTTGTCGGTTAAGAACAAAAATCTACCTCAAAAGATCTGTTTCAAAATATTTTTATTGTGAACTTTTCAATTCTATTTAGCAACATTCCAGCAGTGCCTGCAGTGTATATCTCCTAGTTCACACAATTTTCTACATATTGCGTTTCTTATTTTGATTTCTTTGATTAAAAGTTGTTGCTTACAAGAAAGATTTTCAACCAAGGGTTTCTAGTGGAATTGTTGATTTAATCCCTTCGAAAGTTTTACAGACGCCATTATGATTTGGTTAACCGCTATGGAATATCTGTGTCACAGATTGCCACGAATATGTTTGTTGACTACTGTATGTCTTTCTTTCATATTCGTTTTTTTTTATTTGCCATGGTTTCGTTGATTTCTCTTTGAAAATTGAATTCTGATTGCTCCTCTGGTTACTTCCGCCTCTTGTTTTATTAATATTATATAGAATTTCTATTCATGCAACTTGGTTGTTATTTTGTATGGAAGTCCATATTCTTAGTATAGATGAATAGTAACATAATAATCAAATCAATTAGATTAATTATATATATAGTGATATCAAAACATATTATTATAATGTTTAATTAACGCTTTTCTTTACTTTATCGAATATAAATATATTATTTTAACAACACTTGAATTAATACAATGTAAATTTCAATTAATATATACTAAGCTCTCATTTAAATTTTTGCAATTTAGATATGATTTAAAGTTGTTTTTAATCAATTATTTCTATTCACATTGTTAATCCTTGTATTGAAACGAAATGTATTTTCATAAAAGCCATTTTGCAAACAACATATAATACACAAGAATGAAACAGAGCGTCGCCACTAAAAAAGAAAAAATTATCTTTATACACCAAAATATCCAAATTCAGAGTAAGATGTACTCAACCAAAGTATAGCACTTTTCATGCATCCGTAATGGCATTTTGGAACATCATTCAAATGAGGTAATTTCCTGTTAGCCAGCACCCATTCAAAAATGACAAATGTAAAAGATAACGTTTCCTTAACCATTACAAATGCTTTGCATTTAATCGATAAGTTCAACAACACTTACCGTTATCTTAATGATATTTTTTCGTTAAGTAATCAAGAATTTTCTAAAAATACTGCCAAAATTTTCCCAAAGGGACTTACTTTAGATAAATCTAATATAAACGTAATAACTGTCCTTTCCTAGATTAAGATATTTCAGTTTTACACTGGAAACTCTACACTAAAATTTACAACAAAAGGGACGATTTTCCGTTCCCTATTGTTAATTTTCCTTTTTTGGACGGTGATGTTCCTTTGGCACCTTACAGTGTTTATATACAACAACTCGTTCGCTATGCCCGTGTCTGTTGTGACGTTTTGGATTTCAATGAACGTAATCTATCAATATTGGTAAATTATTAAGTCAGGGATATCATAACCACAAATTACTTAAAACCTTTACTAAATGCTTCCATAGATATAAAGATTTGGTTTTGCAGTTTGGTTGTACCTTTTAAAAAACATATTTTAAACGGGATAGCACATCCTAATTTTTACGGAGATGTTGTTTACCGAGCCCGAAAATTTAGAAACGATCCGGGTAAACTTATCGATCCTTTAAATAAACTTATTCTAAAATATTCCCGTTTCAACACTGTAATTAGATCTTTGAATATTGTTTTTATTGGTATTAATATTGATTTTGTTATCAGTAAATTAAAAACAAACTGAATATCATTTTTATATGAATATGCACATGCATGTCTCTACAATCTGTCGATGACTGTATCTTGGCATTGTACAAGGTCATGTTTTTCTCTGACTGTTAATGACGTATTTACACTAAATCCATTGGATGTTGGATGTGTACTGATTTATATTTTAGTCTTTGATGCATGCTTTTTAATTAGTTGTTATTGGCTTTGAACTAGCTGTCAGTAACTGCGAGTACTCTCAGATCTGTACTTAGTGTCTTTTGTTGTGGGGATGTATTCATACCATGTCACGTCCACTCTGTGCTTTTGTTTCTTGTTTTATGTTTTGTATCGATCTGATGAATTAAGCCCTTTCCAATTGATTTTTAAAGTTTGTGCATATGTTGTACTGTTACACCACTGTCCCGGGTTAGGGAGAGGGCGCCTGCTAACATGTTTAACCCCGCCACATTCTGTATGTGCCTGTCCCAAGTCAGGAGCCTGTAATTCAGTGATTGTCGTTTGTTGCTGTATATCATATATGTTTTTCGTTCATTATTTTGTACATAAATCAGGCCGTTAGTTTTCTCGTTTGAATTGTTTTACATTTGTTACACCGGGCTTTTATAGCTGACTATGTGGTATCGGGTTTACTTATTGTTGAAGGTCATATGGTGACCTATTGTTGTTAATTTCTATGTCATTTGGTCTTGTGGAGAAATGTCTCATTAACAATCATACTACATCTTCTTATTTTTATATATTCGTATTTATAAGAATTAAAAAAAGTAAAACTTACATCTCTTCTGTGGAGGTCTCTAGTACAAGATGTTTAATTTGTGCGACGGGTAATACATTCATAGCAGGAGAGACTTACTCTGCTAACGCAACCTATTTTACTCCAGTTAATATCCATGGATTTCCTAATTTGCTCTCCAATATTTCTCTGTTTCAAACTATGAGACTTGGACTTAACTTTGGCATACTACTTTAAGTTTTATATGTACATACAAATAAACTAAATTATTCTCTATTGCAATAAATGTCAATAAATTTGCTTGCCAATCAGAATGACATCTTGTTTGCATTAATGTAATTTCAGTGGCGTAGAGGTAATATCACAAGGCGAATGTCCCAAATGTCCTAGCACTATGAATCCAGTCTGCGGGGCTGATGGGAAAACATATGATAATGACTGCTGGCTGAAAGAAGCGTGAGTTTATGTGGATGAAATAGATTTATTTTAAATATTTCCAATGACGCGCTTAGTTTGATTGTATACCAAAATATATGATGAAGTATATCATTCCACAGAATGGTATTTACAATATAGAACTGAAAATATCCTTACTAAAACAATCTCCAACACCGGCTTTGAACATTTCCTTTTTTTTTTTAAGAAAATCTCTTCAACTCATTATTTGTGAATTAAAAGAATTGCAAATTGTCACTGCATAAATTACATACTTTACTCTTTACTCATTCATTTGCTGAACCATAGACGAGCTGACCATCTATTTAAGAATAATCAAAGTAATCAGACTAATAATTATATACACCAGATGCGCGTTTCTTTTTCTTAAGACTCATTAGTGACACTCGAATCAAAGATGAAAGACCAAATAAAATACGAAATTAAAGAGAATTAAGGTCCGAAAATTCCGAAAATTCCAAATGATTAATACCATCATACATACATTCTGAGAAACAGATGCTACACTAAGGTTACCACTCTATGCATGTAGACCTGACACTATTCGGCTTGTTCTGGTAAGAACCATTTAGTTGGCACCATGCTTTATATCTTGATTCAACAAGTTCCCGTCTCGTGTTTGCCTGAAAGTGGCTTCTCTTTTCATTGGCGTTTGTTTTTGTTGCAGTTCAGTGTTTCTGTTGTTCCTTTGTTTTCCTCTTATAGTTGATGTGTTTCCCTCGGTTTTAGTTTGTAACCCGGATTTGTTTTCTCTTAATCGATTGATGACTTTTGAACAGCGGTATACTACTGTTGCCTTTATTCATCATACATGCTGCTGACATCACAAATTAAATTGATTCAAACATACGACATGTAGTTGTTTACATCATTGTATTTTTGGTCTTTGGTGGTTAGTTGTCTCATTCTCAATCATACCGTACTTCACAATTTATATTGTTGTATAATAGTACAACTTCAATACGCGATAATCAATTCGTCTTTTTGTTTTCAATAGTGTTACTAAACAGTGTTGGAGACATTCCCTATGACATCATTATCTCCACGTGTTTTATATATATACATTGACTTTACATTTGCAAATTATATCTCATTTTATTTTATCATAAAGGTGACCATAGCTAGCAGTAATGACTTATGTATTTACTTATTACAGTGGTATCTCCTTTCAGCATAAAGGTGGAGTGATAAACAAACAACCATATCTAACAATAATGACTTATGTATTTACTTATTACAGTGGTATATCCTTTCATCATAAAGGTGACCATAGCTAGCAGTAATGACTTATGTATTTACTTATTACAGTGGTACTCCTTTCAGCATAAAGGTGGAGTGATAAACAAACAACCATCACTAGCAGTAATGACTTATGTATTTACTTATTACAGTGGTATATCCTTTCATCATAAAGGTGACCATAGCTAGCAGTAATGACTTATGTATTTACTTATTACAGTGGTATCTCCTTTCAGCATAAAGGTGGAGTGATAAACAAACAACCATCACTAGCAGTAATGACTTATGTATTTGCTTATTACAGTGGTATATCCTTTTATCAGAAAGATGGAATGATAAACAAACAACAATAGCTAGCAGTAATGACTTATGTATTTACTTATTACAGTGGTATATCCTTTCAGCATGAAGGTGGAATGATAAACAAACAACCATAGCTAGTAGTAATGACTTATGTTTTTATTTATTACAGTGGTATCTACTTTCATCATAAAGGTGGAATGATAAACAAACAAGCATAGCTAGCAGTAATGATTTATGTATTTACTTATTACAGTGGTATATCCTTTCAGGATTATGGTGGAATGATAAACAAACAACCATAGCTAGCAGTAATGACTTATGTATTTACTTATTACAGTGGTATATCAAACAATCATAGCTAGCAGTAATGACTTATGTATTTACTTATTACAGTGGTATCTCTTTTCATGATAAAGGTGGAATGATAAACAAACAACAATAGCTAGCAGTAATGACTTATGTATTTACTTATTACAGTGGTATATCCTTTCAGCATGAAGGTGGAATGATAAACAAACAAAAATAGCTAGTAGTAATGACTTATGTATTTACTTATTACAGTGGTATCTCCTTTCATCATAAAGGTGGAATGATAAACAAACAACCATAGCTAGCAGTAATGACTTATGTTTTTATTTATTACAGTGGTATATCAAACAATCATAGCTAGCAGTAATGACTTATGTATTTACTTATTACAGTGGTATATCCTTTCATCATAAAGGTGGAATGATAAACAAACAACCATAGCTAGCAGTAATGATTTATGTATTTACTTATTACAGTGGTATATCCTTTCATCATAAAGGTGGAATGATAAACAAACAACCATAGCTAGCAGTAATGATTTATGTATTTACTTATTACAGTGGTATATCCTTTCAGCATTAAGGTGGAATGATAAACAAACAACCATAGCTAGCAGTAATGACTTATGTATTTACTTATTACAGTGGTATCTCCTTTCATCATAAAGGTGGAATTATAAACAAACAACCATCACTAGCAGTAATGACTTATGTATTTACTTATTACAGTGGTATATCCATAACTAGCAGCAATGACTTTATGTATTTACTTATTACAGTGGTATATCTTTTCATCATAAAGGGGAATGTTGCAAAGGTTACAAACCAGTATGTGGTGTTAATAACAGAACATTCAACAATGAATGTGAGCTGAATCTCGAGTATGTATTACTATATAAAATCTTGGCTTGTTGGTAGGTAAATGATAGAACTTATCATTAGTGTTACAATTTCAAAAGTAATTAATTCTCTACTCATATAGGAATTTAAAGTAGTCACTTTAAAAATGGAAGATCAAAGTTAAAGACAAACAGACATAATTCTAGAAACACAAATACTTGGTCCGACCAAAAGGCTATTTGATCTTGATTTGATAACGTTTGACGTTTAAAGGAGGAAAAACAAAACTATATATGTAGGCTAAATACTAATACTCATTGTACATGTATTTCTATTATTCACATGCAAATGTTTTGATATAATGTTCTATTCCAAGGAAAGAAAATTTTATTTATTATTTGATTAAATTTGTGTTATATTGTAGAGGTATAGGGAAACAGTATGACGGAGTATGTTTGGCTAAGTAATAGCACTTATCTGAGAAGATTAGCATGGTAAATTTCCTTTTCTGACCTCAAACATGGAAAATGAAACTGCTGACTGTATAAAGCTTTCGCCAAGTGATAATTTTGATACTGGTGTGATAATAATAAATTTAAAAGAGGATTTATGGATGATAAAATTAAAGAAAAAGAGATAGAAGATACCATGGGACCAATACAAAATTATAATTCGAAGAAAATCAGACAACAGCGTGGCAAACAAAAACATTGAAACCACACTGTGAAGCTTGAAATGGTTTGTTCATCTGGATATAAATCTGATATCTCCAAACAATTACCCATGTAAATCTTAAAATCGATTTTTTTTTACATGGATATAGATCTGATAGCTCCAAATGATTAACCCTATAAAGCTTGAAATCGTTTTTACATGGATATAGATCTGATAGCTCCAAACAATTTACCCTGTAAAGCTTGAAATCGTTCATTTTTTATGGATATAGATCTGATATCTCCAAACAAATAACCCTGTAAAACTTGAAACTTTCTTTTTTTTCTATGGATATAGGTCTGATAGCTCCAAACAATTAACCCTGTAAAGCTTGAAGTCGTTTTTTTACATGAATATAGATCTGATAGCTCCAAACAATTAAACCTGTAAAACGTGAAACTTTCTTTTTTCTATGGATATAGGTCTGATAGATCCAAACATTTAACCCTTAAAAGCATGACATCGTTTTTTTTTACACAGATAAAGATCTGATAGCTCCAATTAAACCTGTACATCTTGAAGTCGTTCTCTTTTTATGGATATAAATCTGATAGCTTCAAACAATTAACCCTGTTAAAATTGATAATTTTTTTTTAAATGAATATAGATCTGATAGCTCCAAACAATTAACCCTGTAAAACTTGAAATCATTTTTTTTAAGGATATAGAACTGATAGCTCCAAACAATTAACCCTGTAAAGCTTGAATTCGTTTTTTTACACGGATATTGATCTGATAGCTACAAACAATTAACCCGGCAAAGCTTGAAGTAGTTTTTTACATGGATATAGATCTGATAGATCCAAAACAATTAACCATACAAAGCTTGAAATCAGTTTTTTTTACATGGATATAGATCTGATAGCTGCAAACAATTAACACTAAAAAGCTTGAAATCGTTTTTTACATGGATACAGATCTGATAGCTCCAAAGAATTTACCCAGATGTTATTCACAGAACACCTCACATAAAACTAAGGAGCAACAAAAAACCAACCCCAAAACAAGTGTTTAACTTTAACGCATTTGCCCCATAACGATTTAAAAGAAATAAGATTTAAATAAGTACTAGCAAGAAATGAAGATAAAAAACCTTTCCCATATGCTTTTCTGAAATGAAATTGCATTGAGTGAAAATGATTTATTTTAATACACAGAGGTAAATAGTTACACACGATGCCACATAGATGCATATTAAAACACTTCAAGTCAATACATATAAAATAAAAAGAGGTGTTATGATTGTCAATGAAACAACACTCCACCAGAGACCAAGTGATGTTAAAGTTAGCAACTTTAGGTCACTGTATCACCTTCATCAATGAGCAACACCCATACCGCATAGCAAGCTATAAAAGGTCAAGCAATGACGAATGTAAACCAATTCAAACGCGATAAATAACGGCCTGATTTTTATACAAATCAATAAAAGAAAAACAAATATGACATACAACAACAAACGACAACCACCGAATCACAGATTCCTATAGACATTGGGCGCACACATACAAAACTGTCTTTATGGAAACAGAAAGAAGTTGATCTTATATTTATTCTTATCTGATTTGCATGATTAGAAATCCATTACTATGATTGGTTACAAATTATTCTTGAAAATGATGTAGATTGCTCAAAACTATGAACGTTTTGGAATACAAGAGAAAAAAAGTTCTTTTTAACATATGAGAAAAATGTTGACTTCTTATTATGTTTATTTTAGAAATAGAATATTATATTGTCTCCGTTGGAAGAAGAAGAACCTACTTTGCAGCAGTGAAATATGGAATATCTTATGTCAGTTAGAAATCCAGATTCATCATTTAATTTTGTATTGAACTAGTTCTATTTTATATTTCAAATTTGTATTATCTTTTTTTAAATAAAGACTTTTTAATATTGAATTTTATTCTGCTAAATTTCCACAATCGTTTAGGTTTAACTTGTTAAACACTTAGGTAACAAGATAAGAAAACAAACAAAATAGAAATAAAAAGATGACACAACAAATAACAACAAACAAATTATCAGAATACTAAAACTACTTTAACCCCGTCTCATGTACCTGTCCATAACCCCTAGTCCGAAATACTTATTGTTTAGGTTTTATCTGAATGGTTTTGTACTTTATGGGATTATGTGTAAATAACAGATATTTTAAGGTCTCTGTTAAAGGTTTTGTACTTTATGGGATTATGTGTTGATAACAGATATTTTCTGATCTCTGTTATTTGTTTTGTACTTTATGGGATTATGTGTTAATAACAGATATTTTATGGTCCCTGTTTAAGGTTTTTTGTTGTAATAACAGTTATTTTATGATCTCTGTTAATGGTTTTGTACATTATGGAATTTTGTGTTGATAACAGATATTTTATGGTCTCTGTTAATGGTTTTGTACTTTATGGGATTTTGTGTTAATAAAAGATATTTTATGGTCTCTGTTAATGGTTTTGTACTTCATGGGATTTTGTTGTGATAACAGTTATTTTATGGTCTCTGTTAATGGTTTTGTACTTAATGGGATTTTGTTGATAACAGACATTTTATGGTCTCTGTTAATGGTTTTGTACTTTATGGGATTTTGTACTTTATGGGAGTCATTACCTCCCCTTTAACTGTATGGTATGCCCTTAAGGGTTTTGTACTTTATAGGAATTTTGTGTTGCTAATATATATTTTATGGTCTCTTTAAGGGTTTTATACTTTATGGGATGTTGTGTTGATAACAGATATTTAATGGTCTCTTTAAAGGTTTTGTACTTTATGGGATGTTGTGTTGATAACAGATATTTTAGGATCTCTGTTAAAGGTTTTGTACTTTATTGGATTTTGTACTTTAAAACATATATTTATGGTCTCTGTTAATGGTTTTGTACTTTATGGGAGCCTTGTGTTGATAACATATATTTTATGGTCTCAGTTAAAGGTTTTGTACTTTATTGGATTTTGTTGTTGATAACATATATTTTATGATCTCTGTTAAAGGTTTTGTACTTGAAGGAATGTTGTGTTGATAACAGATATTTTAGGGTCTCTGTACGAGGTGTTGTACTTTATTAGAGATAACAGATAATTGATTGTCTCTGTTAATGGTTTCCGTCTGAATGGAATGTTGTGTTTATAACAGATATTTTATGGTCACTGTTTAATATTTTGTACGTTATGGGATTTTGTATTGATAACAGCCGTTTGATATTCTCTGATAATGATTTTGTACTTTATGGGATGTTGTATTTATAACAGATATTTTGTGATCTCTGTTAAAATTTTTGTACTTTTTTGGATTTTGTGTTGATAACATATATTCTATGGTCTCTGTTAAAGGTTAAGTACTTGATGGGAATCATGTGTTGATAACAGTTATTGTATGGTCTCTGTTAAGGATTTTTATACTTTATGGGATTTTGTATTGATAACAGATATGTTTTGGTGTCTGTTAATGGTTTTGTACTTTATTGGATGTTGTGTTGATAACATATATTTTATGGTCTCTGTTAAATGTTTTGTACTTGATGGGAATTTTGAGTTGATAACAGATATTTTGTGGTCTCTGTTAAAGGTTTTGGACATTATTGGATTTTGTGCTGATAACATATATTCTATGGCTTCTTTGAAAGGTTTTAAACTCAAGAGAATTTTTGACGATAACAGATATTTTATGGTCTCTGTTAAAGGTTTTGTACTTGATGGAATGTTGTGTTTATAACAGATATTTTGTAGTATCTTTTAAAAGTTTTGTACTTTATGGGATTTTGTTGATGACAGATATTTTATTATACATGTTAAAGGTTTTGTACTTTATGGGATCTTGTGTTAATAATATATATTTTATGATCCCTGTTAAGGGTTTTGTACTTTATGGAAGTCTTGTGTTGATAACAGATATTTTATGGTCTCTTTAATGGTTTTGTACTTTACGGGATTTTGTGTTGATAACATATATTTTATGATCCATGCTAAAGGTTTTGTACTTCAAGGATTTTGTGTTGATAATATATATTTTATGATCCATGTTAAAGGTTTTGTATTTTATGGGATTTTGTGCTGATAACAGATATTTTATGACCAAGGTTAAGGGTTTTGTACTTAATGGGATTTTGTGTTGATAACATATATTCTATGGTCTCTTTAAAGGCATACGATACAGTTTTGATCCCACGGTGAATTTTTGACGAAAGTTTGCATGCAAGCTATTTTTCACCTAGTCCATTTCAAATATGTAATAAAAAATATACCTCCATGTGCTACTTTTAGAAATGAATAGGGTCAAAATTTTAGACATTCATTGGAAATTTCGATTTCTTGGACATTTCTATCGTTTGGAAAGATATATTTAACTTTTGTGTTTCAAAAGATAAACGCAAGCGAATTTTTGTAAAAGCATCTGGAATATCTTCTCTACATAAGTGTGCTTTGAATTTGTGTAACAATTCTTTGGAAATTATTCATTTTTGTCACATTCTCATTATTTTAGTCAAAGAACGGTATTTTTGCTGTATATTTATCTAATTTTAAAAATTTCATCGGTGATTTGTTCATAAAAATTGGCACAAATAATCTACATGCATAATCAAGCCAAATTTCATTTTTTAAAAAGAGGGGTCGATGAACTCGTTTTCAAGTTAAATCAGTTTGAATGATAAAAATTTGTCTAAAACGCAGCTTTTCCAGATATGTCACAGTTTGACGTCATGAAATATAACATTTTACGTTAGCAAAGTCATTACCTCCCCTTTAACTGTATCGTATGCCCTTAAGGGTTTTGTACTTTATAGGAATTTTGTGTTGATAATATAAATTTTATGGTGTTTAAGGGTTTTATACTTTATGGGATGTTGTGTTGATAACAGATATTTAATGGTCTTTTTAAAGGTTTTGTACTTTATTGGATTTTGTGTTGATGACAGATATTTTATTATCCATGTTAAAGGTTTTGTACTTTATGGGATCTTGTGTTAATAATATATATTTTATGATCCCTGTTAAAGGTTTTGTACTTTATGGAAGTCTTGTGTTGATAACAGATATTTTATGGTCTCTGTTAAGGGTTTTGTACTTGATCGGAACTTGTGTTAATAACAGATATTTTATGGTATCTGTTAATGGTTTTGTATTTTATGGGATGTTGTGTTATTAACAGATATTTTATGGTCTCTGTTAATGATTTTGTATTTTATGGGATGTTGTGTTGATAACAGATATTCAATGGTCTCTGTTTATGGTTTTATATTTTATGAGATGCTGTGTTTATAACAGATATTTTATGGTCTCTGTTAATGGTTTTTTACATTATTGTATTTTGTATTGATAACATATATTTTATGGCTGCTGTGAAAGGTTTTATACGCAGGAGAGTCTTGTGTTGATAACAGATATTCTATGGTCTCTGTTATAGGTTATGTACTTTATGGGATTTTGTGTTGATAACATATTCTATGGTCTCTGTTAAAGGTTTTGTACTTGATAGGAATATTGTGTTGATAACAGATATTTCGTTGTCTCTGTTAAGGATTTTTATACTTTTTTGGAGTCTTGTGTTGATAACAGTTATTTTATGGTCTCTGTAAAGGTTTTGTACTTTATGGGATGTTGTGTTGTGTTTATGACATATATTTCATGACTTCTGTGAACGGTTTTAATACTCAGGAGAATGTTGTGATTATTACAGGTATTTTATGATCCCTGTTAAAGGTTTTGTACTTGATTGGATGTTGTTTTGATAAAATGTATGTTATGGTCACTGTTAAATGTTTTGTACTTGATGGGAATCTTGAGTTGATAACAGATTTTTTATGGTCTCTGTTAAAGGTTTCGTACATTATTGGATTTTGTGTTGATAACATATATTTTATGGCTTCTGTTAATGGTTTTGTACATTATGGAATTTTGTGTTGATAACAGATATTTTATGGTCTCTTTAAAAGTTTTGTACTTTATGGGATTTTGTGTTGATAACAGTTATTTTATGGTCTCTGTTAAGGATTTTATACTTTATGGGAATTTTGTGTTGAAAACAGATATTTTATGGTCTCTGTTAATGGTTTTGTACATTAGGGAATTTTGTGTTGATAACAGATAATAATGGTCTCTTTAAGGGTTTTGTACTTTATGGGATTCTGTGTTGATAACAATTATTTTATGGTCTCTGTTAAGGGTTTTATACTTTATGGAATTTTGTTTTGATAACAGATATTTTATGGTCTCTTTAAGGGTTTTGTGCTTTATGGGATTTTGTGTTGATAATACATAATTTATGATCCCTGTTAAGGGTTTTGTACTTTATTGGATCTTGTGTTGATAACAGATATTTTATGACCTCGGTTAAGGGTTTTGTGCTTTTGGGGTTTTGTGTTGATAACAGATATTTTATGGTCTCTGTTAATGGTTTTGTACATAAGGAATTTTGTGTTGATAACAGATATTTTATGGCCTCTGTTAAAGGTTTTGTACATTTGGGAAATTTTTAACCGATTGATGGGTCATTTATAAAAATGTTGAGTTTTGAAATTGGAAAATTGAATAAAATTTTACTTATTTAAACCACCCTCTTCATAAGCAAATCAAAACAAACAACACTTATGGACCAACATATAAAAAGATGCAATCTTGTTATGTCATACAAGAATATATTGAAACATGTTTTGATAGGTGGTGCAATACTTTGTCTCTCCCGTAGCCATATTCAAAAGAAGTTTTGAGTTATTTTGAAAAGGTTTCGATACAATTTTAAGCTTGTTTTTCATGACAAATAAGGTGGTTTCCAAAACTTCTATATGGTTTCATTCTGTGTAATGGTAGATTATTTTTCAATTTTCCATGCTGTACTGAAAATACCCCTAAAAATTGGGTTTCAAAGGTTTTGAAAATAAACATTTTAAATAACCCATAAACATCGATTGCGATTGCGCAATGATGATGCCAAGGACTCCGACCGTCAACCATAGAATTGATGACAGACATCATCCAACCAAAATTGGCGTTACATGTCAAATTGCATTATTATCATTGTTTATATTAGTGTTTAGGTCAACATCCCAGTTTTTCTCCTGTAAATCAACTTAAAAATTGTTTGCATAAAAGAGTTGTGAACATTACTTAAACCACATCCAAAATAACATAGCTTTACACATTTATTATCTTGATTTGTTGCAGCAACATATAAAAGAGTTGGTATAGAGTTTCTAGTAAAATAGGTTCATTTCTTAATCAAATTCCTTAAACAGGCGGTATCACAAGAGTCTTTCAAAACTGTGCCCTGTAATGTCATAAGGCATATTAAAATGCATGTCATCTATTATTAAAAAGTTTTTGACAATACTTTTATTTTGGCATTGCACACGGTCATCAGTTTATATGATGACTGATTATGTCGTCTTTACACTAAATTTGTTCGAGCTGAACTGGTGGATATTTTAGTCTGAGATGGCAGGGTGTATCAATTAGTTGAAATTGGGCTTTAAACAAGCTTTCGACGACTTTGAGTAGTCTGAGATCGGTAATGTGTGTCTTATGTTTTTTTTTATTTGTGTTTGTACTACCTTTCTAATGAGTCAGGCCCTTTTCCGGCTGATTTATTTTCGGTTATTGTTCTAATGTTGCAGTGTCACACGATTGTCTCAGGGTATCATTTGGTATTCAATGGATAGTTGTCTCATTTGGCAATCATACAACATCTTACATTTTTTTAAATTAAAAGGGCCAAAAAAAGCAAAGAAGATGCAATAGAAAATTGAACGCATTAAGAGCGAGAGTGAAAGAGTTGATCAGATAAGATTTTTTTAATCATTTGTTTTAAAATACATACCGGACTTCTTATAATTCATATCAACTTTTTTCTCTTGACCTGTTATAACACACGAACAGGAAATATACAATGTGTATAAGTAGTTTTAATCGACATCTGGAATCATTTTTTGCAGCGTTTTAACGAAGTCTCTTCCATTCAAATGTAGGTAACATCATGTTAAAAGGGAGGGGGGTCGGAGGGTCCTGATCCCGATATCCCGGGCTTAAAACATGAAATCCTGAGGTCCCGAATTTAAAAAAATAAATCCGACATCCGAAATTCGAAAAAGAAATCCCGGATCCCGAAAGGGTCAATCCCGAAATCCCGAGCTTAAAAACACCCGATCCCGACGTCCCGAAAAGGTTCTTCCCCCCTCTTAAAAGTCAAATAACAAAAATACCGAACTCCAAGGGAAATTCAAAGCGGAAAGTCCTTTATAAAATGACAAAATCAAAAGCTCAAACACATCAAACGAATGGAAAACAACTGTCATATTCCTGACTTGGTACAGGCATTTCCTTATGTAGAAACTGGTGGACTAAGCCTGGTATTATAGCTAGCTAAATCTCTTACTCGCATAGAATTCCATTATATTGACAACAATGTGTGAGCAAAACAAACAGACATAATAGGTAAAATGTCAAAAATTAGGGTACAGCAGTCAACATTGTAATATAATCTTAATCACTATAAAAACAAATAACTATTTCAACAAAGAAAAACAAAATGGCATATAGACACTCTATAGACAAAGAACATAAGCAAAAATGAAGGACAAGAATTCAAAATTGACCATAGAACAATAACACAATTGCGGGATGTATAAGTATCGAACCACCCATCACCCCATATATTGTTGTTTGCGAATATCCCTGCCCACTCATATATTTCATAGGAAAATCATACTCCATTAATATACTATCCCAACTATTAAAAAATACAATCTATGACATCTTCAGATGTAAACCATATTGGATCACTCATATTATGTGTGACCACTATAACATATATGTGTTATAGCCAGATATTATTGGACAAAAAAGATCAGTACACAGTTTTATAGACATCTTAAAAGAAGCTGAAGATCTATGACCTATTGACATATAAATGTCTTGCCTTTGTTTTATTACCTCCGAGAATGTGCACCCCTTTGATGTATATTTGACATTCCTACCAGCAGGTACGTATGTGTAAACCTTTAAATAGGTACTGTATTGTTACAATTATCAGAAAATCGGTGCAAAGTTAAAATAGCAACAAACTTTATAAGAGAGAGTCTGGATGTACAGAACTTAGAGAATAATAGTCAAAAAGTGCAGAATAAAGAGCAAAATAAAGAATAGAGAATAATGGTCAAAAAGTGCAGAATAAAGAACAAAATAAAGAATAGAGAATAATGGTCAAAAAGTGCAGAATGAAGAACAAAATAAAGAATAGAGAATAATGGTCAAAAAGTGCAGAATAAAGAGCAAAATAAAGAATAGAGAATAATGGTCAAAAAGTGCAGAATAAAGAGCAAAATAAAGAATAGAGAATAATGGTCAATAAGTGCAGAATAAAGAGCAAAATAAAGAATAGAGAATAATGGTCAAAAAGTGCAGAATAAAGAGCAAAATAAAGAATAGAGAAAACTTGGCAAAAATAATAAAGAATAGAGAATAATAGGTTGCAATGGGCAAAATAGATAATGTATAGAGAAAAATGATCTAAAGATTAAAGAATAAAGAAATAAAGGACCCCCATCCAGACCCTCTTGTAAGACAACATTATCTGATGTGAACAATTATAGACCAATATCTATACTCCCAACCGTTTGATTAGGGACTTTCCTTTTTGAATTTTCCTCGGAGTTCAGTATTTTTTGTGATTTTACTTTTTTCCATTTTTTTGGAAAAATTGGTATTTAAGCAACTATATGCATATATCATAAAATTAAAGCTTCTTTTAAGGCTGCGATCGGGCATTCATGTAACAATGCCCTCCTTAAATTAATTGATGCATGGCTAAGCGAAATGGATAAAGGGAATTTAACTTGTGCTCTTTTTTTAGACCATGTAGACTTTAGAAAAACATTTGATATTGTTAATCATCATATTTTACTAAATAAATTACAAATGTATCATTGTGATGATCATGCTATTGATTGGTTTAAATCTTGTTTATCAGGAAGATTTCAAAAGGTAATGAATGATCAATGATATTGAATCTCATTTCAGTGAAGTTCAATCAGGAGTGCCACAGGATTCCATACTAGGACCTTTACTTTTTATAATATCTATCAATGATTTATCTCTTGTGCTTGCAAATGTGTCTTCTGAACTTTATGTTGATGATACAACATTATATGAGTCATCTCCATCAGTAACATATTTAAATGCATTTATGAATGTAGATTTTTGTTATGAATGGGTGTAATGATAATGTTATGATATTGTAATTATTATATTTATTTATCTTGCATGGCCTAATTTGTTTTGTGTGGCCTTATAACATGTATAATATGTTTACATAATACTTATAGTTGTTTACAAAATAAAATGTTATAATTGTGCAGTTTAGAAATCACTGGAACAATCATAGATACTGATGGAATGATTATAAAAGAGGGACGAAAGATACCACAGGGACAGTCAAACTCATAGATCGAAAACAAACTGACAACGCCATGGCCAAAAATAAAAAGACAACTTTTAACTTTCTATTTGAATTACATAATAATTCTGGAATGATCATAATCTATGATGTGTAATTTAAACTTCTACCCTATTCAAGAAGTTTCCGTTCTACAGTTTTCTAGGAGTTTCTCTTCTACAGTGTTCTAGAGATTTCCGTGACAACTATATATATACAGACACTAACCTTAGACTTTGGGATTAGACATTAACATTCTTGTATTCTCAGAAGTTCTCTGCAGTTGTTGGATTGACACTTTTGTTTACGTTAACTACATCATACTAGATTGTGACTTATTGGACATAATATTCTGTTTGGATTCCCGCAACAGTGAAGAGAAGAATTCCGGATAAAGAAAAGACAAAAGGATCGGATATATATTTTAACAGTTAAGTTGACATTTCAATTTGTATAATATTTCTTGTAAACTTGTGTATAATAAATCTTGTTAAATTTTATTATTGATTTGTGTCTTTGTTGGCTACAATTTAAAGGTGATTTCTGACCGTAACAATAATGATATGATTTTGAATTAGAGATAAAACTAAGGTCATGTTAATTCGTTCTAATAGACAACATGTTTTTGAAACAGAATTAAGTATCAAATTTGATGATGAACATATAATAGACGTCGTTCATAATAAAAAAACTGCTAGGAATCCATATTGACAAATCTCTTTCGTGGGAAAATCAAATTGACAAACTTTGTGCAGTAATTGTAAGCAGACTGCATCTTATGGGCCGACTCAAAGCATATCTTCCAGTAAATGTTCTCAAACTATATTATAATGGATATATAATTTCAATTATGGACTACTGCTGTACCGTGTGGGGAAATGCTCCAAAACTAATATTGACAAATTATACAAGTTACAAAAGAGGGCAGCAAGAATCATTTTGAATGCAGGTTTTGCAGGTATTGTAGTCCTGTCATGTAATGTTGTCATTTTAATGTTATATTCAACATTGCAATAAAAGCGGGAGGTTTGGCTAGCCACAAAACCAGGTTTAACCCACCATTTTTTTCTTAAAAATGTCCTGTACCAAGTTAGGAAAATGGCAATTGTTATCGTATAGTTTGTTTCTGTGTCTGTTGCACTGTCGTTTGTTGTTTGTTCACTTCAGTGTTTCTG
The DNA here is from genome assembly GCA_017311375.1 of Mytilus coruscus. Lineage (NCBI taxonomy): Eukaryota > Metazoa > Mollusca > Bivalvia > Mytilida > Mytilidae > Mytilus > Mytilus coruscus. The sequence continues at coordinate 136,374,345 of CM029596.1, read as the reverse complement.
TTGTTTCGTTATCCAAATGTACTATATTGTATTGTTTATTTGCGTAATTTTCTGTCCGTAATGTTGTACTGTATTCATGTCATGTAATGGTGTCATTTTAGTGTTATATTTAACATTGCCATAAAAGTGCGAGGTTTGGCTAGCCACAAAACCAGGTTCAACCCACCATTTTTTTCTTAAAATGTCCTGTACCAAGTCAGGAAAATGGCCATTGTTATATTATAGTTCGTTTCTGTGTGTGTTACATTTTAATGTTGTGTTTCTGTTGTGTCGTAGTTCTCCTCTTATATTTGATGTGTTTCCCTCAGTTTTAGTTTGTAACCCGGATTTGTTTTTTTCTCAATCGATTTATGAATTTCGAACAGCGGTATACTACTGTTGCCTTTATTTGATATCTCTTCATCAGTTATGTTTAAAAAGGATGGTTTACTATTTATAATAGAATTACAGCGATGGTATATAATATATAAGTGTATGAATAATCTAGCACCTGAATATTTATCTGAACTATTTTCAAGTTGTTCAGTTGTTAATAAATACTCTTAAGATCATCTTCCCAAAATAATATATTTGTTCAACGCTATGAAACTAATTATGGTAAAAGAACATTTATGTATTAGGGAACCTAGTTGTGGAATTCCTTGCCTTTGACTTTCTTCTTCTTCTTCTGGTATACAGTTACAGCTTTATTTATATTGAAGATTACGAACTGTTGCATGCGCGGAGTATATGATTAAAATTATATATGAACAAAAATGTATCTTTAAAAATGTAGACTCCTTGGTGATATTTACATGAAACAAAGACAACAAGTGATTAAAAATATGTACATTGGTATTTATAGAATTAGTTTATGTTGTGGAGAACAGTTGGTGTCAACTGATCTCTATATGTTTCAATTGTTTGACATGCTACTACAACTTCTGGTAACATGTTCCATTGGATGATAGTTTGCGGAAAAAATGACCATTTGTAACTGTCTTTAGAGGTGGATATTTGCCGAAATGTTTGGGTATGTAATTTTCTTGTTCTAGTATCTGATGGTATAAGGACTAGTGATGGAATTGCGATGGGTCCATGTATGACTTTGTAGAACATAATTAGTCTGGTTTTGAGGCGACGCTCAGTAAGTGAGGGCCATTGTAGTTCGTTTAACATGGATGTAACACTACTGGTGTTGTGGTAGTTGTTACACACATAACGGGCCGCACGCCTCTGTACCATTTCTAGCTTATTTTTATATTTTGCTGTGTATGGATCCCATAAACTACAGAAAAAAAGTAAAAGTAGAAATGTTTTTAAAACAAAATGGCAAGCTTATCTCTTGAAAATACAAGAAGAGAACTTTTCGCAGTTTTAATGTAACAATATTATTGTAAATATACTTTTTATTTAAGTCAATGGTATTTGTCTACCTGTACTATATATGTGCTCTTGTATGCAGTGTATGTTTTTGCTTTATCATAGTACCCTTTTGTTTATGTATTATTGTCTGAAAAATTTTGTTTTCTTATATGTAGATAAGAAGGCCACGGGGCAGATTAACTGTTTTGTTAACTGTTTAACCTTCTGAAAATAAAGAATTTATTATTATTATTAATATCATCTGAGATAATTATGTGTTATAGTAATCTCAGATAGCTCAAATCAGGAACTGACAAATATATATATATATAGATATACTGTTCCCAGCTCAAATTTAATTTATTGATTTTTTCATAAATATATTTGTTTAACTAGAATATAAAAATATTTTTTCGGTAATATTGTCTTCTTGTCGCAAAAATTAACTTTTTGTCGCTTTTTGGCGCTTGTTGTCGCTTCCTAAATCTTCTTGTCTCTAAATAGTGAGACCGCATTTTTTACATGTTCATAACCGGAATAGGTTGTTTTATACAAACAACACAAAGTTTCCAGTTGATTTCTTCCTAGCAAGATTATACATTTAATATGGTAGCTTTTATTTGATCTTTCAATGAATTATAACACATGATACAGAAATTCTGTCCATCATACCCAATGTAAAGAAGGACAAAGGCTTTTCTGGCTTACTTCTATCTGGTAGTGGTGTTGCCTATAATTATAAATATGCTCAAGGCAGGTGAAAGAGGACGAATTTCGCTGCAGCATAACTCGGCCTAAAACAAACTCGGCCTATAGCAAACTCAGACTTTAAGTTTAACAAACTCGGCCTACCATTATTTATGATATGAGGCAGGTGTTACATCTACCTGTGAAAGGGGACGAAATCCGTAAAATTATTTTTTGAATTTAACAGCATATTTTAACTTCAGAATCTGTTGAAAAAGAAACAGAAATAAGGAAACGTTTCTGATGTTGGTCCTGTTGTAAAGGATTTTAGTTGCGACATCATTTTCAATGTAAACAAACAAACGCTATCATCATGTAGTGTTTTTTATTATATCAAATAATTATTAAAATAAAATTGTTATAATTTTTAACAGGATTTTTGGAAGGAAAAATAGGTTATTGATTTGGGAATGTACGGCGGCGGGCGGGCAGCTGCCAAACAGTGTCCGTTCATTACCATGCAAACGCTTTGATGAATTTTTTTCAAATTTTGATATGTTGTTTCCTGTGACTAAATGAAGGTCAAGATTAATTTTCACGATTTTAGCTTCTCTCGTTTTTGAGTTTTCGACTTTTTAGAAGTCCAAATATATACTTATATGATTGAGTTATTTCCCTTTGAACAGAAATTGTGATTTGCAAATATCATTTTCATTAGATAATAATCTAATTTTATTAAAGGATATATTTCATTACATTACATTGTGTAGATAAAATCGTTGACATTGATAGATAAGTTGCAGATCTATATTAGTTTGTGACAAATGAAAGAAAAATATTGGGAACTATTAATTATATATATAAAGTTTGATTACACTAAGTATTTTTAAATAATTTTCACCTGTTAATAGATAACAAAACATCTGGTAAATATCTTATCACACAATTATAATTGGAGTGACAGATTTATTTGAAAATTTTCTGTTTCCTAAGTGTTGATAAGATCTGTAGGACAGTATAAATAAAGTTTGAAATTTACTGTTCATTGTTAGACATTTTGAAGATAATTACAGATAAGTTGTATAGATTTTCAATAGATATTGTACTAATGATAAATGACATTTAGGATTTATTTTCATCTTTTCTTTTGTAAATTGTTTGAAGAATTTTGTGGTGGGTTTGTTTGTTATTTTGTATAAAATTATTTTCTGTGTGAATGCTATATATATATATTTTTTTTGATGAAGCAAACTCCTTTAAAAACTAAGCTTAGTTTGTCTATTAATAAACATATATTTAGATTTTTTGATTTTGGGCCCAGTTTTCAAGTTGGTCGAAATCGGGGTCCAAAATTATACTGTGTTTGATTTCAACATAAATTGAATATATACTGGGTTCTTTGAAAAGCTGAATGTAAACCTGTATTTATTTTCATTATTAATTAGATAATACCCCCACTGAGGTCCAAAGGGTCCTAAATTAAACTTTTGTTTGATTTCATCAACAATTCAAAAATTGAATTCTTGGGGTTCTTTGATATGCTAATGATAACAATGTTATTTTACAATTTTGAGTTCCTTCGGATGCTGATTTTTTATTGATTTTTTTTTTTTTTTTCATTTCATTGAGTATCTTACTGTAATTGGGGACATCGTCCCCATATAAATAAATAAAGTGAACAACCTCGGCCTATGATTTGTATATTATGTTTTTCAGTCGGCTAAAAAGGCCCCAGCATGAAACAATTCAGTTGAGAAAACTCATGGCCTTAAAAGTTTTTTTTTTGGTAAATGAGTTAAAGAATTGGCATGTACTGGTAAGAGCACTTTGATTGACAGTGAATGGCTTCTTAGAAATTTCCTGAATGTCTTAATTCATGATTGAAAGATTAATTATTAGGATAATGAGTAATCATACTAATTGCAATGGTCACATCAAACTGATGCAGTTAGTCTGAGTTTTAACAGAGGTAAGCTGAGGCAAACATTTATTATCAGATTATATATATTTCTAAAAATATGTTTGGAATAAAATTTTAAAAGAATTTCTTTGATCTTACCACATAGTTCTATAAAAGAACATGAAAAAATTGTACAAGATCAAAGACTTTCTTATTTTGACAGAAATAGGAATACAACATGTACAATGGTACCATCCAAAACATTTGACAGAAATAGGAATACAACCTGTACAATGGTATCATCCAAAACACTTGACAGAAATAGGAATACAACATGTACGATGGTATCATCCAAAACATTTGACAGAAATAGGAATACAACCTGTACAATGGTACCATCCAAAACATTTGACAGAAATAGGAATACAACCTGTACAATGGTACCATCCAAAACATTTGACAGAAATAGGAATACAACCTGTACAATGGTACCATCCAAAACATTTGACAGAAATAGGAATACAACCTGTACAATGGTACCATCCAAAACATTTGACAGAAATAGGAATACAACATGGTACCATGGTACCATCCAAAACACTTTAGGAATACAACATGTACAATGGTACCATCCAAAACATCTGACAGAAATAGGAATACAACCTGTACAATGGTACCATCCAAAACACTTGACAGAAATAGGAATACAACATGTACAATGGTACCATCCAAAACATCTGACAGAAATAGGAATACAACATGTACAATGGTACCATCCAAAACACTTGACAGAAATAGAATACAACATGAAATACCATCCAAAACATCTGACAGAAATAGGAATACAACATGTACAATGGTACCATCCAAAACATCTGACAGAAATAGGAATACAACATGTACAATGGTACCATCCAAAACACTTGACAGAAATAGGAATACAACATGTACAATGGTACCATCCAAAACACTTGACAGAAATACCATCCAAAACACTTGACAGAAATAGGAATACAACATGTACAATGGTACCATCCAAAACATTTGACAGAAATAGGAATACAACATGTACAATGGTACCATCCAAAACACTTGACAGAAATGACAACATGTAAATAGGAATACAACCTGTACAATGGTACCATCCACTTGACAGAAATAGGAATACAACCTGTACAATGGTACCATCCAAAACACTTGAAGAAATAGGAATACAACATGTACAATGGTACCATCCAAAACATTTGACAGAAATAGGAATACAACCTGTACAATGGTACCATCCAAAACACTTGACAGAAATAGGAATACAACCTGTACAATGGTACCATCCAAAACACTTGGTACAATGGTACCATCCAAAACACAATGGTACCATCCAAACATCTGACAGAAATAGGAATACAACATGTACAATGGTACCATGTAGGAATACAACCTGGGTACCATCCACCATCAACCTGTAAATGGTACATCCAAAACACTTGACAGAATCCAAAACATTTGACAGAAATAGGAATACAACCTGTACAATGGTACCATCCAAAACATTTGACAGAAATAGGAATACAACCTGTACAATGGTACCATCCAAAACATTTGACAGAAATAGGAATACAACATGTACAATGGTACCATCCAAAACACTTGACAGAAATAGGAATACAACATGTAAAATGGTACCATCCAAAACATTTGACAGAAATAGGAATACAACACAATGGTACCATCCAAAACACTTGACAGAAATACCATCAATGGTACCAAAACATTTGACAGAAATAGGAATACAACATGTACAATGGTACCATCCAAAACATTTGACAGAAATAGGAATACAACATGTACAATGGTACCATCCAAAACACTTGACAGAAATAGGAATACAACCTGTACAATGGTACCATCCAAAACACTTGACAGAAATACATTTGACAGAAATAGGAATACAACCTGTACAATGGTACCATCCAAAACACTTGACAGAAATAGGAATACAACATGTAAAATGGTACCATCCAAAACATTTGACAGAAATAGGAATACAACATGTACAATGGTACCATCCAAAACATTTGACAGAAATAGGAATACAACATGTACATGTACCATGGTACAACATGTACAAAACATCTGACAGAAATAGGAATACAACATGTACAATGGTACCATCCAAAACATCTGACAGAAATAGGAATACAACATGTACAATGGTACCATCCAAAACATTTGACAGAAATAGGAATACAACATGTACAATGGTACCATCCAAAACATTTGACAGAAATAGGAATACAACCTGTACAATGGTACCATCCAAAACACTTGACAGAAATAGGAATACAACATGTACAATGGTACCATCCAAAACATCTGACAGAAATAGGAATACAGTACAATACCATCCAAAACATCTGACAGAAATAGGAATACAACATGTACAATGGTACCATCCAAAACATCTGACAGAAATAGGAATACCATCCAAAACACTTGACAGAAATAGGAATACAACATGTACAATGGTACCATCCAAAACATTTGACAGAAATAGGAATACAACATGTACAATGGTACCATCCAAAACACTTGACAGAAATAGGAATACAACATGTACAATGGTACCATCCAACAGAAATAGGAATACATGTACAATGACAGAAATAGGAATACAACATGTACAATGGTACCATCCAAAACACTTGGTACCATCCAAAACATTTGAAAAATAGGAATACAACATGTACAATGGTACCATCCAAAACATTTGACAGAAATAGGAATACAACATGTACAATGGTACCATCCAAAACACTTGACAGAAATAGGAATACAACATGTACAATGGTACCATCCAAAACATCTGACAGAAATAGGAATACAACATGTACAATGGTACCATCCAAAACACTTGACAGAAATAGGAATACAACATGTACAATGGTACCATCCAAAACACTTGACAGAAATAGGAATACAACATGTACAATGGTACCATCCAAAACACTTGACAGAAATAGGAATACAACATGTACAATGGTACCATCCAAAACATCTGACAGAAATAGGAATACAACATGTACAATGGTACCATCCAAAACACTTGACAGAAATAGGAATACAACATGTACAATGGTACCATCCAAAACATTTAGGAATACAACATGAACAATGGTACCATCCAAAACATCTGACAGAAATAGGAATACAACCTGTACAATGGTACCATCCAAAACATCTGACAGAAATAGGAATACAACCTGTACAATGGTACCATCCAAAACACTTGACAGAAATAGGAATACAACCTGGTACCACAATGGTACCATCAATGGTACCAAAACATTTGACAGAAATACAACCTGTACAATGGTACCATCCAAAACATTTGACAGAAATAGGAATACAACATGTACAATGGTACCATCCAAAACATTTGACAGAAATAGGAATACAACATGTACAATGGTACCATCCAAAACATTTGACAGAAATAGGAATACAACATGTACAATGGTACCATCCAAAACACTTGACAGAAATAGGAATACAACCTGTACAATGGTACCATCCAAAACACTTGACAGAAATAGGAATACAACATGTACAATGGTACCATCCAAAACATTTGACAGAAATAGGAATACAACCTGTACAATGGTACCATCCAAAACACTTGACAGAAATAGGAATACAACATGTAAAATGGTACCATCCAAAACACTTGACAGAAATAGGAATACAACATGTACAATGGTACCATCCAAAACATTTGACAGAAATAGGAATACAACATGTAAAATGGTACCATCCAAAACATTTGACAGAAATAGGAATACAACATGTACAATGGTACCATCCAAAACACTTGACAGAAATAGGAATACAACATGTAAAATGGTACCATCCAAAACATTTGACAGAAATAGGAATACAACATGTACAATGGTACCATCCAAAACATTTGACAGAAATAGGAATACAACATGTACAATGGTACCATCCAAAACATTTGACAGAAATGGAATACAACCTGTACAATGGTACCATCCAAAACACTTGACAGAAATGGGAATACAACATGTACCATGGTACCATCCAAAACACTTGACAGAAATAGGAATACAACATGTACAATGGTACCATCCAAAACATTTGACAGAAATAGGAATACAACATGTACAATGGTACCATCCAAAACATTTGACAGAAATAGGAATACAACCTGTACAATGGTACCATCCAAAACATCTGACAGAAATAGGAATACAACATGTACAATGGTACCATCCAAAACATTTGACAGAAATAGGAATACAACATGTACAATGGTACCATCCAAAACATTTGACAGAAATAGGAATACAACATGTACCATGGTACCATCCAAAACATTTGACAGAAATAGGAATACAACATGTACCATGGTACCATCCAAAACATTTGACAGAAATAGGAATACAACATGTACAATGGTACCATCCAAAACATTTGACAGAAATAGGAATACAACATGTACAATGGTACCATCCAAAACATTTGACAGAAATGACAGAATGGTACCATCCAAAACATTTGACAGAAATAGGAATACAACATGTACAATGGTACCATCAAAACATTTGACAGAAATAGGAATACAACATGTACCATGGTACCATCCAAAACATTTGACAGAAATAGGAATACAACATGTACCATGGTACCATCCAAAACATCTGACAGAAATAGGAATACAACATGTATGGACAGAAATACAACATCCAAAACATTTGACAGAAATAGGAATACAACATGTAAAATGGTACCATTCAAAACACTTGACAGAAATAGGAATACAACATGTACAATGGTACCATCCAAAACATCTGACAGAAATAGGAATACAACATGTAAAATGGTACCATTCAAAACACTTGACAGAAATAGGAATACAACATGTACAATGGTACCATTCAAAACACTTGACAGAAATAGGAATACAACATGTAAATGGTACCATCCAAAACATCTGACAGAAATAGGAATACAACATGTACAATGGTACCATTCAAAACACTTGACAGAAATAGGAATACAACATGTACAATGGTACCATTCAAAACACTTGACAGAAATAGGAATACAACATGTACAATGGTACCATCCAAAACATTTGACAGAAATAGGAATACAACATGTACAATGGTACCATCCAAAACATTTGACAGAAATAGGAATACAACATGTACAATGGTACCATCCAAAACATTTGACAGAAATCATGGAAATAGGAATACAACATGTAAAATGGTACCATCCAAAACATTTGACAGAAATAGGAATACAACATGTACAATGGTACCATCCAAAACACTTGACAGAAATAGGAATACAACATGTACAATGGTACCATCCAAAACACTTGACAGAAATAGGAATACAACATGTACCAAAAACACTGGTACCATCCAAAACATTTGACAGAAATAGGAATACAACATGTACAATGGTACCATCCAAAACACTTGACAGAAATAGGAATACAACATGTACAATGGTACCATCCAAAACACTTGACAGAAATAGGAATACAACATGTACAATGGTACCATCCAAAACACTTGACAGAAATAGGAATACAACATGTACAATGGTACCATTCAAAACATTTGACAGAAATAGGAATACAACATGTACAATGGTACCATCCAAAACACTTGACAGAAATAGGAATACAACCTGTACAATGGTACCATCCAAAACATTTGACAGAAATAGGAATACAACCTGTACAATGGTACCATCCAAAACATTTGACAGAAATAGGAATACAACATGTACAATGGTACCATCCAAAAACATTTGACAGAAATAGGAATACAACATGTAAATGGTACCATGGTACCATTCAAAACACTTGACAGAAATAGGAATACAACATGTACAATGGTACCATCCAAAACATCTGACAGAAATAGGAATACAACATGTACAATGGTACCATTCAAAACACTTGACAGAAATAGGAATACAACATGTACAATGGTACCATTCAAAACACTTGACAGAAATAGGAATACAACATGTAAAATGGTACCATCCAAAACACTTGACAGAAATAGGAATACAACATGTACAATGGTACCATCCAAAACACTTGACAGAAATAGGAATACAACATGTACAATGGTACCATCCAAAACATTTGACAGAAATAGGAATACAACCTGTACAATGGTACCATCCAAAACATTTGACAGAAATAGGAATACAACATGTACAATGGTACCATCCAAAACATTTGACAGAAATCATGGAAATAGGAATACAACATGTAAAATGGTACCATCCAAAACATTTGACAGAAATAGGAATACAACATGTACAATGGTACCATCCAAAACACTTGACAGAAATAGGAATACAACATGTACAATGGTACCATCCAAAACACTTGACAGAAATAGGAATACAACATGTAAAATGGTACCATCCAAAACATTTGACAGAAATAGGAATACAACATGTACAATGGTACCATCCAAAACACTTGACAGAAATAGGAATACAACATGTAAAATGTAAAATGGTACCATCCAAAACATTTGACAGAAATAGGAATACAACATGTACAATGGTACCATCCAAAACACTTGACAGAAATAGGAATACAACATGTACAATGGTACCATCCAAAACATTTGACAGAAATAGGAATACAACATGTAAAATGGTACCATCCAAAACATTTGACAGAAATAGGAATACAACATGTACAATGGTACCATCCAAAACATTTGACAGAAATAGGAATACAACATGTACAATGGTACCATTCAAAACACTTGACAGAAATAGGAATACAACATGTACAATGGTACCATCCAAAACACTTGACAGAAATAGGAATACAACCTGGTACCATGGTACCATCCAAAACATTTGACAGAAATAGGAATACAACATGTACAATGGTACCATCCAAAACACTTGACAGAAATAGGAATACAACCTGTACCATGGTACCATCCAAAACACTTGACAGAAATAGGAATACAACCTGTACAATAGTACCATCCAAAACACTTGACAGAAATAGGAATACAACATGTACAATGGTACAATCCAAAACATCTGACAGAAATAGGAATACAACATGTACAATGGTACCATCCAAAACATTTGACAGAAATAGGAATACAACATGTACAATGGTACCATCCAAAACATTTGACAGAAATAGGAATACAACATGTACAATGGTACCATCCAAAACATCTGACAGAAATAGGAATACAACCTGTACAATGGTACCATCCAAAACATTTGACAGAAATAGGAATACAACATGTACAATGGTACCATCCAAAACATTTGACAGAAATAGGAATACAACATGTACAATGGTACCATCCAAAACATTTGACAGAAATAGGAATACAACATGTACAATGGTACCATCCAAAACACTTGACAGAAATAGGAATACATCCTGTACAATGGTACCATCCAAAACACTTGACAGAAATAGGAATACAACCTGTACAATGGTACCATCCAAAACATCTGACAGAAATAGGAATACAACATGTACAATGGTACCATCCAAAACATTTGACAGAAATAGGAATACAACATGTACAATGGTACCATCCAAAACATTTGACAGAAAATAGGAATACATCATGTACCACAATGGTACCATCCAAAACACTTGACAGAAATAGGAATACAACCTGTACAATGGTACCATCCAAAACATTTGACAGAAATAGGAATACAACATGTACAATGGTACCATCCAAAACATCTGACAGAAATAGGAATACAACATGTACAATGGTACCATCCAAAACATTTGACAGAAATAGGAATACAACATGTACAATGGTACCATCCAAAACATTTGACAGAAATAGGAATACAACATGTACCATGGTACCATCCAAAACATTTGACAGAAATAGGAATACAACCTGTACAATGGTACCATCCAAAACACTTGACAGAAATAGGAATACAACCTGTACAATGGTACCATCCAAAACATTTGACAGAAATAGGAATACAACATGTACAATGGTACCATCCAAAACATTTGACAGAAATAGGAATACAACCTGTACAATGGTACCATCCAAAACACTTGACAGAAATAGGAATACAACATGTACAATGGTACCATCCAAAACACTTGACAGAAATAGGAATACAACATGTACAATGGTACCATCCAAAACACTTGACAGAAATAGGAATACAACCTGTACAATGGTATCATCCAAAACACTTGACAGAAATAGGAATACAACCTGTACAATGGTATCATCCAAAACACTTGACAGAAATAGGAATACAACATGTACAATGGTACCATCCAAAACACTTGACAGAAATAGGAATACAACATGTACAATGGTACCATCCAAAACATTTGACAGAAATAGGAATACAACCTGTACAATGGTACCATCCAAAACACTTGACAGAAATAGGAATACAACCTGTACAATGGTACCATCCAAAACACTTGACAGAAATAGGAATACAACATGTACAATGGTACCATCCAAAACACTTTAACACAGTAGTGTTATCTAACCGAGTATAAATAGAGTTTAAAGTTGTAAAACTCAACTTTATGTACCAAAACGTGTGCAGTGTTGTCGTTTATCATACTTATATTCTTCTCTTAAAGTTTGTTATAGGCCGAGTTTGTGAGGCCAATTTTGTTATAGTCCAAGTTTGTTTTGGACCAAGTTATCAGGGTCCTTCAGGGATTCTAAATTATTATTTAAATGCTGATTATGGCAAAATTCAGACAACAATAAAATTTATCAATATTTTGAAATTTTACAAATTTTGACATTAAAAAATACAAACAATCACAGTTACCATCATTTTAAAACCATCCTTAATTTTTTAGATTACTACATTATTGGCTTCAACAAGGACTGGACAATAAGGGGTTTAACCATTTGATATTCTAGGGGAGAGGGCAGGATGATTTTTTTTTCAGTATTGGTTTTTTTATTTTAATCTTGTTAGGCATGCTTATTTTTATTTTTACTTTTGTACACATTTGTATCCTCCACTATGTATTTTTTAATGTAAAAATTTGTAAAATTTAAAAATAACTGATAAATTTTGATAAGGAACTATATACATTAAAACAAAAGAAAATAATGAAAAAAACATTGGAAAGTATTTGCCCGATCTATCATATATTCTAAGAATTATATTTTCTTGATCTCTACACATCAACAAGGTACCTATATATGAGTAATCAAGCAAACACACTCTAAAGCATAGAATACTTTAAACTTTCATCTTATCATCTCAGACCTGCCAACTTTCCCTATTTATAGTGGGATTTCCCCCATGAGAATTGTTGACTTTACACTTGAAATCCTCCATTGTATAAACTGAAACTATAAAACAAGCATCCTAAGGAGTCAGAAAGGTATTGAATATAATAATAAGGAGGTGTGGTATGATTGCCAATGAGACAACTATCTAATAGAGACTATAGGATGTGATTGTAAGCAGCTATAGGTCAACATACACCCCAAATAAGCACATATTTACTCATTAAAAACAATCTGTTAGATTGGAGAGGCCATCATGTGCTTAAAATACCCCCTGAAGATGTTTAGAAGTTTACTGGTATGTATCATGTGTGTTGTAGGTAATAAAGATATTATTTTTACTACTTTTAGTCTGTGACTCTTCACACTGACCTTGGAGATATAAAGATTGAATTGTTCTGTGAGAGCTGTCCAGTCACATGTGAGGTAATTAAAGGATAGATTTTTGGTCTGTCATCAGATAATACTTTGACTGGTTTATTAGCTGACCTAGCCGTCGTCGTTATCTTTTATAAAAATCTTCTCTGAAACTATTTGGGCAAATTTAAACAAACTTGGCCACAATCATTATTGGGGTATCTAGTTAATAAATATATAAAAAAATATGTCCAATGAACCCCCACTTTTGCCAACCAACATGGCCGACATGGCTAAAAATAAAACATAGTGGTAAAATGCAAGTTTTGTGTATTACCTGAAAACTGCTATGAATAGAGAATATCTTACAGGGGCAGAAATGATCAGAATGTTGAGATCTACCTGCTGTCTATTTACTACAAAACTGTCAGACGACCTCTTATACATGTATATACATGTATAAAGTCAACCAATTTTTTTATCATTGTTGCCTATTATTATGAAAACTATAATAGATAAAGAAAAACTTTATTATGAACAATGATCAGCAAGACTAGATCTACAAATAAGTCAACATGGCTGTAATCGTCAGACGACTTCTGATTGGAGTTATTGCCCTTTTAAATGACAAATTTTGCCAATATTTTGCATTTTTGCCTAATATCTCACCTAAATCTTCTCCTTTGAAATAATGGGCCAAATTTTATCAAATGTGGCCACAACCATTATTTTGGTATACATGTATTATTTAAAAAATGTGTTTGATGACCCACCTGCCAACCAACATGGCTGACATGGCTTAAAATAGAACATAGGGGTAAAAAATTATCAGCAAGATGAGATCTGCAAATAAGTTTGCATGGCTGAAATCCTCAGACGACTCCTTATTGGGGTTATTGCTCTTTAATGATGATATTTTAAAAATTTTGTGTTTTTGTTTAATATCTTAAAACTATAAAAGATAGATAGGTCAAAACTTTAAAAGCCAAAATGTTCAACAAGTCAAGATCTGCAAATATGTTTTCATGATAGAAGTTATCAGTCTATTCCTTATTGAAGTTATTGCCCTTTAATGACAACTTTTCCAAATTTTTTGCATTTTTTGCCTATTTTTTTGAAAACTATAATAGATAAAAGAATTTTTTTCAAAATAGCAAAAAAGATCAGCAAGACAAGATCTACAAATAAGCCATCACAGCTGAAATCTTAAGTTGACTTGTAATTGGAGTTATTGCCCTTTAGAGGTGATTTTTTCCCATTTTTTGGAAATTTTATCTATTATCTTGGAAAGTATAATACATACAAATGCAGATAGAAACTTTATAAAGCAAACATGATCAAGTAGAGTTATTGCCCTTTCATTATGATTTTTACCAAAAAGTGGCCATGGTTGACAATGTAGAGGAGTGACACAGGCCTCTAGGTTCTAACTTTGCTACAATTTGACAATTCATGCACATTATGTTTTATTCCTTGTAGCTTAAAAGATCTAAATTTAGGTTCAATTATTCTTTACTTTTGTTGCTAATTCATTGCATGTTGTACTTTTTGTCCCCGTGCCACGTGTTGCGGGGGACATAGAATTATGGGGCATCCATCCTTCCGTCTGTCCTTCAGGTCTTGTTAGGGCTCTCACATGTACATATATTGCCAGATCTTTATGAAACTTATATCGTAGGTTTATATCAGCAATGTCTCAGACGAGTTTGAAAATCAGTGCCGATCAAATATATTTAAAAGAATTATGCCCCTTGGAAATAATAATTATATGGAAAATTGCATTGTAAGCACTCTCATGTGTACAATTTTTGCCAGATTTTTATCAAATTTATATCAAAGTTTTATATAAGCAATGTCTCGAACAAGTTTGAAAATCAGTTGCAATGAAATATTTTAAATGTGTTATGCCCCTTGGAAATATAACTTATATTGGGAAATGCATTATATTTGCTCTCAAGCTGTCATTCCTCTGAGATATTTGTAAAAAGTTATAAAGAACAAACAAAAAGTTGTATTGCCCTTGAATAGATAAAATATGTGCAATGTGGGGGGACATTGGAACTCTGTTCTTTTATTTAATTAATATGAATTCACTTATAAACAGAAAGGGACTTAATTTTTCTTGTACACTGTATTTCTTCCTGTGTTGAAATGGTATACATAAAACTTTGAGCTATTTACTCCAGCATCACTGGTGAAGTAAAATTGGTACCGTTAATCAGATTTTATTACGCAATACACTGTTCCTGACATTGTTGCAAGTAATCTGCTTGGAGATGCAGCTGTTGATATTCAAGTACAATGAAGTACAAGAACGCATGATTTTGATAACAGCAGAATTGAAAATTTGAGCCAGCTTTCAGTAAATTGAGTATTCCTGAGTATAAATATAACTTAATTTAGTATTATTTAATTGTACTTTTAGTTCCCTACTAAATGTTAATGTGCCTTTCCCAATGAAGAAACCTTATCACTATAAGATAAGGAGATGTTTGATTATTGCCAATGAGACAATAATTCAGAAAGATGTGAAGAATTACAGGTCACCATCCAGCCTTCAACAATGAGGAAAACCAAAACCGTTTAGTTGTCTATAAAAGGCCTTTGGTATAACAAACAAAAGGTGAAGCAGTCAAAAGGGAATCAACAACCTAATTTATACAACAACAATTAACAAAAACAATTATTGCAGACAGTCACTAATGACAACCACTTGAATACAGGCCATGCAGAATGTTGCAGGCTAAACAGGCTTGTTCAGGACAGTACTTCAGCAGTTATAATTAAGACTAAGAGTGGAGTAAACCTGGGTTAAACAGGCTTGTTCAGGACAGTACTTCATCAATTATAATAAAGAGTGGAGTAAACCTAGGTTTAGTGAAATAGTTTACATCAATAATTACCTTATTTAAGTCTATTACTACAGTACAGATACAAATGTATTAATATCATTTCCTTAAGTGACTTGAATTTTTTTACAGAATTTTTTAGCATTGTGTGCAAGTGATTACTACAATGGATGCATATTTCACAGAAATATTAAAGGATTCATGTTACAGACAGGTGATCCAACAGGTAAATAGAAATATTAAAGGTTTCACACTGCAGACAGGTGATCCAACAGGTAAATAGAAATATTAAAGGTTTCACACTACAGACAGGTGATCCAACAGGTAAATAGAAATATTAAAGGTTTCACATTACAGACAGGTGATCCAAAAGGTAAATAGAAATATTAAAGGTTTCACACTGCAGACAGGTGATCCAACAGGTAAGTAGAAATATTAAAGGTTTCACTCTACAAACAGGTGATCCAACAGATAAATAGAAATGTTAAAGGTTTCACACTGCAGACAGGTGATCCAACAGGTAAATAGAAATATTAAAGGTTTCACACTACAGACAGGTGATCCAACAGGGAAATAGAAATATTAAAGGTTACATGTTACAGACAGGTGATCCAAAAGGCAAATAGAAATATTAAAGGATTCATGTTACAGACAGGTGATCCAAAGGTAAATAGAAATATTTAAGGTTTCACTCTACAGACAGGTGATCCAACAGATAAATATAAATATTATAGGTTTCACACTACAGACAGGTGATCCAACAGGAAAATAGAAATATTATAGGTTTCACACTGCAGACAGGTGATCCAACAGGTAAATAGAAATATTAAAGGTTTCACACTACAGACAGGTGATCCAACAGGTAAATAGAAATATTAAAGGTTTCACACTACAGACAGGTGATCTAACAGGTAAATAGAAATATTAAAGGTTTCACTCTACAGACAGGTGATCCAACAGGTAAATAGAAATATTAAAGGTTTCACACTACAGACAGGTGATCCAACAGGTAAATAGAAATATTAAAGGATTCATGTTACAGACAGGTGATTTAACAGGAAAATAGAAATATTCAAGGTTTCACACTGTAGACAGGTGATCCAACAGGTAAATAGAAATATTAAAGGTTTCACACTGTAGACAGGTGATCCAACAGGTAAATAGAAATATTTAAGGTTTCACACTGTAGACAGGTGATCCAACAGGTAAATAGAAATATTAAAGGTTTCACACTACAGACAGGTGATCCAACAGGTAAATAGAAATATTAAAGGTTTCACACCACAGACATTTGATTCAACAGGTAAATAGAAATATTAAAGGTTTCACACTGCAGACAGGTGATCCAACGGGTAAATAGAAATATTAAAGGTTTCACACTGCAGACAGGTGATCCAACAGGTAAATAGAAATATTAAAAGTTTCACACTACAGACAGGTGATCCAACAGGTAAATAGAAATATCAAAGGTTTCACACCTCAGACATTTGATCCAAAAGGTAAATAGAAATATTAAAGGTTTCACACTACAGACAGGTGATCCAACAGGTAAATAGAAATATTAAAGGTTTCACACTACAGACAGGTGATCCAACAGGTAAATAGAAATATTAAAGGTTTCACACTGCAGACAAGGTGATCCAACAGGTAAATAGAAATATTAAGGGTTTCACACTACAGACATTTGATCCAACAGGTAAATAGAAATATTAAAGGTTTCACACTACAGACAGGTGATCCAACAGGTAAATAGAAATATTAAAGGTTTCACACTACAGACAGGTGATCTAACAGGTAAATAGAAATATTAAAGGTTTCACACTACAGACAGGTGATCTAACAGGTAAATAGAAATATTAAAGGTTTCACACTACAGCAGGTGATCCAACAGGTAAATAGAAATATCAAATGTTTCAAACTACAGACAGGTGATCCAACAGGTAAATAGAAATATTAAAGGTTTCACACTACAGACAGGTGATCTAACAGGTAAATAGAAATATTAAAGGTTTCACACTACAGACAGGTGATCCAACAGGTAAATAGAAATGTTAAAGGTTTCACACTACAGCAGGTGATCCAACAGGTAAATAGAAATATCAAATGTTTCAAACTACAGACAGGTGATCCAACAGGTAAATAGGAATATTAAAGGTTTCACACTACAGACAGGTAATCTAACAGGTAAATAGAAATATTAAAGGTTTCACACTACAGACAGGTGATCCAACAGGTAAATAGAAATATCAAATGTTTCAAACTACAGTCAGGTGAAGACATAAATTATATCCTGATTAATGTCAATCTGTGTACTAACACAACATATCATATCATATGCTCTATACTATATTTACTAATAGATGACTACTAGAGGACGAAAGAAGGTACTGGTACTTGGATGTATCTATTGATACATGTTAATATGTTTATAAAATTTGTTTTTAGAAGAAGAAAAAAAACCTACTTTTAATGATTTTGATACATGTACAAGGAATATTACTTTTGTTTAAAAAGAATATTAAATTATGGTTTCATTTATTTTTCAAAACAAATGAATACATGTACATGTATATATGTGACTTCAGTTTTGAAAATGTTCTTCATACCTTAAGAAAATATAGGCAAACTGCCCTGACGTATCAAAGTCTGATCTACACAGTCAATTATTTGACAGATTCACTATATGCATATTTTTGTAGAACTCTTTAATACTCATTCTCTGTAACCACTTAAACTTTTTCGGCACACATAGTCACCGATCTTCCTGAAAATTGGCTGATACGTAGATCCTATTAGACAAGTCAGAAAAATAATGCCAACCGATATATATATTGGTTGGTTACCATGGTAACAGCAGAGAAAGTTGGGATTTTGAGAAAATACAATATTTGGTGTAGTGTTGTGAAATTATGCGGCTACATCTATTAAAAGAAACACAAAACAATTAATTGTTTGTCTTGTTTTAGTCAAAAATGAAAAAAGTTACGGGTAATCTACCTAGAAACATGTGAAATTAATTTCTAAAAATGATAATTGTGCAATATTCCTCACAATCTGAATTATCTCCCTTTGATGGGTTACTCTAATGACTGGACTAAAACGAAAATGCTAATAACTTTTTATTTCTAAAAGGATTGATGTCAAATTTAAATTGTTATAAATTTAAACCATTCAATACATAAATATAAGAAAAAATATAGAAAACTTTTTAAATCTTCATAAACGTGACCTGACCAACGCTGACAATGACAGGACCAAATGAAAATGCTAATAACTTTTTATTTCTTAAAGGATTTATGTTAAATTTGAAATATAATAAAATTTGATCATTTAATATATAAATTAATGAATAAATATTGAAAAAATAATAAAAATTCAGAAAACGTTACCTTCCTAACGTTGACAATGACCTAACCAACAACAGCAAAAACCTGGCGATGAAAATTTCTGTGTTATTTAATATTATTAAAAAACAGAGAAAACAATATGTTTTGGGGTAAAAAACTTGACCTGACCAACGTTTTACTGTGTCCTGGTCGTTGTACTACCTAAAACTTATTTATATCTTATAGGACAAAATGTAGGCCGATTTGCTGAAAATTTATGAAAAATTAACATAAGATTGAATGGTAAAAAACTGGAAAAAACAGTTTAGGTACTTTGACGAGGACTGGATTATTTAAACTTTTTATGGTATTGAGTAGTATATTGTATTTAACTGTGTTGTAAATTATGTTGCATGTTACTGGTTATAATTTGACACGTTTGATCACAAATATAAAGTAACACACAAAGGTGTGATTGAAGTAGGCCATGCATAAATACATATGTAAGTTGATAAATCCAATATAGTTTGTTTTTTAATATTTTCTTACAGTAAATAATTATTTCCACGTACTACTTAAGGCATGCCCGAGCCTTGTGTTGGATATCTTGGTAGTTTTAAATATTTTCATAAAAAACAAATAAACATTTCGCGGACTACTTGTGGTATGCCCAAGCCCCTGCATGCACGATATCCTGGTAGTTTAAAATATTTTCATAAAATATAAGTATACATATTCATGGACTTTACTTGAGGGTTGCCAGAGCCTTGTCTTAGTTTTAAATGTTCCCGAAAGTCAATACATTTATCGTTTGCTAATATGTTTGTAAGCCTTTATATTTTCTTACTTGAAAAATTAATGGTTCAATTTAAGTGTTTCTATAAATTTGATGCAAAGCCTATTACATATAAATAGGTGTAAAGCCATTTTTCCTGGCCATGAAAACGGTAAGAATGAAGGACAGAAAGTCACAGACAAAAGTCGCGGACAAAAGTCACATGTATAATATGTTATTTATAAACATTGACTCCTGTTTCAAAGTAAAATGTTTTTTTTTGTTAATAGAAAGACAATATACTAATTTTGAGAAACATCTTTCTGTAATTGGCTTTCAGTGAAAATCAAAGTATATGTACATGTATATAATTCTTTTAAAGTTACCATGTGTAAAGATCTAGAGTTATCATATTGTCAATATTTTTAATTTGCTGCTAAAATCCATGAAGATAATTGTTATTTTCTCAAATTTCAATAATCCAATGCCTATTAGTAATGTTAATATAGTGCTACCATAGGCGGATCCAAGGGCCCTGAGGGCCCGCCCCTCCTTTATTGGAACATTTTGTTGATTACATATGGAATCAATGAAGCATGAATGTAGCGGCCATCTCTTAAGACAGCCAGTGGGACCCTTATATGAAAATTGTCTTGATGGTATATTTTCCCCTGTTGCTTGTTGAAAGACCCGCAGTCACCCACTGTCAGATTTTCCGAGGGTCCTCGTAGGAAACCATATTTTTGAAAATCTCGAAAATTCTCCCCAGCCAGAACTTCAAACAAGAAATGTGTCGGATGGATAGCAGGGACCATCGAGTAGCCGACTATAACCGCCCCTGCTTGTTACGCCTTTGTTTGCTAAAGGACCCTTGTGTTTATTCTTTTAGGGCTCCCTAGTTAACCTATTGAAATTTCTGTCCTTGTCCAATTGATCCCGATTTCCAGTGATATTTTAAATTGTCCGTCTTCATCCCAGCCTAGCCCTATTGCAGGACCTTTTTGAAATTTTCTATTTTTTATAACTTCACCTCAAAAATTATCTTCATGTAGATACTTATCATCCAATAATACAATATTATTCAAAACGTATAGCTATACATGCTTTGCCATTTCAACATTGAGTTTAAAAGAATGAATAAGAAAAATAAACAGCTCATAATAAAGGTATTTTTCCTTTATAGAAAGTTTAGATGGTCATTTATCATTTATTTAGTGGATCAACGTCTGACTCTTTTGGTTCTATTTTTATTGTGTTGAATTGTATCAAATTATTCACTTTAATTATTTTTGGTCAGTATACTAGCACAGGACCTACAATGTTCCTATTAAGTTTATTGATTTTGTTCTCTTCTGAAATATGCATGAGATGTTTGACACTGGACACAAAGCAAACCACAACTAATCGATCATTTCTTTTTACAAAATCTTTCCAGCCCCAAATATTGCACAATTGAATATTTAATTTTTAAATGATTTTACTAGTATTTGTTTTTCTAGTTTTTCTTGAAATCATGATCATGAAAACAGAAATTTCTTCATAATCAGCAATTTTATCCACATTAGAGAAATTGTATTTGTTTCCTTCAAATGGTAACACCATTATCGATGTACTATACTAGCAAAATTATTTATACATACACATGTGTGAATACAGTGAAACTTGATAAGTGTTTTAGTTTTCCTACTTTTGTGCACATTTAAGAAACTAACTGAAACTTTTTCAAAATTGTTTTAAACTTGTGTATCATCATGAAATTGTTTCCATAGCAACTGAGTTAAAACTATTATACCTATGTAAATGAATATGTTTAAAATTTTATGATTACAATAATTTTCACAAATTGTATATTTATTTATTTTTTCTGACTGCAGAATTAGGTTTTAAAACATTTTTTTCAAAATTTTCAAATTTTTTTCTGAAAAATGAAAACTAAGCATTTTGTATCCATGGTAACAAAAATGAAACATTACTTTTTCGCATCATTGATAAGATATGACTATGGTATTTATGAATTCATAGTTGACTTTAACTGAGGTGTCCATAAAAATTATGATGAGCATTCAAAATGACCTCAAAGGGTATTTTTACCTAATGAAAACCACATAAAAGGGGGTATATGTGATAATGATTGAAAATGAATATGAAAATATCAGTTATTAAATTACATTAATAAAATGCTTATATTTAATAAAATCATAAAAATTAGTCTTTCTCTTAATCATTTATTATGAAAATTATTTTGAAAATAGCCATTTTCAGCTTAAAACATAGATATCCAGAAGAGGTAAAACTGGTCATCGGTTGCTATGGCAACCGATATGCTTAGCAACCAATATTTTGCCATTTTTGTTTGTTTCATCAAGACTAGTAAGTGTGTGAAGTTTGAAGAAAATCCATGACCATGCGTGCCCCACTCCCTATGTAAGAGTTTAAATAGTTACAGAGAAACAGTATTAATAGTGAATTTTACCTTAGAAGAAAGGCGAAAAGATACCAAAGGGATATTCAAACTCGTAAGTCGAAAACAAACTGACAACGCTATGGCAAAGAACAAAAAACAATTAAAAGACAAACAACAGTACACACACACAACATAGAAAAGATATACATGTAGCTGAGTATTTACTGTTAAATTTCAATTTATATTTAATTCTGTTTTCACAGTCAGTAGAAGTATGATGTATTTTTATGATTACAGGTGTCAGGGGTTTTAGACTAATTTTTTTTTCTACATTGAATTGGTGTCATACTTTATTTTACACATAACAAATCAGTTGACCTTTGTTTTTCTTTCCCACTGCAACACTGATGAGGGGGGGCATCGAAATACTGGGTGTCCTCCCATGTATCTGTCCAGTCTTGTAAGTGCTCTTACTTGTACAATTCTTGCCAGATTTTTATGAAATTCATATCAAAGGTTTATATCAGCAATGTATCAGAAGAACTAAGAGCAGTGTTGATCAACTATTTATGATAGCCCTTTTGAAATATAAATTATTTGAAAAATTGCCCTCTCAAGCCTATACTAGTATTTCTCGAAAATTTTTAATAAAATTTATATCATATGTTTATATCAATAATGCCTTGGACAAGTTCAGATCAATTATTTAAAGAATTTATGTCCTTTTGAAATATAATTTATATTGAACATTGAATTGTATCAGCAAGGATTTGGAAGATTTTAATAATCAGCATCAGTCAACCATTTAAATAGGAGTTATAGCCCTTGGAAATAGAAATTGTAAGCGATCTCATGCCAACATTTCTTGTAGGATGTTTATAAAAAGGTTTACAGAACCCCAAAATTTGCCCTTGGACAGATAAAATATGTGCATCAGTGGGGAACATTGAAAAGCTGTTCCTTTATTATTTTGATATTAAATTTGTTGTTTTATTTGACCATGAAATCCATTTTTTAGTACAAAATGAACAAAAGTACCTTTTCATAGTAAGTTTCATATAAATAAATAACGCCATATTGAACATGTAAAATAAGATATGCGGTGATTGTTTTATTTGAAATTTTTAGGAACAGGTAAAGGTGGTAACAGTATATGGGGCCAGAAATTTGAAGATGAACTCCGAGATAATCTTAAAGTAAGTCCTGTGATCTGTTGTCCCAGATTCTGAACTCTGAGTTAATCTTAAAGTAAGTCCTGTGATCTGTTGTCCCAGATTCTGAACTCTGAGATAATCTTAAAGTAAGTCCTGTGATCTGTTGTCCCAGATTCTGAACTCCAAGATTATTTTAAAGAAAGTCCTGCGATCTGTTGTCCCAGATTCTGAACTCTCTCTAATATGTACACAGATTCTTTTATCTTTACTTATATTTGAATGAACCATATGTATATAACTTTACTTGAAGCAAATTTAATAGGAAATAATAAATATACTTAACTTCATGGTATTCCAATTTTAGTCCTGTGTAGGCTATTTAAGAGAAAATGTCTTCAAATAATTGTCACTGGAACAATTAGGACTGGACATGGCAGCCAGAGGCCAATTTTTGTCTCACCTGTGACGAAAGTTGCTGAATGCGAGACATAGAGATTATAATCTGGCTGCAGCATAAACTATTTGTATAAAGCATTATATTTCAGAAGTTTGAAGACTTGGATGCTACATACCTTGTATACAGATACCTTATGTTACAAATTTGTGTCTGTCACATGTTCATTGTCCATGACCTCATGTTCATGGTTCAGTGCACATGACTGCTTGAAAAAAAATTACTGTTTTTTTGAAAAGTGAAATACTCTCTTATTATGAGTAAAAGGATAACTATATTTGGTATATGGGTTCCTTGCAAGGTTTACATGTCTGTCGGGTAGGGCTCACCTCTGACATTGACCTCATTTCATGGATCAGTGATCAAGGTTAAAGTTATGTGGTCAAGTCCGTATCTCAGATACTATAAGCAGAAGGTCAACTATATTTGGTGTATGGAATGATTGTAAGGTGTACATGTCCAACTGGCAGGTTTCATCTGACCTTTACCTCAATTTCATGGTTCATTGAACAATGTTTAGTTTTTGTGTTATGGTCTATTTCTCAGATACTATAAGCAATAGGGCCACTGTTTCTGGTTTATAGAATGATAGTATGGTGTACATGTCTGATTGGCAGGTTTCATCTGACCTTGACTTTTGTGTTTTGGTCTATTTCTCAGATACTATAAGCAATAGGGCCACTATTTCTGGTGTATAGAATGATAGTATGGTGTACATGTCTGATTGGCAGGTTTCATCTGACCTTGACTTTTGTGGTTTGGTCTATTTCTCAGATACTATAAGCAATAGGTCAAGTAATTTATGTATATTTAGAGGTAGACTGGACAAATTTTATAGTAATGATGAAATATTTAAACCTTTCAATTATGGGATAAGGAAACATAATATTAGTCTTTGTCAACTCAGAAATAATGCTAGCAACCTAAAATCTCATTTGTTTAATCAGTTATCAGAGAATACTATTTGTGCAAACTGTAATCACCCTGTTGAGGTTAACCAGCATTTGTTTTGTAAGTACAATGATGTAAGACAGATCTTACTTGATTCCATTTACTCAATTGTTGATAGTGTTGACATAGATATTGACTTATTACTTTATGGAAACAGATTATTTTCGTATGATATGAATATTGCTATTTTAAAATCTGCTTCAGAAATATACAAGTGACACTCACCGTTTTGTTTGAAATTTTCTAAATTTTGTTTTATTAATTGGTTTATTTATTTTTTATTTCATTCCTTTTTTCTTCAACATTTATTCGTTTATTCCACTAAGTAAGCTTAGTGTCTCTTCCAAACCTGATATCTATATTTCTAATGACTTATAAAGGATATTTACATGTCTCAAGGTACTTGAATAAATGATGATTAATTGCCTACATACTTAAATATACTATACATTTAGTAATTAACACTGTAAACATGTATTGACCTCATTTTCACGGTTCATTGGTCAATTATAGGTTTTATTGTTATGTTAGTATATAAGTTTCTATAAAAATTGGAACCCCAAGGGTGACTGGGAATAGAAATATGGTAACCATTGGTCTTCCTAAGACAGGCAGTAAAACACATACGAAAGTGGGGCGTCCATTTAGCTGTGCAGGATGTACAAGTTGGCAGCCACGTCCAGTCAGAATGGGGACCTTAATTATGATGCCTAGTATGTAGAGAGTGCCACACTCTTTGCATGTTAAGAACCTTGCAACAACTCTTTGAGGGCCTGTCGGTGGCCTGTTGCAAGGCTAAATTTTGTCCCTATCCAATATACCCTCATTTTCCTGTGGCAGTCCAAATTTCTGCGTCTTTCATCCAGGACAGCCTCTATTGCAGGACTTACCTATTGTATTTATTGTTAATTTGTTCTAATGCATGAAATATTTGCCATTGGACGTTAAGCAACCAACAACAATCAATAGGTCATCTATATTTGGTGTATGGAATGATTGTAAGATGTTCATGTCTGTCTAGCAGGGTTCATATTACTTTGACCTCATTTTCATGGTTCATTGGTCAATTTAAAGATTTTGTGGTTTGATTTGTTCTCAGGTACTATAACATGTATAAGCGATAGGACCATTATATTTGGTGTTTAAAATGATTGTTAGGTGTACATGTCTATCTGGTATTGTTCATCTGACCATTACTTAATTTTCCTGTTGTTTACCAAGCCTTGAAATTTAGATATGATCCAGGTAAACTTATCGATCCTTTAAATAAACTTATTTTGAAAGGTTACCAATTCAGCATTGTAATTAGATCTATAGATATTGTTCATAAACATTTAAACATTTCTATTTTCAGTTTAAAGATAAAATATACGTCAATGAGACAGCCACTCAATGATACAAAAATACCTTAATATATATGTTCCGGAGCATATGAGTATTTTGACCATACGCATATGGTCATGACCATTTATGATACTCATATGGTGCAACCATACGTGTATGTTTGGACCATATGAGTATTATACTCGTTTGGTTATTCACGGGCGGAACCATATGAGTATTTAGACTATATAGGTATTTTTCGAATAAATTTTAATTTCTTTCACCTGAACACATTGCTCATTCTTTTAAACCAAAACTGCAGAAGTTACTTTGAGTTCCTTTATCTTTTATGTATTGTCTGAATCTTGGTGTATCTGCCTTATCTTGCCTTCTCTAGAGTCAATTTAAATAACTTTTATCCTGTCGACTTTTTCTTCCGTAAGTGAAACCGCAGGCGATTGGGGAATGAACTTTTTCTCTTTTTCTTACTATTTAAATTATTATTTATCACAGGAAATTTCTTCTTATTTCTACTTATTTTCATTTGATTAATGTGATTTTGCTCCTATTCATCTGATCTTACTGTCATAATGTCATTGTAAGATTGATGTGATTTTGCTCCTATTCATCCTCCGATCTTACTGTCATTGTAAGATTGATGTGATTTTGCTCCTATTCATCCTCCGATCTTACTGTCATTGTAAGATTGATGTGATTTTGCTCCTATTCATCCTCCGATCTTACTGTCATTGTAAGATTGATGTGATTTGCTCCTATTCATCCTCCGAT
Source organism: Mytilus coruscus (assembly GCA_017311375.1). NCBI lineage: Eukaryota > Metazoa > Mollusca > Bivalvia > Mytilida > Mytilidae > Mytilus > Mytilus coruscus. Next base: position 136,346,682 of record CM029596.1, on the reverse strand, counting down.
CTTACTGTCATTGTAAGATTAATGTGATTTTGCTCCTATTCATCCTCCGATCTTACTGTCATTGTAAGATTGATGTGATTTGCTCCTATTCATCTGATCTTACTGTCATTGTAAGATTGGATGAATAGGAACAATAACACATTAAATAACTAAAACAATTAGAAATATTTAAGAAGTTTTAATTTAATAAAACAATTTTTAACACCAAAACAAATTTAAAAAAAGACAGAAAAGAGAGGTTTCAATGACCACAATTCCTGTGACTTAAGCAATTGACTTCTTATTTAACAGTTCATATAGATATTTTTGAAGTTAATTTCCAAAGTCGACATATTGCGTTTCGTATGGACAAACCAATAATAACCATGTAAAACTATTTTACTGTAATTCTTACTTGTAAGTAAAAATCTCAGTCAAAATTTCATTTTCAGAAACTCTTAATTTATGGGACACCATTTCAGCGTTCATCTGGTTAATTACCGGACCATACGCATATGGTAATGACCATACGTGTATGGTCCAAATACTCATATGGTCCAGAACATATATATATAGGTCTACATACAGTTATTTACAACAGACAGGTGTCTTTACAACATGTCAAACATTTTTATAGCCCTGCATCAGTATATTAAAGTAACAAAAGAATTTAAAAGAGACCATTAAACTCTCCATTCAAAGAATATTTTGAGAAGAAAACTGAAATTATTATTCATATTCTGCTGCAAATATTTATGAATAAGCATTTGAAAACTTTATTGAAAATTATTTTGAGCTCGAGTTAAAGAAATTGATTTGTGGCTGAGTATTGAAATATATTTGTGACAGGGTGTTTAACTAGATTTTCAAGGAAAAATCGGTTATTGATTTGGGGATATCGGCAGGCGGGCAGCTGCCAAACTGTCCGTTCATTAACATGAAAACCCTTTGACGAAATTTTTTCAAATTTAGATATGTTGTTTCCTGTGACTAAATGAAGGTCAAGTTCAATTTTCACGATTTTAGCTTTTCTCATTGTTGAGTTATAGCCCTTTCCCAAGAATTAAATTTTTGATGAAATACTTAATAATTACTCCATTTCTGTTCAAAGGGAAATAACTCATTTTTTAAAAGATTTTTAAAAGACATTGTATCAATGATAAATGACATTTTGGATTTTTTTTCTTTTCTTTGGTAAATTGTTTGAAGAATTTTGTGATAGTTTTGTTATTCTGTATAAACTAATTTTCTGAATGCTATATATATAAATTTTTTTTGATGAAGTGAACTCCTGTAATTAGATAATAATCTATTTTTATTAAAGGATATATTTCATTACATTACATAGTGTAGATACAGTTGTTGACATTGATAGATAAGTTGCAGATCTATATTAGTTTGTGACAAATGAAAGAACAAATATTTGGAACTATTAATTATATTTGATTATAATTTGAAAATAGATATACATTGTGTAACATCATATCTAATTTTAGAGAACTCTTTTTTGTGGTTAAATCATATCTTTGATTATAATTTGAAAATGGATATATATAACATCATATCTAATTTTAGAGAACTATGTGTTTAACATTTATTCAGTTTGAGTTATTTCCTTTGAACAGAAAATTATATGGATAAAATTTACTGTTTCATTTCAACATAAATTAAATATATATAGGGTTCTTTCAAATGCTGAATCTAAACCTTGTTTCTAAATATTAGATTTTTGGGCCTAGTTTTCAAGTTGGTCCAAATCAGGGTCCAAGATTAAACTTTGTTTGATTCAACAAAATTGAATTTATGGGGTTCTTTGAAATGCTGAATCTAACCATGTATATAGGGATTTTGGATTGTGGGCTCCTTTATCAAATTGGTCCACATTGAGGTCCAAAGGGTCTTGAATTAAACTTTTGTTTGATTTCATCAAAATTAAAATCTTGGGGTTCTTTGATATGCTGGTTCTAACAATGTACTTAGATTTTGGATATTGGACCATGATAGGAAATGTCCAATTTTAAATTTTCAGTTCTTTGACCATGTTCATTTTGTGTCACAAACCTTGCTGTGTCAAATATTCAATCACAATCCAAATTCAGAACTGTTTTAAGCTAAATGTAGTGTCCATTCAGGGTTCGACCTCTACAGGAAATCCGGTTTGTTGTCACTCTGACAGCCTCTTGTTGCAGTATTTGTCGTATGTACTGTGTTACAACTAGATTCTACTGATGGTGGCCGAGTGGTCTATGGACACAGTGTAGGTGGTGTTGTCTTGATATCCCAGTAGCATGAGTTCGAATCCGGGAGGGAAGAACAAAATGCTTCCACAGATTTAACATTGTTGTGCTGATATTTAAAGTAATTATGCCAAAATGTAACTTTAACACGCTTTGTTATAAAATTGTTGTTCACACAATATTAAGCTAAACAAATTAGGTTCATCAGACTTGACTAAAATCAGATGCTGTTAAGAAATTTTGCAGCTTTGGTCCTAAATATATTTTGCAGCTTATTGTACATTGTGTTTAATAGATCAAAACAAATAATTCTGTTAGTTAAATATTATGAAGTTCAAGATTTAATCCTTTGTTTTTTATAAAACTGTCAATTTATTCCATCAGGTTCAATACACAGCTGATGCATCCAAAATCTCTCTCTCTCTCTCTCTCTCTTTCTACTTTGTGTCCCAATTTTAGTTGACCTCTATTGTTTAAAAGGTGATACTTTCAAAGGTATTTCCTATTCTTAAGTGGTGTCTCGTGATTGGGCAGTTTCTTCCTTTGGTATAAAATGACCGATGATAATAAAGTCTGATGTTGAATTTAGTTTCTGTTTCGCCAACATATTGCAGCTTGCAAGTTCCACAAGTAAGAATATTATAAATACTATTTTCTGTTTTACAGTTAGATGTTACATTGATGTTGTTTTGATGCTTTGTTACTGGGCTGGTGAAAATGTTTTCAGCACTTACAATTGTTGCTATTTTGATATATAGTGTCTAAAAATAGCAATAATCTTTGACATGGAAATTCATACTATTTAACTATTTGATCTATTAAATGCAATGTACAATAAGCTGCAAAAATATATTTAAAGGACATGTACGACAAGCTGCAAAAATTTCTTAACAGCATCTGATTTAACCTGGATGGCTGCACATACCTTATGAAGCTAATTTGTTTAGCAAAATATTGCGTGAATATATAAAATATAACAACTATTTTTATAACACTCATTAGCATTACATTCTTAAGCATTTATATATATATTTAAATATTGCTAGTACTGGGAGAGGTCTCTACTAGAGAATGATATTTTTCATATTTCAGCACAATGTGAGAGGAGTAGTTTCCATGGCAAACAATGGTCCTGATTCTAATGGTTCACAGTTTTTTTTCTCCTATGCCAAACAGCCACATCTAGATATGAAATATACAGTATTTGGAAAGTAAGCTTATATTTTGAAGTTATTTTTTTGGGGTTCTAAACCAAATAATTGTGATGTCATAGGCATGATAGATAGTACAGTATTTTTATATAAAATTGAGAATGGAAACAGGGAATGTGTCAAAGAGACAACAACCCGACCAAAGAGCAGAAAACATATATAAATATATCTACACAAGTTAATGAGGCCAGTCTTGCATGACTTCACACAAGTCCATGTAGCCAGTCTGTGTTACTTTGTTTTTGCCTCACCTTGAGGGTGTCAAAAAGTGAGACATAGGTATGCTGTTTCCTGTATCAGCAGTGGCAACAATGTATTAGTTTGTAATTAGGTCAGTTTATGGGGAACCACTAGTGGTAGGTCAATGATATTTGGTATGCAGTTGTATTAGCATTGGCTCAACTCATTTCCATGGAGATTATTTGGCCTTGCCCCCTCAGTCATGGTCTATAGACTTTGAAACCTTTGCTTATTTTACATGTATGAGTTTGTGATAAGTCAGTTTATAGGGAACCATTAGTGGTAGGTCAATGATATGTTGTATTCAGTTGTATTGATATTGGCACATTTCATTTCCATAGAGATTGTTTGGCACCACCCCCTCAGTAGTGGTCTATTGACTTTGATACTTTTGCTTAGTTTACATGTGTTAGTTTGTGATTAGGTCAGTTATTGGAGAACCACTAGCTGTAGGTCAATGATATTTGGTATGCATATGTATTAGCATAGGCATCTCATTTCCATGGATATTGTTCCGTCCTGTACCTTCAGTCATGGTTCATTGATTTTGAATATTTTGCATAACTTACATGTTAAAAAATTGCTACTAGTGGTAGGTCAATGATATTTTGTATTCAGTTGTATTAGTATTGGCACATTTCATTTCCACGGAGATTTTTTAGCCACGCCCCCTCAGTCATGGTCTATTGACTTTGAAATTTTTGCCTAGTTTACATGTATTAGATATAAGAAGATGTGGTATGAGTGCCAATGAGACAACTCTCCATCCAAGTCACAATTTGTAAAAGTAAACCATTATAGGTCAAAGTACCGTCTTCAACATTAGTTTGTGATTAGGTCAGTTATTGGGGAACTACTAGAGGTAGTTCAGTGATATTTGGTATTCATATGCATTAGCATTGGCATCCGATTTCCACGGATATTGTTCCATCCTGTACTTTCAGTCATGGTTCATTGATTTTGAATATTTTGCATAACTTACATGTTTAAAATTTGCTATTTTAATTTCAACATTTGCATTTTACTATCAAAATAACAAAAAGGCAAGACATATTTCTGTGTTAACAGTTTTATTTAAGAGATTCTTCTCCCTCTGAATTAGACAGGATATATATATACAAGTTGTAGATTTCATATTTTTTATGTACTTTGAATTCTGTATGTTTCTTAATTACAGTGTTGAAAACATTTCATTAAAGTGTTAAAATCTTATCCAAATTTACAGAGTAATTGATGGTTTTGACACTTTACAGAGTAATTGATGGTTTTGACACGTTGGATGAGTTTGAAAAGCAACCAGTAGATGAAAAGACATACAGACCATTAAATGAGAGTAGAATTCAGGACATTACTGTACATGCTAACCCTATAGCAGGATGATCTAATAGAAGCTGGTCGAGAAGCACTGTACTATTACTAGTGTAAATTACTGATGGATGCATGGAGGTGTGATTCTGTGATAGTTGATTATAAGTCAGCAACACTCCTAAAGAACAGTAAACTTACATAAATAGAGGTCATTTGGATAAGACACATTCACTGCATTCATATCAGCATATGTATCAGTTCACACTGAAAATTAAAATGTTCTAAAACCATGATAATAATTTTATAAATGTATTGAAAAAGAAATAAACCAAAGGGAATTAAAAAGCAGTGCCTTTTTTTTAATTAATTGATTTTTATGATGTAGTACGGATAGATTTGACAGTTAAATATTTGATGTTATAATACTTCTTGATTACTTTTTATACGACTGAAAAATTTTTGTGGTCATATAATGTTATGGCATTGTCAGCATCGTCTTTGTTGGAAGACATTTGGTTTCCAAACAATAACTTGAGTATAAGTGTATGGATCTCTATGAAATTGTACCACAAGGTTCCATACCACAAAAGGAAGGTTGGGATTGCTTTTGGGGTTATGGCCCAAACCGTTAAGGAATTAGGGGCCAAAAATAGGGATTTTCATGTTTCAGGACAATAACTTGAGTATAAGTCTATGGATCTCTTTGAAATTGTACCACAAGGTTCCATACCATAAAAGGAACGTTGGGATTGATTTTAGGGGTTATGGCCCTAACCATTTAGGGAAAAGGGGCCAAAAACAATACTTTTCTAATACTTTGTATAAATGGCTTATTTCTTGACCAATTTCAATGGGGTTTAATTCAAAGTCTTCAATTCTTGTGGTTCTTTGATATGCTGAATCTCACCGTGTATATAGATTTTGGATTGTGAGCCCCGTCATTTAATTGATCCACATTGAGGTCCAAAGGGTCCAAAATTAAACTTTGTTAGATTTAAACAAAAATTGAATTATTTGGGTTCTTTGATATGCTGAATGTAACCATGTAATTTAGATTTTTGATTTTGGGCCCGGTTTTCAAATTGGATCACATTAAGGTCCAAAAATTTTGTTTGATTTTAACAAAAATTGAATTCAAGGGTTTTTATACGCCCATTTACGGGACGTATTATGGTATACCATTGTCCGTCCGTCCGTCTGTCCGTCTGTTCCTTCGTCGTCAACATGTCGGACATTAACTCAAAAACACTTTAACCAATTTGCATAAAACTTTGGTGAATTGTTTATATCTATTGACGTGAGCTCTCTTTCGTTTTTTATAAATTTTAGATTTTACGTTTCTGAGTTATGGGGTTTTATTCATTAAAAAGTGGGATTTTCCAGTTTTCGGACAATAACTCAAGAATGCTTTCACCAACTTGCAAGAAATTGTGGTGAATTGTTTATATCTATTGACATGAGCTCCTTTTGATTTTTAAATTTCAGATTTTACGATGCTGAGTAACAGGGTTTTATTAAAAAAAAGGGGGATTTTCCAGTTTTCTGACAAAACTCAAAATGCTTTCAGCAGTTCTTATGAAACTTTGGTGAATTGTTTATATCTATTGATGTAAGCTCCTTTAGAATTTTATAAATTTTACATTTTACATTTCTGAGTTATGGAGTTTTATTTCATTAAAAAGGGGATTTTCCAGTTTTCAGACAATAACTCAAAATGCTGTCAGCAATTCTCATGAAACTTTGGTGAATTGTTTATATCTATTGATGTAAGCTCCTTTTGATTTTCATAAATTTCTAATATGATATTGAGAATTAATTGAACTTTATATGTTTATAGTCTGACAACAGATTTACTAAGTATTGCGCAACAGCACAGTGTATTGCACAACAGCAAGAAATCTTTAATTGAATATAAATTCAATTCATATAACCAATTTCAAGTTCTTTGACTACATTTATTCAGAAACCTGTAATATGTCAAATATTTAATTACAATCCAAATTCAGACCTGTATAAAGCTTGAATATTGTGTCCATTTTCACCCCAACTGTTCAGGGTTGGACCTCTGCGGGTGTATCCAGCTGCGCTCGGCAAAGCAGTTTATTTTTATATGCTGAATTATTTAGATTTTTGATTTTGGGCCAAATTTTCATAATGGTCCAAATCGGGGTCCAAAATTAAACTTTGTTTGATTTCAACAAAAATTGAATTCATGGAGTTCTTTGATATGCTGAATCTAACTGTGTATTTAGATTTTGGATTTTGGGTCCCATTATCAAAATAGTTCACATTGAGGTCCAAATGGTCCAAATTTAAACTTGGTTTGATTTCATCAAAAATTGAATTCTTGGGGGTTCTTTGATATTTGATATGCTGAATCTAACCATGTATTTTAATTTTTTGGATATTGAACCATCATAGGTAAATGTTCAATTTCAAATTTTTAAGTTCTTAGACAACATTCATTCTGTGTCAGAAACCTATGCTATTTCAAATATTTAATCACAATCCAAATACAGAGCTGTATTGTACAATTAATAGAAACTGTTAGTAGATTCATAGTTAAAATAGATATAGCATCAAATTCTAATTTTAGAAATTATGTATAAATATAGTTTGAAATTTACTGTTCATTATTAGATATTTTGAAAATTAAGTCAAGGTAAGTTTTATAGATTTTTAAATACATTGTATTAATGATGAATGATATTTTGGAAATTGTTTTTTTTTTCATTTTTTTTTTGGTAAATTGTTTGAAGAACTTCGTGGTAGGTTTGTTTGTTATTCTGAATAAATTAATTTTCAGAATGCTATATATATATATTTTGATGAAGCAAACCCCTTTAAAAACATTGCCCATTAATAGATAAATAAATTAAATTCTTGGTGAACTTGGATATGCTGAATCTAACCGTGTATTTAGATTTTGGATATTGGACCATAATAGGTAAAAGTCTAATTTCAAATTTTTCAGTTCTTTGACCACAAACATTTTGTGTCAGAAACCTATGCTATGTCAAATATTTAATCACAATCCAAATTCAGAGCTGTATAAAGCTTGAATGTAGTGTCCATACTTGCCCCAACTGTTCAGGGTTCGACCTCTATGGTTGTATCTTGCTGCGCCCCGCGGAACATTTTTTTGGGTTAAAGATGGCTTCTTAAGACCTTTATTACCAGTTAACAGTCAGTAAATGACTATTACATGATTTGGGTTAAAGGTGACTTTCAAGCCTTCTTAAGACCTTTATTAACCGTAAACAGTCAGGAAATGTATTACATGATTTGGGTTAAAGATGAATTTCAAGCCATCTCGAGACCTTTATTACCAGTTAACAGTCAGGAAATGTATCTCATGAATTTGCTCATTTCTGGCAAGCAAGAAAGTCAATCTCATTTTTTTTTTTCAAACAGACACATTTGTACCAGAAGTTGAAACACAAGCGAGCGTGTGTTATAAATTTTACAGCTTAAACTATATGAAATTTTATACGGTCGTATATTGGTATGACGTTGGCACAAGCGTCGTCTTGACACATTAGTTTTCGTCTAACTTTAGTTTAAGTGAATGGATCTCTATGAAATTTTGCCATAAGGTTCAATACCACAAAGGAAGGTTGGGATTGATTTTGGGGTTATGGTACCATCAGTTTAGGAATTAGGGGCCAAAAGGGCCAAAAAAGCATTTTGTAACTTCCAGACAATAACTTGTGTATAAGTGTATGGATCTCTGACATTGTACCACAATTGCAGGTTCCATATCACAAATTTTAAAGGAAGGCTGGAATTGATTTTGGGGTAATTGCCTCAAAATTTTAGGAATTAGGGGCCAAAAGGCAAAAACAAGCATTTTTCTAGTTTCAGGACAATAACTTGTGTGTAAGTGTTTGGATATTTCTGAAATTGAACTACAAGGTTCCATATCACAAAGGAAAGCTGGAATTGAGTTTGGGGTAATTGCCCGAAACGTTTAGGAATTGGGGCCAAAAGGGCCAAAATAAGCATTTTCTAGTTTCCAGACAATAACTTGTGTTCAAGTGTATGGATCTTTCTGAAATTGTACTGCAAGGTAGCATACCACAAAGGGAAGGCTGGGATTGATGATTAGGGTAATTGCCTTAATATTTAAGGAATTAGGGGCCAAAAAGGGGCAAAAACAAGCATTTTTCTAGTTTCAGGACAATAACTTGTGTGTAAGTGTATGGATCTTTCTGAAATTGTACTACAAGGTTCCATATCACAAAGGGAAAGCTGGGTTTGAGTTTGGGGGTAATTGCCTAAACGTTTAGGAATTTGGGGCCAAAAAGGGGCCAAAAACACATTTTTCTAGTTTCCAGACAATAACTTGTGTGCAAGTGTATGGATCTCTCTGAAATTGTACTGCAAGGTACCATACCACAAAGGGAAGGCTGGGATTGAGTTTGGGGGTGATGAATCATAAGGGGGTTCAAAAATTTGGAGGGGATTTTTTTTTCCTTTTTTAGCTCACCTGGCCCAAAAGGGCCAAGTGAGCTTTCTCATCACTTGGCGTCCGTCGTCCGTCGGTGTCCGTCGTCGTCGTCTGTTAACTTTACAAAATCTTCTCCTCTGAAACTACTGGGTCAAATGTAACCAAACTTGGCCACAATCATCATTGGGGTATCTAGTTTAAAAATGTGTCCGTGACCCGCCAACCAACCAAGATGGCCGCCATGGCTAAAAATAGAACATAGGGTAAAATGTAGATTTTGGCTTATATCTCTGAAACCAAAGCATTTAGAGCAAATCTGACATGGGGTAAAATTGTTTATCAGGATAAGATCTATCTGCCCTGAAATTTTCAGATGAATCGGACAACCCGTTGTTGGGTTGCTGCCCTGAATTGGTAATTTTAAGAAAATTTTGCCGTTTTGGGTTATTATCTTGAATATTATTATAGATAGAGATAAACTGTAAACAGCAATAATGTTCAGCAAAGTAAGATCTACAAATAAGTCAACTTGACCAAAATGGTCAGTTGACCCTTAAGGAGTTATTGCCCTTTATAGTCAATTTTAACAATTTTTCGTAAATTTTGTAATCTTTACAAAATCTTCTCCTCTGAAACTACTAAGACAAATTTAACCAAACTTGTCCACAATCATCATTAGAGTAACTAGTTTAAAAATGTGTCCGATGACACCGCCATGAACCAAGATGGCTAACATGGCTAAAAAATAGTACATAGGGTAAAATGCAGTTTTGGCTCGTATCTCTGAAACCAAAGCATTTAGAGCAAATCTGACGAGGATAAAATTGTTCATTAGGTCAATATCTATCTGCCCTGAAATTTTCAGACCAATCAGGCAACACGTTGTTGGGTTGCTGCCCCTGAATTGGTAATTTTAAGAAAACTTTGCACCTTTTGGTTATTATCTTGAATATTATTATAGATAGAAATAAACTGTAAACAGCAATAATGTACAGCAAAGTAAGATCTACAAATAAGTCAACATGACCAAAATTGTCAATTGACCCCTTAAGGAGTTATTGCCCTTTATAGTCAATTTTTTACAATTTTCATAAATTTTGTAAATTTTGTAAATTTTACAAAATATTTTCCACTGTAACTACTGGGCCAAGTTCATTATAGATAGAGATAATTGTAAGCAGCAAGAATGTTCAGTAAAATAAGATCTACAAACACATCACCATCACCAAAACACAATTTTGTCATGAATCCATCTGTGTCCTTTGTTTAATATGCACATAGACCAAGTTGAGTGACACAGGCTCTTTAGAGCCTCTAGTTTCTTTACAATTTTCCATTTTAAATTGGTTATTTCTGATTTATATTTAAAAGCAAATAATAATGATATGTTAGGAGATACACACCAAACAGGATGTGTAAATTATTATATAATAAGTATTGTGCAATAGCAAGAAATTTTCAATTGCACAGTATTGCACAATAGCAAGAAATCTTCAATTGCACAGTATTGCGCAATAGCAAGAAATCTTCAATTGCACAGTATTGCACAATAGCAAGAAATATCCAATAGCACAATATTGCGCAATAGCAAGAAATTGTCAATTGTACAGTATTGCGCAATAGCAAGAAATATTCAATTGCACAGTATTGTGCAAAAGAAAATACTTCGTATAAATTGCTTATTTCTTGACCAATTTCAATGGGGTTTTATTCTTGAATTCTTGGGGTTCTTTAATATGCTGAATCTAACCGTGTATTAAGTTTTTGGATTTTGGGACCTGTTTTAAATTGGTCCACATTGAGGTCCAAAGGGTCCAAAATTAAACTTTGTTTGATTTCATCAAAATTAAATAATTGGGGTTCTTTGATATGCCGAATCTAACTGTGTATTTAGATTCTTAATTTTTGGTTCTGTTTTCAAATTGGTCTACATTAAGGTCTAAAGGGTCCAAAATTAAACTTAGTTTGATTTTAACAAAATTGAATTCTTAGGGTTCTTTGATATGCTGAATCTAAACATGTATTTAGATTTTTGATTAGGCCCAGTTTTCAAGTTGGTCCAAATCGGGGTCCAAAATTAAACTTAGTTTGATTTTAACAAAATTGAATTCTTAGGGTTCTTTGATATGCTGAATCTAAACATGTATTTAGATTTTTATTATGGGCCCAGTTTTCAAGTTGGTCCAAATCGGGTCCAAAATTAAACTTTGTTTGATTTCAACAAAATTGAATATATGGGGTTCTTGATATGCTGAATCTAACCATGTATTTAGATTTTTGATTTTTGGGCCCAGTTATCAACTTTGTCCACATTGAGGTCAAAAGGGTCCAAAATTAAACTTTGTTTGATTTCATCAAAATTGCATTCTTGGGGTTCTTTGATATGCTGAATCTAACCATGTATTTAGATTTTGGATATTGGACCATAATAGTGAGTTTTATGGTAAAAACCTCAAATTTCAGAATCAAGCTTGAATGTTGTGTCCATACTTGCCCCAACTGTTCAGGGTTCGACCTTTGCGGTCGTAACTGCGCCCTGCGGAGCATTTTATTTAACTTGTAGTTATGGTAAAATCGTTTCAGAATAAACTTTGTCATACAACATTTTAAACTGAAAAATAAGTATTAACACATACCGAACTCCAAGGCAAATTCAAAAAGTGGGAAGTCCATAAAACATTACAAAGTTAAACCCTCCCATATATCAATGAACAGAACGAATGGAAAACAACTGCCAAATTCATGACTTGGTACAGGCATTTTCCGAAGAAAATGGTGAGTTAAACCTGGTTTTATAGCTAGCTAAACCTCCCACTTGTTTGACAGTTGATTGTAGTTCCTTTGTATTAACAAAATTAGGTTAGCAACCCAAATAGAGATCATTGGTTATCATGACAATAATTGGTGTCCAAACTGTGTAAACATATGTCACAGACATACAACACAACTGACAAAACTTCAAACATACATACAAACAAATCTGACAAAGTTGCCAACAAAAAAAGTTTTTGTAGTTGATAGTACATACAGTATAGTAAAACATAATGACATATACAATGTACACTTTGCAGATAAAGTACAAATTAAGGAAAATACAAATACAAGGGTATACAAAATGAAAACAACATTATAAAAGCCTCAGGACTGAAAATAACATAAATTGTGCATGGTGCATGAATCTAGCATCTGTTCTAAAAAGATCAATGATGTCATTGTTATAGGTACCAGTCTTGTATTACAACTCCAGTATTCTGTGTATGTCAAAACATGGAGTGAAATAAAATAGTCCCTTTTTTCAGAGTTTTTTTCTGAATTCAATGTTTTCTGATTGATTGACAATTTATGCTGAATTGAAACGTCTATCTGGTTGTAAAAATAAGTTGTCTTTTTTTGGGACATTGAAGCAGGAAAGTGGAGGGATATCATATAAAAATAAGATGTGGTATGATTGCCAATGAAACACCAGAGACCAAATGACATAGAAGTTAACAACTATAGGTCACCGTATGGCCTTCAGTAATGAGCGAAACCCATACTGCATAGTCAGCTGTAAAAGCCCCGAAATGTCAAATGGAAAACAATTTAAACGAGAAGACTAACAGCCTGATTTATGTACAAAACAATGAACGAAAAACAAATATGATATACAGCAACAAACGACAACTGAATTACAGGCTCCTGACTTTTTACTGGAAGGGGTGGGGACTATTAAAAAGAAAAAGAAAGTAGAAAAAAGTAGTTTTGACTTTGAGGTATCACATCTTTTTGTTCTTCATGGCATGAGGCATATTTTTTCCCACTTAAATCACAATTTCACATCAATACATATCAGGCATGTACATGGAAAAAAATTTCTATGTAGCATATAATTTTAATTTTTTTTCAAGATCAGCCGTTTTGCATGTAAGCCTATATATAGAGCAGTCAATTTAAAGACTGCAACCTGGATAGTAAAATTGAAAATTAGAGTTATCTTGCTTTGTTCATGATTTTAGTTCAATCATGGTCAAAGGAATTCCAATGCTTAATAAAATGCAATGTTTAATTTGTAGTTCCCAATTCAACATGAATTTAATCTTTACCCTTCATTGCTCAAAAGTGCTTTGATTTTCTATTCCTGCTTAAAAGAGTGGGGTATATAGAAATCCTCATGGCCATCTGTCCAAAGAGTTATGGTACTTGTTTGTTGGAAAATTTCCAAATTTTGTGGTTTCTGGATGATAAATGGAGAACCCCTTTATGAAATTGATTGAAATTTTAGTGGAATGTTATTGGCCACAAAACAAGCATTTTCACAAAAAATTTGCAAATTTTACCAGAGTTATACCCTTTTATTATATGAATCTACTTTTGTTTTCCTTTCAAACTTGAAATAAATACTTGTGGTTTGTTTCGTTTGTTTGTTTAACATCAGCATGTAGGTGAGCACCTGACTCAAGTTTAAGTGAAGAAGATAACATTCAGGTAATGCTTGTTTCTATATTCACCATTGCACTCCACAGTTTTCATCATAAGGATATATAACATCAGTAAATGAAATTTAATAACGCTACCTGGGATGGTGATATCAAAGATTAAAAGTCAGTTTCTAAGTTGCTATAATTATGTGGGTTATTTTTGTTCAATGGAATTGTTAGATGTATACGTCTGCTGTTTTTTTTATGGATAAGCATCTTTGATATCATGATTGGTTTTACTTGCATGTACTATCAGTATTTGGTCAATTGTATTATGCTTCTGCTTAGATCTACATGTCTGACATACAGGGGTCTTTTGATCTTTACATGTTTACAATGAACAGGGAGAAGGTCAGTGTCTCAGTTTCTGTAACGAGGCAAGTATATTTGGTCCATAGAATCACTGTTAATTGTAATTGTCTGCCTGACAGGGTTTACCTGACATTGACCTCATTTTTATTGTTCATTAATCAACAAAAGTGTTTGTGATGTGATCCGTGAGCTTTATATTCTGAAGAATTTTGATAAGTTCCTTAGTAGAATCAAAATGTCATATGTTCTCATGTTTCATTATACGACCGCAAAAAATTTTTTGGGATCGTATAATGGTATAATGGTTTACATTTATAAATTTTGACTTGGATGGAGAGTTGTCTCATTGGCACTCATACCACATCTTCTTATATCTATGATGTGGTCGTCGTCTGTGTCGTCGTCCGAAGACACATTGGTTTCCGGACAATAACTTTAGTTTAAGTTAATGGATCTCTATGAAATTTTTTAAGAAGGTTCAATACCACAAAAGGAAAGTTTGGATTGATTTTGGGGATGATGGTCCCAACTGTTTAGGAATTAGGGGCCCAAAAGGGTCCCAAAACAAACATTTTTCTAGTTTCAGGATAATAACTTGTGTGTAAGTATTTCGATTGCTCTGAAATTATACAACAATGTTTAATACCACAAGTAGAAGGTTGGGATTCATATTAGGGGTTATGGGGCAATCAGTTTAGGAATTAAGGGCCTAAATGGGGCCAAAAACAACAATTTTGGTGGTTTCCGGACAATAACTTGTGTGTAAGTGTATGGATCTCTCTGATATTGTACCATAAGGTTCCATATCACAAAGGGAAGGCTGTGATTGAGTTTGGGGTAATTGCAATAACTTGTGTGTAAGTGTATGGATCTCTCTGATATTGTACCATAAGGTTCCATATCACAAAGGGAAGGCTGTGATTGAGTTTGGGGGTAATTGCCTCAAACATATAGGAATTAGGGGCCAAAAAAGGGACAAAAACATGAATTATTCTAGTGTCAAACAATAACTTGTGTTAGATGTGTATGGATCTCTCTGAAATTGTACTACATGGTTTCATACTACAAAGGAAAGAATTGGATCGAGTCTTGGGGTAATTGCTCCAAGGGGGGATCCCAAAAGTCGCGTGGTGGGGGGTTCCAATTTTTTTTAAGGAATTCATATTATTTTCAAATTTCAAATTGTAAAAGTTTCAAGAAGTAATCTTCAGTTGCACAGTATTGCGCAATAAATTTGTAAGATCTTTTACCACATTTATTTTGTGTCAGAAACCTATATTATGTCAAAAATTTGATCACAATCAAAATTCAGACAGTATCAAGCTTGAATATTATATCCAAATTTGCCCCAACTGTTCAGGGTTCGACCTCTGCAGTCGTATCAGGCTGCGCTCAGCGAAGCATTTTATTCTGGTATATGTTTATATATTCTTTGACCTCAATTTTATTGTTTTGATTTTTATTGTGAGATTTTTTTACTGGCATGACTAATAGGTCAAATTTATCTGGTTTCTAGAATTCTTGTCCGGAAAACATAACTGTGAGCCAAAGTTTAACCGATCTTCACAACATTTTTATGATTTTTATTGATCAGCATTTAATTCAGTTTTGTTAGTTTCACAGTTATAAATACTAGGTGAAAAATTTCGGGCCTTAGAACTGTCATGAAATAGAACATGCAGAAGTTCCTTCATAACATAAGTTCCAAAATGGAAGAAATATTCTGTAATTTCCACTGGAACAAATATTACAGGTTAAGTACACATGTCTTCCTGGCCGGTTCATTGGAACAAATACACGTTCGTAGCCCTATCGTTAAGTACACATGTCTTCCTGGCCGGATTTATTTGAACAAATATTCGTTCACAGCCCTATCTTTTAGTACACATGTTAGGCCGGGTTCATTTGTGATAAATATCATCTGTGGGATATTAAATACTTGTGGAATATCTGTGAACGTTTTCCTTGTGAACTCTATTCTAAATATTGGATGTATCTAAATGTTGGAAAAGTACCATAACGAAAAACGACCAAAAGACAATTCACAGTCCAAAAAAAAAAAAAAAAAAAAACAAGCATAGAAAAATAAAGACTGAGCAACACGAACCCCCCAAAAAAGCCGGGATGATCTCAGGTTCTCCGGAAGGTATAGTAAGTTAATCTTTTGTAAATTTGTGAAATAATGCTTATTCTGTTGAAATGTTGGTTTGACTATTTTTTGTGACTCCTTATTAAATGAGTGATAACAATTGCGAAGTCCAAGGTATACTTCTGAGTTTCTATTTCACAGTGATCTCTAGATTTCAAGAATACCTATTTCTTTATGTCAGCTTATACACATTAGTTTGCGTTTTACAAAGACTCATGACAAACTTCTAAGTCGCCATGCCATATACTTGACAACATTTATATCACTTCGGATACATCTTTCAGAATATGTCTTTTTATAATACTAGATATATTTCAGAATGTTTTGTTTATATTTGCTGACTCGAAATGTGCTTCACTTCTCCATTTATTCATAATCTAATCTTTTAATATTAATATGAGGCTAGTACTACGTGATAAGCTCCCAAAAGTTTTTAGTTTTTTTACAATCATTTTTTGCATCCATGTTTGTTTTAATTAAACTTTTTGTTTATCAGATATACAAATTTACAGGAAATGTAATATTATGCTCCTTTGATTGGCACATTTGATGTATACATTTGTTTGCCCATTTTCAGTTTGTCCTTTTGTACATTTATTTACTAGAACACACGTAATCTAGATCTTCTATAGTCACCATAATCAAAGTGTTTCTTTAATCCAGCTTGTCATATCTCAGTGAGTGTTTCTACATTTTGGACATTTTTCTCCGCGATTTGCATAAAACTTTACAAGAAGAGGAATAACCGCAACAGGGATTCGTATGATTGATTTGAACCTTAATAACAAGATAGAGTTTGTGTCTAATAATCTTCTTTCAATTCGTTAATTTCACTTGAAAAGTCCCTGTACCATAGAAAAGAGTGAGGAGTTTTTGTTTCAAATGAGACGAAAGTCGCAGAATGCTAAACATAGAGTATAATATCTGGCGGCAGTGGCAATGCAGCCTAAACTATATGTATAAAGCTTTATATATCAGAATGTAAAAGACCTAGATGCTTCATACCTTGTATGCAGATGCCTTATGTTACGAAGTTTCCGTCTGTCGTATGTCCATTATCTTTTACCTCATTTTGATGGCTCAGTGACTGCTTGAAAAAATGTATAGTTTTTTGTCATGTGAAATACTCACTTATAAATAGTAATATAATAACTATACTTGGTATATGGGATACTTGAGTGCGGAAGGTCGTGGGGTCGATCCAAGGCCGAGTCAAACCAAAGACTAAAAATTGGTATTTGCTGCTTCTCCGCTAAGCACCGGCATTTAGGAGTAAGTGCAAGGACTGGTCGGTCCGGAGTCAGAATAATGTGTAAGTGTAGGGTGACATGTCTTCCTGGGGACTATTACCTTGTGATCAAGGACGTTAAAATCAGGCTCAGCGTATCATATCGTATTAGTTCAAAGCAAGGTTCAAAATTCATAATATATTAACATTTTCTCGTCCTGAAAATAGATTTAACTTGCCGCTGGACGTTAAGCAGCTATCCATCATCATCATCTCTTTTCTATTCACATTTTATGTTAGAAAAGTTCTTTAATATTGTAAATTTGATGCTTTTCATTCACTCTTGAATTCTGTTGTAAAGATTGTTCTACATAATATTTCACAAAGCCTGATACAACAAACTATCCAGGGAAACAAAGTTGTGTATGACATATTAAAATCAGGTATGGTTAATCATGACCAATAAGTATTGTATCCATCTAATATCGTACACCAACGATATTATCTTGAGGTAATCCTCAGTCTGTGGTAACCAAATCCTGTAGAGACTGTAGATTTTGAAATGACATGAAATTTGACCCATGTTATCACCGTTATATGGTTCCCACTAACTGATTTTAACCGACATTGTTCCCAGCAATCAATGATTCTATTTCCTTTGGTATTCTGATTCCGTAAATTTTAATGGCACAGGTCTGTTGTTTAAATGACTGGCTATGGACAGTGTATTGAAATGCCTAATGAACACGTCAACAAACACCATTAAAATCGCTTTGTTCAAATTTAATGCTCGATCATTTTCACATATTCATGTCATTAGCTCAGTAGTCCGTCACGGCTTCAGTGATGTAAACTATTATTTTTTTTTATTATCAGTTCATAAATTTGAAAAGAATTAGAAATTAAAGTTCCAACTCCTTCAGGCAAAGTTGACCTTAGATGGATTCGGCTATTTCCTTTGGGTTCGGCCCTTTTTGGTCATTTATAGCTCCTTAATTTGTCAAGTACTTATACATCCTTGGCTGTCAATTTGAGCGTTCTTGACGATGGTAAATGTATAAAAGCGGTACGGATGCAAATGATTAATAAAGTGATTTTTCCATCCAAGTGCGGTTGACCGTTAAGAAATAACTCTTTCACAGATGACGACGGATATGTTCCATCTGTCGAAAACGCAACCCCGTCCTCTTTTTCCTGGAATGTGAAATAACCGAATTATACATCACCCAGTGTGTACCTACCTGAGCAACTCTTAAGTTGTGTTTTTGTATTGTATTCTAGATCTTGTTGTTTTCGGGGTTTTTTCTTGCCATGCGTTGCCGTCATTTTGTCACCGACTTATGAGTTTAGATATCCCTTTAGTATCCTCTGCCTCTCTTGTATACTTGTCATATTTTGTGTATATACTCTCATCTTTGATCACTTCTTATGAAAAATTGATAATCGATTCCCGTTTTACTTTAGAAGCAAACTTATAGACTGAAAATTACTATATCATTGAACGTCTTCACAGTGTAGCCCCAAGAAACACCACACACATTATACTTTTAATGAATAAAGTATAAAGCGCAGGATCAACTTATTTAGACTAAAACACATTCTACTCACAAAATATTTATGAATAAACATACGAAAATACAAATATGACAGCGAACTATTAGCGTATAAAGAAATATAGCAACATAAAAAGACAGAGAGACGAAATAACTATTTTGTAAAAGATCGCTTCACAGCACCGTCTCTTGTCCATAATAGCGCTTGATAATGTGTGAATAAGGCTAGATTTCTCCATGTGTAGCTATTTTTATCAACATAGTTATCTCCTTTATACCAACGCCACTTCTTTCTACTACTTGAAAGTGTTTCTCTGCGCATTCGATTAACAATATTTGGAAGTCGAGAAAACGAAATTTTTTGCGGAAGTGACATCTGGTGATATCCGTGTGTTCCAGTGTTTGGTCTTTGGAGTGGAAGTATTTGTACTTTTCCTGACGATTCTTGTTGATTTGATTTAGGTGGCGACCTTGGAAGGTGTGGTATTGGTGCTTTGTCAACAACTACTGCCATTTGAGGTTCTCGAACGTTCCTGAAAATATCAATGAATAAGATGGATATGTTATCCTTGTAAATAAAGGCAACAGTAGTATACCGCTGTTCAGTAGTCATAAATCGATTAAGCGAAAACAAATCCGGGTCGCAAACCAAAACCGAGGGAAACACATCAACTATAAGAGGAAAATAACGGAACAACAGAAACACTGAACTGCTACAAAAACAAACGCCAACATACATAGAAACGGACTATTTGATAACAACTGCCATATTCCTGACTTGGTATAGGACATTTTAAGAAAAAATAGTGGGTTGAACCTGGTTTAATGGCTAGCCAAACCTAAACACGTACCCATTAACTTTAGTTTCTGTCATCTACAAGAGAGACATCTGATGCTTTAGAGGAGCGATGGCAGATACTGCAGAAGAAAGATATCAGATATTAAGACTACGTATATCAGATGCTAAAAAGAAGAATATCAGATGCTCCAAAGGAAGGATACAAAAAACCCTCACCAAAGATATCAGACTTATAATATGGTATCCGAGATGCGCCTTTCGTTTACATAAGACTTATCAGTGGCACTCAAATCAAAACGGATGGAAGGCAAGATCAAATACGAAGTTCAATAGAATTATTATCGATAATTCCGAAAATTTGCTCCATATAAGGCTGAGTCAATCTTATACAATCTTTGTACAACACGATCAAGAAAAGGTATATCTGATGCTGCAAGAAAGGGATATCAAACGTTTCTGGAGAGGGATATCAGACGTACTAGATGATGAATATCTGTTGATCAAGTAAATTGATACTAGACGCTATAGATAGAGGATAATAGATTCTTCCATCTTTACTTTTGCTATAGCATTACGTCGTATTGCTAAGTGGTTAAATCCGATACAGAACCACATTTATGAAATAAAAAAAGATTATCAAAGAAGCCTCTAAAATTTACGTATGGTTTACATCAAACTCGTCAATTTTGTTCTCAACCCGAAACTCGGAGCATTCAAAGACCCTAAAATACCTAAAAGAAAAGCCAAATCTGATAAAGGTCATCTACCATAGGAACTCACACCTTAATATTAAAACTAAATTTAGCATTTCAAACAGTAACTTGACAGAAAATGACCGCATCAATGATATTTCCTGTCAGCGCAGGAGTGTCGACTACTTGAATAAAAAGTTCATGGTGCACGTCATGGAATATTTTACAAGATTTCGAAGAGAACAATCAGTTTGAAAATTCTCAACAATTTTGGCAAAGCCTATTGCATTAATTGAAACTGTTTTTGTGTGTTTTGTGTTTCTCTTTATTGTTTGTTTTAATTGTAATTTGAGTTGACTTGGTTTTAATTATAATTTGAGTTCACTTGGTTTTAATTATAATTTGACCTGACTTGGTTTTAATTATAATTTGAGTTCACTTGGTTTAATTCATTTAGTTGACTTGCTTTTAATTATAATTTGAGTTGATTTGGTTTTAATTATAATTTAAGTTTACTTGGTTTTAATTTACAATAATGCAATGTCTTACCTTTCACTCCTAATTATAACAGTTAATAATATGTATCAAGCTTCGAAAAAACATATAGTTAAAACACATCGGCTCCATGCCAGAAATTTAGAAAGAACTAATGTACTACATATCAACCAAGCTTTATATCGTTTTGTTGGGAATTGTGTTACTAAGAAAACAATAACAACAAGCTCTAAATTAGTATCAATGCATTTCCAAAGTTTAATCAAGATTTTTGTTATTTGTTTATGCATTATGCAATCGCCTACTTGAAAGTCATATAATGGTATTATATAACTTAACAACATCTAGCATTTAAACAGTACAATCATATCTTATCTCTAACTTCATACTTACCAATAAAACACAAAATATACTTCACTAGATAGAATGAAATGGTCCTCCAATATTAAAATTTATAAAATAATAATACTGATCGTATAAAAGATTACCTTTTGTAACAATATAAGATTAAATCAACGTTAGAATAGGATTATCTATAAATCTTTGTTTAAATCACTGTTCAACTTGTCGGGTTAAAACAGAAATTTAATTACATTCAAGTGGTATAATTAACAACAAAATTGATTGGTTGTCATTTAATACGTTGGTGTTCAGTAGTTAATCAATACATTTTAAAACAATTTTCTATCGTTTTTTTTTTATTTCAAAAACAAGTCTGAAATCTGTGATTTGTTATGTTAATGAGAATTGTATAATATGTATAAGATTATCTTATAAAAGTTTTCGTCAATTAAGATATTTGGAACAGGTATTATTTTGAAATGAACTTAATTATTAATGTTTTATACACACAGGTTAGTTGTCGTATAACAGTTTTGCTTCAGTCCGAAATAGTAAGAAACATAATCACGTGGCAAAGTGATTATCTTTGATCTTTTGTTCTTTAATCATGCAATAAAACATTTAAATCTCGGTGATCATCGATCTGTTGCCTCTAAAGGGAGACTAAATGACAGGTGATTTAAATACTAAACACTTGTATTGTGTTACTGTAACTCGGTCATTTAATTCTCTCACACGTAGGAATTTAATGCAATCTTTGGTCATATATTTGTCTGAAGGAAAAATTAAACAATAAACAACAATCATTTCACTTAAACAATAACAGTTATAACAATGTGATCAATATACATGCATTGAAATAATGGAAAATTAGCGTGTAATGGGTACAATTTACTTTCTTTTCAATTGTCTAGAATAAAGGGGGAGAACATTATGACTTTTTAAAAGTATTATTAACATGTACCCAAATCATCATTTCTGTATTTCAAACTTTCTTTATTCCAATTAAGAAAAACTCTGTTATGTCATTGTACATCTTTATATTTAGAACTACTTTTGATTAATTCGTTACTTTAGAAATTAGCTAAAAGTGTCAATCGCACTAGAATTTTCTAAAATTTTGGGATCCATATTCACTAGCTTACATAAGAGGGAAAATAATTTTTACAAAGGGTCTGGTTGTACCTCTGACTGTATATGCAGTTTATATTGTGTGCTATGTATTTTTTGGCCGAATTTCAAATATTGAATCTCAATACTTTCAAATATATTGAGAGATTTGGTATTTAAAAAAAAAACTGACCTAACCCCTACTTTCCAGTGAAATGTGATTTGCTAAGTCAGATAGTCAGGATGATATTTACTTCGTACCCGCAGCATGGACACTGAATAGTGCTTTACAAAGTCAATAGAATATCAAGGCAACATTAGTTTAACGATGGTCAATAAATAAATATGACATTGATTTCACATATTAACACATATGATCAGAATTTCATAAGTACGAATAAAAAGAAATTCAAGGTATACGTCAAAGAACAATCAACACGATAAAAAACCAAATGATATTTAGTGTTGTCTCTTTTTTTGTATGTCTATTTTGAATTATTTTAGTAGATAGCCAGTATGGATAACAATGCAGTACAGTATGCAAATATTTTGATGAATTATAAATGAAACATGGATATTTAAGAGACCAAAATCTGCCTAAAGCCAAACCGTAGATCGAGATTGGAATAAACTTCTTTTGGTTTCGTAATGATGAACATGACTTTAAATCTTTTTCCAATTTTAGTAATATTGTAGTTGTTATCAAATCAAGGTTGCAATTGCCTTAGGCTCCCCATATTTTGTCAAATGATGGCACATAAACATCTGTCATACAAATCGGAGTTTGGCTAGCTTTAAAACAAGGTTTAACCCAACATTTTCTGCACAATGCCTGTACCAAGTCAAGAATATGATAGTTATTTTTCATTCGTTCCATTGGTTGATGTAGTCGTGCGTTTGATTTTGTTAGATTTTATTGACTTTTCCCTTTTTGAAATCACCTTGGAATTCCGTTTTTTTTTAAATATTTGTTTATAAAGGATATTCAAACCATGTTTCACTAAAACTTAAATATGTATCATTTTTTACAAGATACTTTTCGTTTCTTGTTTAAATATATGATTCATACTTCATATAGTAACTGTCATTTTCAGCTTTGTCGTAGTAATGAAGCGTAGCAATGAAGACTCAACTTGTTAATTTACATATTGAATTAAATTAGAGGCAGCAGTAGTTAACGGAATGCACCCCGGGTTTTGGTGGGGTTCATGTTGCTTAATCTTTAGTTTTTTTATCATTTTGTCCTTTTTCGTTTTGTGTTGATTTTTTTTTATCATTGCGTTGCCAGTTTTTCATCGACTTGTTGATTATTCCTATGGCATATTTTGCCTCTCATTGATATATCGATTCTCAAATCTTACAAATTTAAGGAGCGAGAACGGGTATGTTGACATAAAAAACCATACTCAGTCAAAATGTTATACTCGGGAATATGCACAATTGGTTAACTGATAGATTAGATGACTAATTTGGAACCTAAATAGTAAATGTATATTTAAGACCTCGAAAAGATGTTGTGAGTGAGTTGAGACAGACATATCGTATCAATCAACCGAATCGTATTCGTGACCGTACAACTAATGTAGTGTCGATTTCAGTCGTTCGTCCTCATAAATTTGTTGTCTTCCTCATAAATTTGTTGGCACATTTTTTGAACTAGGAGTACAATATGAGCGAGCGTAACGTATCAATTGAGATAAGTAAACTCCAAGCGATGGAGAATAGGGTATGTTATCTCTTCACAGTAATTTTGAAAGGCATCTTTGACTGTAAAAATATTAGTGGTTAGAACTTAAGTAACCTTTTTAAAACCTTCTTTGGTTGTATTCTAATTTTGTTTAGTTATATATTAATTAGTTGGTTTTCAGATATATGTCGTTTGTGGTTGGAAACAAGTTTATTCTTGTAAACCGAATTATTGGTTATCAAATGGATCAGTGGTCGCCGGTCACAGCTTAGAATCGTAATGGGGTTGCAACTTAGTAATTATAGGTACAAATACTGAGTTGTTTGTTCTATGTGATGTAAGTGTTGCAACTCTACTTGGATAAATGATTATCTTTTGGTGAATTCATAAAAACAAAAAGGAAGGTAAAGCGTCTTTGGCACGCATCGGGAACATAATGCAAAACGATGGAAACAATTCGGATGTTAGAATAAAAAAACCAAAACGTCACACTCAATAGCAAATTCAACTGTAAACTCTTGGATTTAATTTTCACTGAACAAAGTTTGTCAGAATATCAATTTCCACGGGTTATAATTCCTCTGGTTTCTATACTAGTATTCAATGATTTACGTAAAATCAGAGGCTATAGTAGTTTATCCTTTTCAGATCTTGTTAATCCATTAAGAAAATAGAAATAATTTTAACTACTTGTAAAACATTGTAAATAATATAATGACATAAATTAGAATACAGCGAACAATGATATATGAAATAAGTATAAATGGGTAGTGAATGAACTATAAAACGTTTAATATCTATTTCAAACGGTAGTTGACACATTAAAGACTTTATTAGCGACATCGTGACCGAAATCGTAAATCAGTCTGCTCAAATGATAGCAGATAAATGATGACCTTATATTATATTTCAACTGTACTAAATATATAAAACATTGCCGATTTTATCCTAGTCATAACTTCAGTGCAAGGAATGGTTTAATCTCATTTTTTTGGAGGGGGGTTGCACCAATCTCAAACTGCCGTTTACTTTGTGCTTAAACGATGTTGGCTATTCCTCTTAGACCCTAAAGTTTGTCATGTGCAAATGCAGACTAGGGCGCCTTATTTATATTATAAAAAAAAAAAAAAAAAAAACGTTTAGATACTTTTCGCATCGCTCCCATAGAGAAAACTATCAGTGTCGCGTTCCTACTACATGTAGTCTCAAATCCTGCATCCGCGGCTGTCAACATAGAATCCCGTAAACATTTTTGTAAAGAGCTTTCGTGCCGAAGTACATGAAGATAAGGTATGATACACTTTGGTTGAATTTTTTTCAGCAGTAGTTCTTTTCACAAAATATAATTACATGAATGTCATTGATGTAGAGAGAACTGTTTATCCTTCCGCATACATTGAGTCCATAACTGCTTTTTGTTGGGGCTCGTTATCTCAATCTTAAGTTTTCTGTGTAATGTTTTGTGGACAGGTTCATCTTTTTGTTGTTTTCTTTTTGCAATAGTATTTTGTATTTTAGTTTTGACTCCGCCTTGTGGTTGACTCAATTATGTTTAATGTGTAAGAGAGACTGTTATAGGTTTATATCATAAAAAAATGTTAATAACAGTTGCTTATTTTGTATGGGATTTGCTATATGATTTTAGAGAAGAGTTGTCTCACTTTTTTTTTTTTAGAAAACATTTAATCATAACCTTGCAGTATTAAGATATATTAGAAATTACTAGATTCTTTGTAAAACTGTCTTTAGATCCAAAACAGGGGACTCATTATCTTTTCAATATCATTTCATGCTACAATATTTTTTACAGTAAACCATAGTTTATGATTTATATATATTACAGTGGCGAAACCTAGAGTTTTAAAAATAGGGTTAAGAAATCAAAGGGACAGAAGTTAGAAATTCAGTAAAATGCAATATACCACAAATATTCTACGCTACGTTAAGAGGCCTCGGACCAGCCAAGCCCCCTTTTCCCCGTAAAAATCACTTAATCCGCCCCTGTACTATTTCCGATTGACAATACATTTTGAATTGAATGGAATACTAGTATATAATAAACAATGAAATAAATAATCTATAAGCTTTAAAATGATCCTTTTGAAATAAAAATAAGAAAAATTTGTATACAAATACAGAGTTCCGTAGATATGCATTGGTAATTGTAATGTCTAGATAGAGATCCGTATTTTTGATTTTTTTAAACCACTGCTAACGGATAAAAAGGAAGCTATCATGGTGTTTTATTGCTGTGTGACCAAGTATAACATACGATTGATCATACTCCTCATCACAGTAGTAGCATTTGAACATTGTTCTTGTTTTCCATTCATAGAACGATAAAACAAATTATCATCAAGACAAACAGTAAATGAAACATTTAGGATGTATTTTCTGTTAAACCCGCTTAACACACACAATGTACGTACGTCTCAATCCAACATTGTACTGCTTGATACTTTAGTTTGGGAACACATGATTTATTTATTAGTTGTAACTGGTTTTGAATTAGCTTTCAGTAACCGCCAGTACTATTATATCGATATTTTGTATCTATTGTTTTTATGTTAGTTGGTTTGTGCTTCGTACCGATCTATTGAGTTAAGCCATTTGTAACTGATTTTTACAGTTTGTTCTTATTTTGTGCTGTAAATAAAGGCAACAGTAGTATACCGCTGTTCGAAACTCATAAATCGATAGAGATAAAAACAAATCCGGGTTACAAACTAAAACTGAGGGAAACGCATCAAATATAAGAGGAGAACAACGACACAACAAAAACACAACATTGAAATGTAACACACACAGAAATGAACTATAATATAACAATGGCCATTTTCCTGACTTGGTACAGGACATTTTAAGAAAAAAATGGTGGGTTGAACCTGGTTTTGTGGCATGCCAAACCTCCCGCTTTTATGGCAATGTTAAATATAACATTAAAATGACAACATTACATGACAGGACTACAATACAAATAAATGGGAGAACATATAGGACAAAGAAACACACGAAAAATAGCTAACAAAAAGTACTAGGTTTAAAATTTAATACGCCAGACGTGCGTCTCGTCCACACAAGACTAACCAGTGACGCTCAGATGGAAAAAGTTTGAAAGCCAAAACAAGTACAAAGCTGAAGAGCACCGAGGACCAAAACTTCCAAAAAGTTGCGCCGAACACGGCCAGGGTTTTCTGCCAACAAGAACATCCTTATTATTTAGAATAATTTATACTTTTGCAAACAGTAAATTTTATAAAATGACTATATAATAGATATACATGATAAAACCGATGATGTAACACCACTATCCAAAGTTAGGGGAGGGTTGAGGGCTTACAAACATGTTGAACCCCGCCACAATCTTTATATGCCTGTCCCAAGTCGAGAGCCTGTAATTCAGTGGTTGTCGTTGGTTCACGGCGACCTATATCTACTTTTATCTTCGTCATTTGAACTCTTGTGGATAGTTGTCTCATTGGCATTTATACTACATTTCCTTTTTATTTATATATATGTCTGTGCTCACATTAATATTGTTTACAAAACGAATATTTAATGTATGATATCCATATTTGGTTGAATCGACATCGATATACATATGTTTGGATCGATACAACATTTGTACCTGGGCGTTGACTTGTTGGATAGTTCCACCATATTTACATGAGCTTGCATATGTTTGATCTATCCAAATATGCAAACAATAATATATACATATAAACAATGCTTTTTACGAATGTATGTGTTTTCACAACTGTACTGCCATTTTTATGTAACAACATTCCTGCAGCGCCTACATACGGAGTATATATCTCCCAGTTGATACGATACTCCAGGGCTTTTATTTCCTATCGTGATTTCCTTGATAGAGGGTTTCCGTTCACAAGGAAGCTATTAAACCAAGAGTTCCAAGTGGTAAAGTTGAAATTATCCCTTCGTAAATTTTACGGACGCCATCACGAGTTGGTTGACCGTTACGGAATATCCGTTTCACTGATGATAGCGGATATGTTCCTAATGTTGTAACTACAATCCCGTCCCTTTTTCCCGATTGTGACCTACCGAATAAGACTTATTACCGAGTTTGTACTAACATGAGCAACACGACGGGTGCCACATGTGGAACAGGATCTACTTACCCTTCCGGAGCATCTGAGATCACCCCCAGTTTTTTGTGGGGTTCGTGTTGCTCAGTCTTTAGTTTTCTATGTTGTGTTTTGTGTACTATTGTTTGTCTGTTTGTCTTTTTCTTTTTTAGCCATGCCGTTGTCAGTTTATTTTCGACTTTTTGAGTTTGAATGTCCCTTTGGTATCTTTCGCTCCTCTTTTACAACCACTGGGTCGATGTCTCTGCTGGTGGACATTTTGTCCCCGATGACATCATCCGCCCAGTAGCCTTACACGTATGAATTTACGAAGATCAAACAGAATACTGGCTCGGACGTCGCTCAGTATAAAAAGGTCCGAAACAGACATCACCATGGACCCGGTGTCGTCTGATATGGCAGGTGTCCCCTCATCAACAGATATGACAAATATCCCTAACATGACACATTCAGATCATCATACTAATGACAACGGCAATAATCTACGTACGCAGCCGTATTCAGTTCCTCTACAAGACATTTTGGATTTTGATGACTCTGAACAACACTGTCTCATTTCGAAATGTGAAGCCACAGGCTGCAAAACCTGTGGAATTTTAATAACAGATGCTCAATTCACTAGTTATTTAACCAAAAAGTCTTATTTTACCAGAAGCTACGATGATCTGAATTGTAAATCAAAAAATGTCGTCTATGGATTAGAGTGTAACCTTTGCGGATTGGTATACGTCGGTGAAACGAAAGGAAGGCTAAATAAACGTATGTGCGGTTATAAATCAGACATCAACAACAGTGCTAGCGACATTGTTTACCAGCATTTTAACCAGCCTGATCATTTAATCGTTTCTTTGAAAGTTCGCATCCTCGAAAAAATATACCACAGGACTAACAATCCTCATCTTGCAACACCTCTCCGTAGACAGAAAGAAGACTACTGGATTCGACAATTGGGAACTGCGACACCATATGGTTGCAATGACAAAATTGATGGTATAGGTATTGTATCTAGTCCTTCCTGTAGCTCAGTGAATGTGATGAATATTTTAAACTCTACTCCTTGTTTATACTTTCAAAGTTTTTTCCTAGTCATGGTCATCGTCATTATACATCGCCTACTCTCCATGATGCCTCTATTAATGACCTGCTGCCATTTATACAAAAGCCGTTATGTATTCATCACATTCGCACGAAGCTTTATGCATTACCCCTTTCAAAACTTCATTATCTGTACAACTTATGTTTGGAAACAACTGTTACAAACACTCATTCAAACCAATACAAACTTACAGCTATCATTTCGGATATTGCAAGTCACAGACTTTTCAAACCAGTTGGCATTGGAAAAGATGAAAAAGAGAAAAGATCCTTTCTTAAACTTTCCTTTGCCAACAAAGGTCTCGATGCCATCAACTTGAGCAATATCCTTCATCATAAATCAGTATCATTTCTTATACCTATACCAAACCAATTGCAACTAAAATTTTCAATTACAAACTCGTGTTGCAGGATCTCAATATTGACGACTTCAAGTCTAAACCTCCTGATTGCACCTATGCTAGTTCCCCATTCATATATAATCCGGCTGGTCACGTTATTACTGGTGACCTAAACTTCACTGCGAAATGTGTTATCCAAAGGCCCGAAATATCGCGAGCCTTAATCCATCAATTGGAAAAAAACTTCAAAATACTGATGGATTCAGTCGAGGATTATGCCAGGCAATGGGTTAAACGCGAGAAGGAAGACGTAGATACTCTTTCCGAATGGATTAAGGCTGTGAGGTCGTAAATACAAATCAGAATTAAGAAACTGAATGGGTCTATTAATACCCATGCTACATCAATCTTTAAAGACCCAAATGTTGCTTAACACTTGTCCTACCTCCATGATAAATATGTTGTTGTCCTCGCAGATAAAGCCCCAAACAACATCGTTTTTGTGTGTAAATCACATTACATAAACTGCTTGATAAATGAATTACGTATTGACAATTCACTTGGAAACTCAACATATACCCCCACGACACTGACTAAAGAGGAAATCCTGGATAATCATAGGTCTGTTATATGTTCCTTTGGAATTTCAACCAAAGATGAAGAACTGGATCTTCCATCACTGTATTGGATACCTAAACTACATAAGTGTCCTTACAAACAACGGTATATCGCTGGGTCTTCCAAGTGTTCCACGAAACCTCTTTCTAAATTATTAACATCAATTTTGTCAGCAATCAAAGCCTGGCTTCAAAAGTTATTGTGAAACTACCTATTCTAGAGGTGGCGTGAATCAGATGCGGATACTAAAAAATTCCAAAGATATTTTAGAGTACATACAATCTAAGACTCTTTCATCTTGCAATAGTATTAAACATTTGACTTTTCTACACTTAAAACAAGTATTCCCCATTCCAAACTAAAAGACAAATTGTTGGTCCTGCTTTGTTTCATAAAAAAGAATGGCGGACGTAGATACAAGTATCTGGTCTTAGGGAGGGATAAATCCTACTTTGTAAAAAATCACTCTGATTATAACAAAAAATTCTCTGAAACTGACATTATCAAGATGCTTGATTTCTTGATTGACAACATATTTGTTATTTTTAGAGGACGTGTTTTTCAACAAACATGAATGATGTTCTCTCACTAAATAATTCAAAATTTGGTGACTACTCAACCGTTGAACGCATCTTTCCCATCGAACTTGAGATAAAGGATAAAACAGATACAGATAAGTCTGCCTAATATCTTGCCTGACATCTAGAAATTGACAATGAGGGTCGGTTGAAAACAAAACTTTATGACAAAAGAGATGATTTCAGCTTTCCAATTGTGAACTTTCCATTTTTATGTAGCAACATTCCAGTAGCGCCTGCATACGGAGTTATATCTCCCAGTTGATACGATACTCCAGGGCTTGTATTTCCTATCATGATTTCCTTGATAGAGGGTTGCTGCTCACAAGGAAGCTATTAAACCAAGAGTTCGAAGTGGTGAAGTTGAAATCATCCCTTCGTAAATTTTACGGACGCCATCACGAGTTGGTTGACCGTTACGGAATATCCGTTTCACTGATGATAGCGGATATGCTCCTAATGTCGTAACTACAATCCCGTCCCTTTTCCCGATTGCGACCTACCGAATTAGACTTATTACCGGGTTTGTATTAACATGAGCAACACGACGGGTGCCACATTTGGAGCAGAATCTGCTTACCCTTTCGGAGCACCTGAGATCACCCCCAGTTTTTAGTGGGGTTCGTGTTGCTTAGTCTTTAGTTTTCTATGTTGTGTTTTGTGTACTATAATTGTTTGTCTGTTGGTCCTTTTCTTTTTTTAGCCATGGCGTTGTCAGTTTATTTTCGAATTATGAGTTTGAATGTCCCTTTGGTATCTTTCGCCCCTCTTTTACGTACTACAGAATTATCAAACTGGTTAAATGCATTGGTTTTGTGCTTTTAAAAGTACTTTATTTGAACCTTTTCATTGTTTTTTAAACGTAATCGCACTGACATATAACATTTTAGGCCATGGTAATTTTGTTTAATCACTCGATCAAAACCTGGACCGCACTCCAAAAACCCGGACAGCTCTCGAAAGAACACGGACATATAAAAATGAATTTATTTTAAAAATATCCTTCTCAATGCAATAACAAGATTTTTTGTAAAGTGTCTGTATATCTAAGGATATATAGATTCCAAATATACATTTCCTTTCACATTTGCATTGGTACTAGTAAAAAAATAGCTTTATTCTATATTTTGGAATAAAAGCATTGTAAAGCTAAATTAAACTTTTAGAACACAAAATAATGTAGGGGTGATGATTTCTTTTTATCACCAATACTAACTTACCTTGTATGAACTTGTATATTAAGTTTAAGCATCTATTTTACGTCTTACAAAAAAAATTCTGTTTGTTTACATTTTTGGTCATATTCACTATAAAAAACGTGTTCACACTCGAAAAAACCCGATCAAATCACTTGAAAAAACTCGATCCCAGCCGGACACTAAACCTACTGTGGAGTGGTGGAAAATAATTGCTTGCATCCACGTGATTTGGACTCTGGTTCATAGTTGTCTCAACATAGGTACAATCATACCACATTCCTATTTGTGTATTCGAGCGCTTAAGATGCAATTTAACATTTCATTTTATTTCCAAAGGGCACAACTTCATGAATAATTGTTGATCCGCACTGCTAATTTCGAAATCGTCCGGAACATTGTTGATTCAAACCTTTGATATAAACTTCATCAAAATCTAGCAAGATTTATACTTATGAGAGCACTTACTAGACTGGATGGATTGACGCACGGAAACACGATCAAACAGGCGGATAGACGGACGCCTGGTACTTCTATACCCGCACCGCGATAGTCGGGTGGCTTTAAGTTTCTTACATAATACATTACAGGAAATGACATATAATTCATCATGATTTCAACTCACATTTTTTTCACAATTGCTCCCGCTTCCTCTACATAACAAAGTTGTATAATGTCGTTACTAGATAAAAAGAATTTTATTGAACCATTAAATTGTACAAGCAAGTAAGCTGCAATACAAGGTAACTTTAAGTGTAAACTAATCAAGATAAAGATTTTAAAACCCATTGTTCTTCTTTGGTGCTTAACGAAATATTTAACATGTCAAATTTTATCTGATACATGCTGACGACTGTCGGTATTTATCCAACAGCTTACGAAAACAAAGGTCAAACTTGTTATATTTTTATACGATTGGTTTGTGCAATTTTCAAAATGGAAGTATTCTGCGAACTTTACTTATAAGATATCAGATTATTAAACGATTTACATTCTTCTTGATACTAGTAGACAACAGTTCAATTATCATTAGATTTCTTACCTAGTGAAGAAGACGTATAATGGTACGTATCTTCCTACGTATGACCAAGGATTAGTATAGTGAGTCTCACTATACAAATCCTTGGTATGACCTACATATCGTCCGGTGTATGACCTACATTTGATATTCCAATGTATGTCCATGAAAATGAGATCAAGGTCAGATGAAATATGCACCTTACAATCATTCCATTTACCAGATATAGTGGCCTTATTGCTTATAGTATCTGAGAAATAGACCAAACCTGAAAACTAACCACTGTCCAATGAACCACGAAAAAAGTCAAATTCAGATGAAACCTGCTAGACAGAAATGTACACCTTAGTTACAATAATTCTTTACAACAAATACAGCTGATATGTTGTTTATAGTATCTGCGAAACAGACCAAACCACAAAAAACTTAACAGTGACCAAAGTACCATGAAAATGACGTCAAAGTCAGATGAAACCTGCCAGTCGGACATGTACACTTTAATCATTCTACACACCAAACTATAGGTGATCTATCGCTTTATAGTATATAAGATACGGACTGGACCACGAAAACTTCACTTGGATCACTGATCCATGACATGAGGTTGAGGTCAGGTGAACCCTGTCTGACGGAGTTGTAGACCTTGCAAGGATCCAATTTACCAAATATAGTTATCATATTACTCTTAGTGAGTGTTCCATATGACAAAAAAAATCTTATATTTTTTCAAGCCGTGGCTGAACCATGAAAACGAGGTCAAGGACAATCCACATATCACAGACGAAAACTTCGTAACATAAGGAATCTGCATGCAAGGTATGAAGCATCAAGGTCTTTTTCCTTCTGAAATATAAAGCTTAATACAAAAACAAAATCATTGATTGCTAAAATTAATTATCTAAGTTGCAAACATGTTTAACATGAGAAACAACTTCAAATGGATTGATAAATGTTTTGTTCTTGCTTACCTGTCCGGTGAACAGGTAAGAACCAGCTGTCAGACAGACAATTCACGTTTATTAGCTACAGTTTTGATAACGTCATGATTGTAGAAGTGTGTCTGTATTTGGTTAAGATTGTCCAAAATTAGGCCTTAACATTCAATTGTTTCTAAATCGTGCAGTTATCTAACATTGTCCAGTTCACTATTATTAAATAAGGTCAAATATTGAAGAAAAAAACAAGATTGCTAAGGCATACCTAAATGCCCCCTGTGCTGTATAAATGAGGAATGCATTTGTGTGTCACAATGTGTCAATGTGGTATGACAGTAAAAATATGGCAAAAGTCCCATAACTCCCACAAAATGGTCAAATCAAAATGATAGTATAATATGGTCAACTGCACATGAGGGCAACAATCCCACCAAGTATGAGACCTTTCTGTAAAATGGTCAACAATGAGTTGCAAAAAGTGACACTAATACAATACTCAATCTTTTTTTTTATAAATATCTTGGAGAAACGAAGGTTTGATAGCAAATGCAATGCAATTTTCAATATAATTAATGTTTCTAACTGGCATAACTCTATAAAACTTTAAAAATATTTGATTTGCACTGATTTTCAAAATTGTCCACGACATTGCTGATATAAACCTTTGATATAAATGTGATAAAATCTTGCAAGAATTGTACACGAGAGTGCTAAAAATACAATTTTCCATATAATTAATATTTCCAAGGGGCATAACTCTTTTAAAAATAATTGATCAGCACTGATTTTTGAACTCACCCGAGAAATTGCTGATATAAACCTATGATATTAAATTCATAAAAATGTGACTAGAATTGTACATGTTAGAGTACTAACAAACTGAACAATGCAATTTTCCATATAATTTATATTTCTAAGGGGCATAACTCTTTTAAAAATATTTGATTGGCACTGATTTTCGAACTCACTGGAGACATTGCTGATATAAACCTATGAAATAAGTTTTATAAAAAAGCTGGCAAGAATTGTACATGTTTGAGCGCTAACAATGCAATTTTCCATATAATTAATATTTCCAAAGGGCTTAACTCTTTAAAAAATAATTGATCGGCACTGATTTTTGAACTCATCAGAGACAATGCTGATATAAACCTATGATATAAGTTTCATAAAAATCTGGCAAGAATTGTACATGTGAGAGCGCTAACAAAATCATTTTCCATATAATTAATATTTCCAAGGGGCATTAACTCTTTTAAAAATAATTGATCAGCACTGATTTTCACACTCGTCCGAGACATTACTGATATAAACCTATGTTATAAGTTTTGTAAAAATCTGGCAAGAATTGTACACGTGAGAAAACTAACAAGACCGGACAGATAGATGCACAGATGGACGGACACCCAGTATTTCTACGTCCCCCGGCCACAGATTGTGCGGGGGAAAAAAAATATTCAAAGTTCCATAACTCCAGTAAAAATGGTCCAACCAAAATGACAGAATAATATGGTCAACTACACCTGGTGGCAAAAATCCTACCATGTATCATAGCTTTATGACAAATGGTCTCGGAGGAAGTGTGTTTACCAGGTGTTATTGTCACAATACTAAAACAAAAGTCAAAGTCCTATAACTCCTGTAAAATATTTCAGGAAAGTATGAGAGCTTACTGTAAAAGGGTCTCAGAGGAGTTGCATTCACAAGATGGTATTGTCACATTACTTAAAAAAATTCCAATAATCCCATAATTAGAGACTGTCAAGAGCCTCCGTCTCTCACCTAGGTCTATGCATCTTCAACAATTGACATTCTCCAACATTGTACAACCAGAATATAATTTCTGACTAAGATGTCTTATTTGCTGAACATGTATTGTTAATCATTTTTCCTGTTTACAGTTTCCTCTCTATCTGTTATAGTTTTTGCCCAAAACACAAAAAAGAATAAAAATAATCATTTAATGGCACTAATTCCTATAAGAAGACTACTGACAATTTCATCTGTGATGATATATTGGCAGAAATTTATCTTCACATTTGCTATAATTTTCCATGCCAAATTTTGTTAATTAAACCATAATGTGAAGTATTCATAACATCTGACAAGGCAAACAATCAAAACATTAACATGTGTTTATTATTACTGATAATTCACCATCTTGAGAACAGAATACAAATAGATAGCTAATGCAATATACATTTACTGAATCTTTCATGACCACAAAATTACTTTTTAATTGGTGTTTTTTAGTATAAAGTTCTCTTTATCATTTCTTATGCTTGAAGTCTGACTTCATTCAACACCTTTTTGGAATAGTTCACAATCAACCAAAGTCTGTCACAACATTTTATTGGACTTTACTTCGATACTTTAAGAATATGAGTCTGCATCAAATACTTATTTCACTTCGTTTATCTGATGTAAAAAAGTGTATTTATACATTCAAGAGATTCCTATATCCTCTCATTTGCTTTAAGCTTGTGGCCAGTATGAAATTTGGATATTATATTCAGTTGTAAGCTTTGTGCACATTATAACATTTGATTGTTTCAATGTAAAAGTCTGTTATATTCAGCCATTAACTGAGACTTCTTTACAGCATCCCAAGTTCTTGCTGCATAATGAAACCTACAAATAGAAATGTACATGGGTAAAAAACACATAGATCAGACTTAGCTTTTTCTTCTGTGATGTCAGCAAATTGAATCAACAAGAAATCATTTAGTATTACAATTTTGGTAGCTTGATTTATCTAACTTTATGGATTTAAAAAGAAGAACAGATAACATACATGCAGAGTTCATTCATTTCAATGTCCAAAATTATATTAAATGACCCACTGTGAGACTCTATTAGGGCCACCATCCATGACAACACAAAAAAGTTATCGTTCTTGGTTAGATTCTAAATTTGATCTTGTTATTTAAGAAAACTTTACAAAGCGGACATGTGATCATGATTGGAAGTATAATGACGGATAGGTTTTGGTCCTGTCTAAATCAGAGAACAAAAGAAGTCAATTTAGTTAATTTTTTTATCAAAATTACTTCCTGACGAAAAAGAAAATCTCATATTGTTTGGAAGATATTAAAAGTTTTGAAATATCATACTCATTCCCATGTAAAGTTGAATTAGTTTCAAATGGGTCAATCAATCATTTTACAACAACCCAACAACACAAACAAAAACATTTAGGGGCCAACATGTGATCTGCAATAATGAACAGTTGTCTATACAATATGTTAAGCTCTTTAAAATGGCCCCAAGAGTCTAAAATGATTATAAAAAACTAAACTGAGACTACCACAGATCTTCTATCATACCATGAGAATTAGTGGCCTTTGACTGAGACTACCACAGATCTTCTATCATACCATGCGAATTAGTGGCCTTTGATACAATCTAGTTATGTTGACATTTAATAGGATAATAAACCTCAAATAAAAATCAATGTTTACCAATTTTTCTCAGACAAAGTGGCATGTGTCAAGTGTTCCCTTGGCATGTAATAAATCTGCTGACGAAGGGAATTTATCAAGTTATCAAAACTTGGATATCCCCTGTATTCTGGTAACAGCATGGACACTGGATCTGTAAATAAAAGAAAACAGGTAAGCCATGCTGAAATACTTTATTGTGAGTGGATGTGATGATCATTGTCAACAATGCTGAAATGCATTATTGTTAATGGATGTAATGATCATTGTCAACAATGCTGAAATACTTTATTGTGAATAGATGTGATGATCATTGTCAAAAATGCTGAAATACTTTATTGTGAATAGATGTGATGATCATTTTCAACAATGCTGAAATACTTTATTGTGATTAGATGGGATGATACTTGTCAAAATTGCTTGAATCATTCAGTAAAAGTACATCACATGTAAATCAGATTTAAGTGCCTGCTTTGTCTTCTTCGTGGGAATAAAAGGACAAGTGGTTTAGAAAATAAGCACATTTGGTTCCTTGTAAAATGCCAACCATCTGTTTTAATACAGTTGATTTAAAGTTAAATAATACTTGTTTAATGTTGAAACCATATGTTCACCTGCAGATGTATTTCAATTTTCTTTTGTGTCTTTCAGTTTCTGTCTCACTGACATATATACCCAATATTTTCTTAAATATGTAAATATATATTGTCATTAATGTCAATCAAAACTCTATTTGTTAGAAATGATTTGTCCCTTCCTTTTATATGAAACAATATTAAAACTCATTCTATTTATCTGCCTTTAAGTAATGAGTTAAAAAAAGTACATAGAAAATGGAATGTTTCAATGAAAGAGGAGAGTGAACTTAATGATCTGCTAGAGTTCACACGCAGTTTATATAATTTGTTTTTCACACAAAAATAGCTTGAAAGCTGCCTTGTTTGCTAGGACAACAATGAAGTTGTAAAATTATTTAAACCCTGTAGACCATAACTGTAAAACTTATTCCACTTTTTTTTATTTAACTGTTGTCTCATTATACAACACTTTATGTCATCTTTTCATTTTTCAAAAAATAAACAGAATTCAAATGCAAGAGGAGTAGGCACGGTAAGACCCCTTTTGGCCCCAAAATATAGCATTTTTTACAAATTTGTTGATATGTAAACTTTTAGCTATTTATTGGAAAGTAGAATACTTTTGTTCCATAAATATGGGCTGTTTTTTGACAGTACAATGCACATGCATCAGGCACTAGCATCATAAACTCATGCAAAATTACTTAAATCTTAACAATTTTAGCATTTGTGCTTAAATCTTAAGACGGTTTTTGTCCTAAATGAAAGTGGCCGCATTTGTGTTCAGTCTTAATATTTGAATATATGTTGTAATTGATGATAATACATAACATATATAAAGGTTGAAACTGAACAAGAATGTGGACACTTACATTTAAGACAAAAACCATCTGAAATGTGACGTTTTATGGCATATTTGATAGATTTTTCATCTTAAAGCTTGAATTTGAGTGTCTTTAATGACCAGATGGTTCAAATCTTTTACATAATCTAATTAAATCGACTGAAGTAGACACTAAAGTGGCCAAAACTAGCCCTTAACGGACCTTCTCCTTTATGTAATGTTAATTTTGATTGAACAACATGAATAAAATATATGACATCAATTCTATGACTGATGGCATTGGAGTTTTTAGCACATACTGTGATGTGAGGGCTGCAAATTATCATAAACTGACTCCACTAATTGTTCACCAACTTACTCGGTTTGAAACCTTCAAATATGTGACTGGATACCTGCAAACATTAAACACAATAATGTTTCATTACAAATCTTTTCTTTTTCTTTTTTGTCCTAACATTTGATATTTATATAAGTTAATACCTTCGGTTTTCATATCCTCTATATTTGGTAGCAGGAACAAATTTACATCTAAATCAATTGTTTTATGATTTAATCCAGGAATAATTTTTCCATCAGCCATAGTTACGCCTTCTGAAATATAGAAAGTATTTTTTTTAATAATAACATTCGAATACTGTCTATTATTCAATGTATAATCCATATTTCCTTTTATCAATGTAAAAATGAAGTCAAACAAATAGAAACACTATTTTTCTGGAATGAAAGTTAACTTTGATATTTTTATCCTATAAACATGGAAACAAGCCGTCTTAATATCAAATCAATTAAATTAACCTCAAATTATTCAACACAGTCTTTTAAAAGTTTCTTGGTCCAACATGCAATATATATTATTGAGTAATTGATATCAAATTGTTATTCTGCTAGTGATATCATACAAAATGGTGTCAACTTGCTCAGCAGATAAATCTTAAACCTATATGATTTGCATATCTACAAATACTAAAATAGAATTGTTCAATTAGATTTTTCCCATTTGTTTTAATACACTTCGATCAACCATGTTGCTGAAGCTATTTTCTATATCTATGCAACTCTACGTCAATTTGA
This sequence comes from Mytilus coruscus, assembly GCA_017311375.1. Taxonomy (NCBI): domain Eukaryota; kingdom Metazoa; phylum Mollusca; class Bivalvia; order Mytilida; family Mytilidae; genus Mytilus; species Mytilus coruscus. Next base: position 136,306,610 of record CM029596.1, on the reverse strand, counting down.
CTGTGGTCTATTGTTGCATGAAGCACATGTATGGGATTTTTAAGTTCAAGGAAAATGGAAATTGAAAATAAATTTACAGGAACGTTATTCCTATTATAGTGCATTAAAAAGAACATAATGTAGTAGAGCTTGTTAAAATGTATAGAATCAATAAAATAATATTCCCCAAAATTTCATGTATGATCTTGGCGCATTAACGTCATGGCAAAACATGTCATTTGAGTAAAACCCTCAAGCAGAAGGTTATTCTGTTACTTTTACACTTCAAATTTTAACATTATCTCATTAAAATAGGTTTTTGAGGTAGGTGTTGTTAAATTTTTGATTCTATTGCATTAATTGATGATTTATGGATTTCAGCAAGTCAATATGGCAGCTAACTCCTTAGTTATGACATGTTAACTGTGGATTTGATGGTAAATAGTAGCTAATTAAAAAAATTACTTAAAAATTGCAACTGTTTTTGTTAAGAATTATAAAGATTAAACACATTTTTTCCTGAGATTATTGAATAGATGTGCTAACTGGGCCACTGACCCACATTTCTGTTGTCAGTAATAAATATTCCTTTGGTACACCGGTACCAGGGCTATATTCTTTTTAATTCTAATGAAGCTATTTGTAAGCTGAAAATGTAGTTTTTATGTAATCTTTGTGATAAATCTGTCATCTTCTGACATATACAAATTCTATGTCACATGAAGAACAAAAATACAGACACTATTCCTTTGCTATTAAATTTTGGAAATTTTATATAAAAATACCCCCCATCTCTTTTAATCCATTTTTTTAAACCTTTAACAACATAAATCAATTTCTGGAAAATCAACAAAAAAACAAAAGTAGTTCTATGCATTGAAGAGTAATTAAACATTGAATTGCAATGGACCACATTTAGACAATATTTTGAATTGGAGTTATCTACCTTTGTCCATAATTGTACTCGAACTTGAAACTTTGTTTTAGACCAGAAAGATTCATACACCATGAACAATTTATGTAGTTTTTAACAAAATAGACCTATTAACAAGTATGATTATATACATAAACATCATTTTAATATGAATATCTGAGTAAATATTATTAATCAATTGCTTGGCATGGATTTATTATCTGTATAATGTACACACTGGTGCACTATGTTGTTTGCACTCTTAAAAGAGAGGCTAAAGATACCAAAGGGACATTCAAACTCATCAGTCGAAAACAAACTGACACCATGGCTAAAAATCAAAGAGCTGATTGCTCTGAGGTGGAAGAAGATGCATAAAAGGTTACTTGAATTACCATAAAAGCAACCCCCGCCAACCCAGCCTGCTTTGTCCCATTATTGCTTTCAACATATTTTTTTTCCAAAATAATGATACTCATAACTCAACCATAACTTTACTTAACATAAAAATCTGCAAATGCTGTTGATTCAAATTAAATTTTCTATAACTAAATTCCATACATTCGTCTCAGCATGGTCAACTTGATGCAATGCAACTTTGCCAAGCAATTATAACAGTAATTGATGTGGTTTCACTTGAAAGTTTTCCGTCAAAGGTAGAGAGTTAACTTTTAAAAGAAAAACTGGCTCCCACGATTTTAGTCAAATTGCTTAAACTAGGGTTTTCATTATAAACATATATAAAAAAAATTCTAAATATATCCAATGCAGATATGTGTCAGGCCAAGGATTGGGTTTTGGGCACTTATTAGCATTTCAAACCCGTCATTTTCTCGTAAGTGCTCGACCCATATCATATTTGTTTTTCATCTAATATTTTTACACAAAAGTATGAGGGTAGGAATGCCTTTTTCCTTCAGGAGTCACACAACCCTTTTCTGAAATTTTTCATGAAAATTAAACTATTGACAGCAACGAATTACTGGTTCCTTACTCGAGCCTCGATAATGGGTGTACCTTAATGACGAATAACGATAAAGAGCTGGACTATTAAGTTGTTAAATCCCGTTTTTGATCACTTATAAAACTTTGAAACGTAAGGCACTAACGGCAATCATTGGGGATATTCCGACAATGACCGACATGAAAACTACGTACTTTCGGAATGTTATCCGTCAACTGACATTCTTCTTCTTCCTAGAAGACATTAGTTTGTTCATTGATATTTCTGTCAACTGACGGTGCATTGTTTGATGTGTAATACACCAGCAGATTCACGTGTGCACTTGACTCTTTATTATCACAATAACATACAAAATATTCGAACTTTCGTTTTAAAAAACACATGTTCTCTATAACCATGAAAACTGGAATATAACTTGACTGCATTAAAGATCTGAACTCAGACGGAACAACTAAATCCGTGTATTTTTTTCAAGCATCATTGATTTGAAGTCGTACTCTCCACGTAGTTACTTGACTTTAACACAAGATGGATTGTATGAATATATGACAATTCTGTTTGTCATTATTTTGAAACTTTCGGATGCACAATTAAATTTCCCATTTGTGCACATGCGCAGATACGTAACCAACGTGGTTTAGATTAACCCGAATAATCCAGTTGTTTCATTCCAATAATTCCAATTATTAAACTCACAAAGACAATTACAGTGGAGTCCCCGCTGTCCGCGCGGCCGGTGATATCGCGCATTACCTGATTTCGTCATATCAGCAATATTACACAAATAGAATCGTTCTTGTAATTATATTAGTCTTCCAAAGGGACAGAAAAGATTAAAATTGATAAGTTGAAGATTAAATTCAAAACTGCAGTCCAATGATTAATCATATTTAGCAAATTTCCATTAAAAAAAATCACATCATCTGATAAAATTTGTTCCATTGATGTCAAATTTTATCAGATTGAAATAAATTTTGCTCGGCATCCTCTTGGACTATTATAATAGTCACAGGCATCCTTGGCAGTCTATTTGGTTCAAATCTAACAATATTTCGTAGCCTAAAATCTTTCCTTTATTTAAAATATGCTATTTTGAGAAGGCATGCGCGAAATCACCGGACATTTGAAGAACAACAATCAATGAAAATTATTATCATGACCTATTAATGCTCCAAAACAAGCCATCAACTTTTAATTATTTTTTTTCATGTGTTTTCGTGAATTTCGAGAATTAATACCATATAAATATCTGAATAAGTTTATAAAACAATAATATCCATAATATTAGTATTTAAATAAATGCAAGGACATATAAAACGTCCTTGATAAAAGTAATGAGAAGGAACCCAGGGCGAACGTACTCTACTGGCGAACGAACTCATAGGGAACGGACCAAGGGCGATCATGTAATACGGCCGAACAGACCCGATACCAAAATCATGCATGCGTACTACAAAACCTACATTAAAAACATCCGGTTACAAGTGAACAAATAACGTTCATGTAAGATTAGATTAAATCTAATAATATACATAGATAACAGGGAAGATATTAATACATTAAAACATGAGAAATCATAACACTAACGATAGTGATTGTTTTTCACGCCTAACTAATAAATTAAATGATGCAGATGCTTAGATCATGTGTAAACATCGGTGTCAAGAAATGGCACGGAAGTTGTTATGAAATTGTAAAGCACAGAAAGGGATTCGGCATACAACCTGGTGACGGTTCAATGATTTTACAGCCGGCAGTAAAGGCTTTCAGAAGACTTCAAGTCTTCTTCCACCAAAAATGAAGAAGACCAAAAGACAAACAACAGTATACAAACATAGAAAACTAAAGACTGAGCAACACAAACCAACCAAAAACCGGGGGTGATCTCAGGTGCTCCAGAAGAGTGAGCAGATCCTGCTCCACGTGTAAGTATAAACCTGGTGATAAGTCTAATTCGGTAGGTCACATTCTGGAAAAAGGAGGACCGGATTGTAGTTATGACGATTGGAACATTAAAGGTGGCGATGAGACTTAACAGATACAGCTACAAAGTCAGTGACCTAAAGATTTTGACTGCATTTCATGCAATCTTTACCGCAATAAAAAATCAAATACTTTTGATTTAGCACCAAGCAGATCAATCTTAAATTGTTAATCCAGAATCACTGTAAAGCATCGTTTATTTTACGTGATGAGGATAAATATCTCTTTCTAAGCTATGAAATTATTGGTTTTCTACGCTTTTATTTACCTAAAATATTTAATTTGGATGTATCAAAAGCCTTCTTCAGTGTATACTGCATACTTCCATAACTCTGTATACTGAAATCATCTCTATTGGCTTTGTTTAATATAAACACTGAAACAAAATTAAAATACATTCAATATTGAATCACATATACAACAGATGTAGAATAAATAAATATATGTTTGTTACTAAGGGGATCTAATCAATTGTCTGTTAAATGTGTGTTGAATGCATATTTTTCACTTTGTGCTCAATATTCTCCTATCAGCTTAGCCATGCACTTGTCTGTAGTTATAATCGTAAGAATACAGATTTCAGTCATAGTTGGTCTGCCTCCAATATGTGGTTAGTATGAATACTTCAACGGGGGACAGAGACAAATTAATAAAAATAAACAATCTTTGACAATCGATTTGGAAAGGAAAATGACATTTTAATGCCTTTAATGGATTGACCATTAACTAAAGGCAATTTTATCATGTTTTGATAAAGCAAACAATTATTTTGCCAAAAATCAGAATCTTTTGATAGATGCATGAGTAACAATTGCTTGAAGTGAAAGTAAATACTTCTATATGTTTGCATAAAAAGTTGTTTCTTTGAAATAACTTATATATAAAAATAAGGAGATGTGGTATGAGTGCCAATGAGACAACTATCCACCAAAGTTCAAATGAAGTGGATGTAAGCAGTTATAGGCAACCGTACGGCCTTCAACAATGAGAAAAACCCATACCATATAGTCTGCTATAAAAGGCCCCGACATGAAAAACATGAAACAATTCAATTGAGAAAACTAACGGCCGAATTTATAACTAAACATTTTACGAATAACAAATATGACAGACATGAACCAACGACAACCACTAAACTACAAGCTCCTGACTTGGGACAGGCACATACAGAATGTTCAGTTTACAAAGTCAAGGTTTTCACAACATTTCTTCATAATAATTGACTATGTCTTTGAATTTCTTTTCTTATAAATTAAAAAATGCTGTTTCATAAACTTGGTAAAAATGGAAAATTACATGAACACCCGTTGGACTAGCTTTTGGCAGTCTATAAAAGTGAAGTGACCAATGAGAAAGCATCTTCTTAGCTCTAGACAGCCAGTAACATAAGCCCCGTCTATAAAGTAATATGGTTTACAGTAATACCGTCAGTTACTGCTACACTAAATTACTTCTTTTTAATAATTATAAAATAGTCAAGTTTTTAACAGATGAGACAGCTGCTTCTAAAAGATTCCACTTTTTTGTGCTTTTTTCTTTGAGGTTTTGTGAACAGCATGTATTGAATTTGTTTTCTTAAATGGATTCACTATTTTCTTACTTTCTCACTACATTAATAAAAAAAAATTTAAGTACTTTTACTTGTTAATTCCAATTTTCATGCTTTTTTAGAAAACTTACTGGGCCCTATAAGTTAGTCTGACTGTCTCTATGTCTGTCTATGTTTTATGTTAAATCAAGATTGCCTCGACTGGCTCAAGTGATTTCCATAATTTTTATGCATAGTGTTAATAACTATCAATTTATAAAAGGAAGGTTCCTTTAGTTTTAGTAAAATTTGGACAAAATATTGTTTTTTTTTGTTCAAAAATCCAAATATTTGAGAAACATCTTTTTTGAATCATGATTTCAATGAAATTATACATGTATACATATAATTGGTTATTCAAAATCAATTGCAGGGCCCAAATTGAAAAAAATTTGTAAGGGTTCTGCAGAACCCAGTGTCTCGCCTACTTTTGCTGCTAGTCACAGGCTCAACAAAAATGGGGGAAAAAATTATTAAAAATTTTCTTATAGATACTATCTTTTGATTGTAAGAAGCTTCTGTCCAAGTTTGGTAAAAATCCAGAATGGTTTATGAATCTAATAAATGTTTTAAAAACTTTAACTACAGACTGTATGTAATGTTAACAGGAAGAAAAACTAAGTCCATTTATAAGTAATATACGGAAAAACAAGAAAAATATTTTTACAAAATTTCCTTCTAGATACTAGCTTTTGATCATAAACAAGCTTCTGTCCAAGTTTGGTACAAATCCAGGATAGTTTAAGAAAGTTATTAAAATTTTTAAAAACTTTAACCACAGAGTGAATGTAATGTTAACTGGCAGAAAAACTAAGTCCCATTTGTTAGTAATATACGGAAAAACAGGAAATATATTTTTACAAAATTTCCTTCTAGATACTAGCTTTTGATCATAAACAAGCTTCTGTCCAAGTTAAGTACAAATCCAGGATAGTTTAAGAAAGTTATTAAAATTTTTAAAACCTTTAACCACAGAGTGAATGTAATGTTAACTGGCAGAAAAACTAAGTCCATTTATTAGTAATATACGGAAAAACAGGAAATATATTTTTACAAAATTTCCTTCTAGATACTAGCTTTTGATCATAAACAAGCTTCTGTCCAAGTTTGGTACAAATCCAGGATAGTTTAAGAAAGTTATTAAAATTTTTAAAAACTTTAACCACAGAGTGAATGTAATGTTAACTGGCAGAAAAACTAAGTCCCATTTGTTAGTAATATACGGAAAAACAGGAAATATATTTTTACAAAATTTCCTTCTAGATACTAGCTTTTGATCATAAACAAGCTTCTGTCCAAGTTAAGTACAAATCCAGGATAGTTTAAGAAAGTTATTAAAATTTTTAAAACCTTTAACCACAGAGTGAATGTAATGTTAACTGGCAGAAAAACTAAGTCCATTTATTAGTAATATACGGAAAAACAGGAAATATATTTTTACAAAATTTCCTTCTAGATACTAGCTTTTGATCATAAACAAGCTTCTGTCTAAGTTTGGTACAAATCCAGGATAGTTTAAGAGAGTTATTAAAATTTTAAAAACTTTAACCACAGAGTGAATGTAATGTTAACAGCAAGAAAAACTAAGTCCATTTATAAGTAAAATACGGAAAAACAGGATTTTTTTTTTTAAATTTACTTCTGGATACTATCTTATGATCATAAATAAGCTTCTGTCCAAGTTTGGTAGAAATCCAGGATAGTTTAAGAAAGTTATTAAAATTTCAAAAACTTTAACCACAGAGTGAATATTTGTGGACGCCGCCAACGACGATGACGCCAACGGAATGTAGGATCGCTATGTCTCCCTTTTGCGACAAAAGTCGCAGGCTCGACAAAAATTAAGGTATTCACTGAATGTTTGTTAAAAAATTACAAATTTTGAGGACCAGTTTTTCATGCTAGGATTTCAACAAAAATTGATACATAATAAAATTGAGAATGGAAATGGGGAATATGTCAAAGAGACAACAACCCGACCAAAGAGCAGAAAACAGCCGAAGGCCACCAATGGGTCTTCAATACAGCTAGAAAATCCTGCACCCAGAGGCAGGCTTCAGCTGGCCCCTAAATAATCAAAGAGCTGATAGCTCTGAGGTGGAAGAAGGTGAATAAATTAAAAGGTAACTTGAATTACCATAAAAGCAGCCCCACTAACCCAGCCTGCTTTGTTCCATTATCGCTATGATGTATTTTTTCTTCAAACAAGAATGTGTCATAAGTACATGGATTTCAATCTACAATCATTTTCTATGTTCAGTGGACCGTGAAAATTAGGTAAAATCTTTAATTTGGCTGTAAAATTAGAAAGATCATATCATAAGGAACACATGTGTACTAAGTTTCAAATTGATTGGATTTCAACTTCATTAAAAACTACCACGACCATAAACTTTAACCTGAAGCAGGACGGACGGACAGACCAGTAAACATAATGCCCATAAATGGAGCATAAAAATAGTAAGACTTGTTACATACCTGCCAACTTTTGAAATTTCCCATGGGGGTTTTTAGTGTGCGACAACAATTTTAAAGGTTACAATTTTTAGCGAAGTATTTTGCACGATCTGGATTGTCTTGAAAAAGTGTCATATTTGTATGATGAGCTTACATGCCTTTTTCTTAAGTCTGTTTGCATGATTTAAGTTTTAAATCAGTAGAAAAGATGAACATGTAGCTAGCAGACCAGGGTTTATTTTCTTGTGTAAGAATATTAGACGCTTGTTGAAATTTCTAATTTTGAATTATGCAAAGATGTGTCACCCTCATTAGAAGAACATTACAACCCACTGTAAAAATGAGCACCTCTATATTCATATTATTTGATGAAACTTTTCCCCAAGAACTATGCATCTATCAAGTATTAAAGTGTCAAAACATGTCAAAAGAATTTTGTGATTTTCTAAACTTATATCTTCTTTATTAATTTGATCCCTCATTTAGAAAAGTTGTTCCAAATATAATGAATTTTCCCACTTTTGAGTTAAAAATCTTAAAATTTTCTTTCTTTTTTTCAACAGTAAAATGACCCTTTTTAGGGACAGTCCCTCATTTAAGGGACACCACTCATAATGGGTGGGGTGGGGTGGGGTGGGGGTCCCAACCTGTTTGTCTTTGTGAAAAAGAATAGTACATTGTGCTTTAAATGATTTAATTGAATACAAAATAACATATGTTACAAAAGTATAATGTCAATAAATTAGTGAAAAAATACTATTTATTATCTTTATGGTAGTACTGCATCATTGAATTTGGTCAATCAGTCATGCTTTTATCCTTAAGCTGTGTAAGAACCTCCTTGCAGATGAAAATTCACATGCCATGTTCACGATTTTACAACTTCTTCTTCTTCTTCGTATTTCCTTCCAATTAGAAACACCAAGTAGAAGCGGAGTTGTTTTCACTTGTATTATTTAAAAGTATTTTTAAAGTACTAGATGAAAACAACACAAGTTCAAAATCTAGCATGTTAGAATAATCTTCAGAGAAAACGTTTTGATTGGCTTATTAATTTGATCATGAGAAACACAGAATTTGATTGGCTGAACACTATTGTCTTACCTTGGGAACAAAATAAGGAACAGATGATTTTCACTAAATCGTGTTTTAGAGCTTTTTAACGATACCCTTAATATCAATATTTTTTAATAAATGCAAGGACGTATTATAAAACGTTGTGTAAGATAAGAGTGAAGAGAATGAACACAGGGTGAACGTACTATACGGGCGAAAGAACTCAGGACTAACAGACCAAGGGCGAACATGTAAACAGGGCGAGTTGTCCCGATACCAAATTCACGCATGGGTACTACAAATATCTACATTAAAAACATCCGGTTACAAGTAAACAAATAACGTTCATGTAGATGAGATGAAATCTAATAAATTACATAAATAAAAGGGTAAATATTAACGATAGTGATTGTTTTTCAATCCTAATTTACAAATTAAATGATTCAGATGCTTAATCATGTGTAAAAATCGGTGTCAAGAATCGGAAGTTGTTATGAAATACACAGAAACGGATGCGGCATACGGAGGTGGTTCAATGATTTTAAAGTCGGCACCATAGGCCTTCAGAAGACTTGAAGTCTTCTTCCACCAAAAATGTGTACTAGTTCAGTGAAATTGGACGTCATACTAAACACCAAAACATATAAATGAACTAAAATTAAAAAACATACAAGACTAACAAAGGCCAGAGGCTCCTGACTTAAGTATATTATGCATTTCCAAATTGTATCTAGGGGTCAAATTTGGGTTGAAAATTAAATATGTGTTTAATAAACTATTGACACAGAAATATCTCTCACCTGTATGTTATTTTGATTGTATAATGCAAATGTTGAAATGAAAAGGAACCATGACTAAGGGAGCAGGTCAAAATATTCTCCATGGAAATGAGATGTACCAATGCTAATACAACTGCACCTGCAACTGGACCTACCACTAGGTGTTTTCCTTAAACTGACCTAATCACAAACCAATACATTGTTGACATCACCAGAAACAGATCGGTGAGAACGCCATAGTCTTTCCTCTGTGACTTTGTTCAAGCAAGATAAAAACCACATATTTTGCAAATCTTTTTGTGAAAGCAATTCAACGATTATTGATATAATGTCACAGTATCCAAATTGCATTGAGGACCCATTTTGGGTCCATTTTGCAAAAAAAGAAGAGGAAATTCGAAAGGTTTTCTTAGAAACTAAATAATTTGTATTTTTATAATTTGCCATTATGCAGGTCTTTTGGCATTGCTAAATATACATAAATATACACAAAACAGTCACACTGTATATAAACAGATGAAGTCTCCGTGAAAAAAGTAAAAGTTACGTTGCATGCGACGTCTACAATAAGGGTACCCAAATTGCATCTATTTTGACAGTTTTTTCACCTATGTTTATTTATGATCCAGGCAAAAGTTTCCATTCTGTGTTTATTTTGTAGGTGTGTCATTATTTACTATATAGTTCCACCAATTTAATTTTGAATTCATATTGAATCATAGAAAATGGGTTTGAACTGACCTCCAAACAATTCATGATTCCATAATGAGGAGTGTTCAAATTGCATCCATGCTTAAATTCACATCTGTAAAAATCGAATTACTAATGTTTTGTTTTATTTTTCCAAATAATTAGACATAAGTTCATGCTTACTATTAATTTTTTAAGAAATGGATGCCTGTGACATATTCTAATTGCTCATTTTTAAAAGTTGACTTTTTGTGGACGTTGCATGGCGACGTTTCCATAGATTTTACTTTTTCACTGAATACTGCATCTGTTGATACATACTGTGACCGTTTCGTGTATATCTAAATATATTTAGCTATGTTGAAAGACGTGCATAATGTCAAATCATAAAAATACAAATTGTTTAGTGTCTAAGAAAACTTGTAAGATATCCGCTGCTATTTGTTTACTTGGGTGCAATTTGGGTACTGTTACGTTACTTTTAAATATGAGAAATTGAAATATGTTGCAGACATCCATTCCTTACAAAATGCATAACAAGCATGGAATATTGTCAAATTGTTCTAAAAATGAGAAAAAATAAAGCAAGATATCAGTTATTCGATTTTTAAAGATGTGTCCTCAAGAATGGGTGCAATTTAGGTACTCCTAATAACAGAGTCTTGGATCGTTTGGAGGTCGGTTCAAACTCATTTTTTCTATGATTCAGTATGGATTCAAAATTAAATCTGTGGAACTATTATAGTTGATACAGATGCATCGACAAATTAAACACAGAACTGAAACTTTTGTCTTTGTCTTAGATAAACGTAGGTGAAAAAACTGTCAAAATAGGTGCAATTTGGGTACCCTCCCATGAGAGGTATAATATGCAATCAAAACTGATTCCTTATGTCAAAATTGTAATTAAAAACTTAGTAAGTGTTAAAATTTTGAGAAACATCTGTATTTGCTAGGATTTCAGTGAAAATTATATAGTATTAGTTGCTATTCCAAATTGATTCCCTGTGTCAAAAATTATTGGTTGATCATATACGTAGAGCTTGATTTTAACAAAACTTTATAAACATTGAAGAACACATCCTGAATTAATTCTAGGTGTCAAAATTTACCAAATTGATACCCTATGAAAATGACTTGCTTTGTTTGCATCAGTAACAATCATTTGTTGCTGTGCCTCACACAAGCAAGCCCTTGCTGACATGTCATTTTTCTAGTTAGTTCCAGGTCTTGTGGTCATAAAAATTTGAGCTCAATTATCATCCTCAGACTCAGAAATCAACCAATCTAAATACTGGATTTGGTGTTTCAAGCACAAATTTTGTACTCTGAGTACTTGGTAAATTTTTCTGACCGAGACATCAGAAATTGACACCTACCAACATTGGGGAAGTAATCAGCATTTTCTTCAGGAGAGCTATCATGACTAGTTGATGGGGTGGAAGGCTTCAGCATTTCTGCTGTTTGTAAAAACCTATAATATAAAACAAGATTTTAACATCTGAAAAAAATTGTCTCACAAATTTTATGGAATTCTTAATAAAACTAGAGGCTCCAAGGACCCTGTGTCGCTCACCTGATATTTTTATTTACAATTGATGCATGATAAATGCAACTGTTGTACTGTCGTTTAGTTTCAGAGATATAAGACTAAAAAGTGCGTTTGAAACCTATGTTTTATTTCAGCCATGTGTGCCATGTTGGCAGGCAGGGTCATCATACACAGTGGTCCCTGGATATCCTAGTGGTGATTTAAACCAAGTTTGGTTTAATTTGACAGTAGTTTCAGGGGAGAATTTTTGTAAAATTTATCTAACGAGAAATGCGAAGTGATGAGAAAGTTTGTTGTGAAGTTTTGTTGTTGCGCAACCCCCAAAAAAAAAACAAAACAAAAGGTAATAAAAATTATCATTTAAGGGCAATCTTTCCTATTAATGATTTCTGCAAAATTCAGTTGATTGTGCAAGGGTTGTATAGCCAGCTGAGGTCGTTAAAACTCTCATTTGTTGTTGCAAAATTCAAGTGGTTTTGAATTGCTTTGTTGATCTTTTTGTATTCAACTTTTAAACAACAAAGTACAACAAATATGATGACTGATACTCATGACACTGAAAATATGGTCTTCATTCTTGTGAAGAAAATGGTAAGGTTTGAAATATTTCTTAAATATTAATTCAATACCAATACTTTTATTTGTATTGGATTTATCCCAGGAAATGAGAACAAGGCACACAATTAAATTCAATTTTTTCCTAAACTTCTGATAAAATATAAAATGAAGAACTATATTTTTTAATGAGAATTTTTTTTTAATAGTTAATTGATAATTTGAACAATATTAATTAAGTTTTAGATCTTGCATGGTTGATTAATTTTCTCTCAAAATTTTTGATATTCTATTAAAGTTTTAAATATAATATGAGGCAGGCATTACCTGTGAAAGGGATGAAGTCTGTATAAATTAGTGTAGGAATTCAAGCATCATTTGCACTTGAATCTGTAGAAAATGAAGCCAAAGTACTGAAACATATCTGACATTCGACCTATTGTTCGGGATTATAGTTGTGACATCATTTTCAATGTAACGAATGAAACACCATCATCAGGTATTAATGCGTTTTTTTTTTTCATGTTATAGAATTATCAATTATTTTTATTGCCAGTTCATTAGTAGATTGTTCTCTATATTGATTTTCTACTGCAGTTTCAGAAAAGAAGATTACAAAAGGAAAACATTTTGTAAAAACTTACCAAAATTTACCAAATTAATGAAAATTGTTAATAAAATGCTCCGCAGGGCGCAGCTTGATACGACCGCAGAGGTCGAACCCTGAACAATTGGGGCAAGTATGGACACAACATTCAAGCTTGATACAGCTCTGAATTTGGATTGTGATTAAATATTTGACACAGCATAGGTTTCTGACACAGAATGAATGTGGTCTAAGAACTTAAAAATTTTAAATTGGACATTCACCTATTATGGTCCAATATCCAAAATCTAAGTACATGGTTAGATTCAGCATATCAAGAACCCTTAGAGTTCAATTTTTGATGAAATCAAACAAAGTTTAATTTTGGACCCTTTTGTCCTCAATGTGGACAAAGTTGATAATGGGGCCCAAAAATCTAAAGTCTAAATACATGGTTAGATTCAGCATATCAAAGAACCCCATATATTCAATTTTTGTTGAAATCAAACAAAGTTTAATTTTAGACCCCGATTTGGACCAACTTGAAAACTGGGCCCATAATCAAAAATCTAAATACATGTTTAGATTCAGCATATCAAAGAACCCTAAGAATTCAATTTTGTTAAAATCAAACTAAGTTTTAATTTTGGACCCTTTGGACCTTAATGTAGACCAATTTGAAAACGGGACCAAAAATTAAGAATCTAAATACATGGTTAGATTCAGCATATCAAAGAACCCCATATATTCAATTTTGTTGAAATCAAACAAAGTTTAATTTTGGACCCGATTTGGACCAACTTGAAAACTGGGCCCATAATCAAAATCTAAATACATGTTTAGATTCAGCATATCAAAGAACCCTAAGAATTCAATTTTGTTAAAATCAAACTAAGTTTAATTTTGGACCCTTTGGACCTTAATGTAGACCAATTTGAAAATGGGACCAAAAATTAAGAATCTAAATACACGGTTAGATTCGGCATAACAAAGAACCCCACTAATTCAATTTTTGATGAAATCAAACAAAGTTTAATTTTGGACCCCGATTTTCGACCAACTTGAAAACTGGGCCCATAATCAAAAATCTAAATATATGTTTAGATTCAGCATATCAAAGAACCCTAAGAATTCAATTTTTGTTAAAATCAAACTAAGTTTAATTTTGGACCCTTTGGACCTCAATGTAGACCAATTTGAAAATGGGACCAAAAATTAAGAATCTAAATACACGGTTAGATTCGGCATATCAAAGAACCCCAATAATTCAATTTTTGATGAAATCAAACAAAGTTTAATTTTGGACCCTTTGGACCTCAATGTAAACCAATTTAAAAACGGGGCCTAAAATCCAAAAACTTAATACACAGTTAGATTCAGCATATTAAAGAACCCCAAGAATTCAAGAATAAAACCCCATTGAAATTGGTCAAGAAATAAGCAATTTATACAAAGTATCTTCTTTTGCACAATACTGTGCAATTGAATATTTCTTGCAATAGCGCAATACTGTGCAATTGAATATTTCTTGCTATTGCGCAATACTGTATAATTGACAATTTCTTGCTATTGTGCAATATTGTGCTATTGGATATTTCTTGCTATTGTGCAATACTGTGCAATTGAAGATTTCTTGCCATTGCGCAATATTGTGCAATTGAAAATTTCTTGCTATTGCACAATACTTATTATATAATAATTTACACATCCTGTTTGGTGTGTATCTCCTGCCATATCATTATTATTTGCTTTTAAATATAAATCAGAAATAACCAACTTAAAATGGAAAATTTTAAAGAAAAAAAAGAAAAAAAGGAAAAAAGGAAACCCCCAATTTTTGAACCCCTTATGATTCATCACCCCAAACTCAATCCCAGCCTTCAATGAGGTATGGTACCTTGCAGTACAATTTCAGAGAGATCCATACACTTGAACACAAGTTATTGTCTGGAAACTAGAAAAATGCTTA
This sequence comes from Mytilus coruscus, assembly GCA_017311375.1. Classification (NCBI taxonomy): domain Eukaryota; kingdom Metazoa; phylum Mollusca; class Bivalvia; order Mytilida; family Mytilidae; genus Mytilus; species Mytilus coruscus. The sequence continues at coordinate 136,291,539 of CM029596.1, read as the reverse complement.
TTTTGGCCCCTTTTTGGCCCCTAATTCCTAAACGTTTAGGGCAATTACCCCCAAACTCAATTCCAGCTTTCCCTTTGTTATATGGAACCTTGTAGTACAATTTCAGAAAGATCCATACACTTACACACAAGTTATTGTCCTGAAACTAGAAAAATGCTTATTTTTTGCCCCTTTTTGCCCCTAATTCCTAAAATTTTGAGGCAATTACCCCAAAATCAATCCCAGCATTCCTTTGTGATATGGAACCTTGTGGTACAATGTCAGAGAGATCCATTCACTTACACACAAGTTATTGTCTGGAAGTTACAAAATGCTTATTTTTGGCCCCTTTTGGCCCCTAATTCCTTCACTGTTGGTACCATAACCCTAAAATCAATCCCAACCTTCCTTTTGTGGTATTGAACCTTATGGTAAAATTTCCTAGAGATCCATTCACTTAAACTAAAGTTAGAGTGCGAAAACCAATGTGTCTTCGGACGACGACGACGACGACGCCAACGTCACCAATATACGACCACAAAAAATTTTTTGCAGTCGTATAAAAATTGACTATAAAGGGCAATAACTCCTTAAGGGGTCAACTGACCATTTTGGTCATGTTGACTTATTTGAAGATCTTACTTTGCTGAACATTATTGCTGTTTACAGTTTATCTCTATCTGTAATAATTTTCAAGATAATAACCAAAAACAGCAAAATTTCCTTAAAAATTACCAATTCAGGGGCAGCAACCCAACAACCTGTTGTCCAATTCATCTGAAAATTTGAGGGCAGATAGATATTTACTTGATAAACAAGTTAATCCCTGTAAGATTTGCTTTAAATGCTTTGGTTTCAGAGTTACAAGCCAAAATCTACATTTTACCCCTATGTTCTATTTTTACCCATGGCAGCCATCTTGGTTGGTTGGCTGGGTCACCGCATATATTTTTAAATTTAATACCCTAATTATGATTGTGGCTAAGTTTGGTTGAATTTGGTCCAGTAGTTTCAGAGGAGAAGATTTTGTAAAGATTACAAAATTTACAAAAATTGGTAAAAATTACTTTAAAGGGCAATAACTCCTTAAGGGTCAACTGATCATTTTGGTCATGTTGACTTATTTGTAGATCTTACTTTGCTGAACATTATTGCTGTTTACAGTTTATCTCTATCTATAATAATTTTCAAGATAACCTAAAACGGAAAAAATCCTTAAAATTACTAATTCAGGGCAGCAACCCAACAACCCATTGTCCGATTCATCTGAAAATTTCAGGGCAGATAGGTCTTGACTTGATTAACAATTTTACCCCATGTCAGATTTGCTCTAAATGCTTTCGTTTCAGAGTTATAAGCCAAAATATACATTTTACCCCTATGTTCTATTTTTAGCCATGGCGGCCATCTTGGTTGGTTTGGCAGGTCACCGGACACAATTTTTAAACTAAATACCCTAATGATGATTGTGGCCAAGTTTGGTTAAATTTGGCCCAGTAGTTTCAGAGGAGAAGATTTTTGTAAAAGTTAACGACGACGGACGACGACGGACGACGGACGCCAAGTGATGAGAAAAGCTCACTTGGCCCTTCGGGCCAGGTGAGCTAAAAAACAACAGATTATTTCAAAGTCAGAGTAACTTATATTTCTAATTTTCTGCAGAAGTAAAATTGGCCAACACCAAATTCACTTTTCTAGTTTAATTAAGTTAATCTTAAACAGTCATGTAGTATTTGACATATTTGTTTAATGAAAGATTATATTTATTTTAATTAAGTGTTTTGCTGTGAATCAATCTGGCAAGTAAGACAAATTTCAAAGACAAGATAGCATCCTAAATAAATTATTTTCTTCACTAGTATTCTACCTGAGTAAACTGGTATCTGTAAACCAGTCCTGTACAACTATAATTATATGACAAACTGTCATCAGAAAAGCTGTCTGTTGGAGTGCCTAAAACATATAAATGAAGTAATTTTGCCAGATATTCCAGTTATTTGTTAAATGCAGAGGATTGAAGGTAAAAAGGAATTAGTTAAAAGGCAAAATTTAAATTAACATTTTTTAGTGATATCTTACAGACTATGGATGATGTTGATAAAATTTAAATACTTTTATCAAACTAAACCTGAAGAGGCCAAAAACCAGTCACTACTTCATATCCTCTCCTTTACAGAAGTCGTGGGAATTAGGAACACAAAATGTGAAGACAGGCAAAAAATTAAATGTTGTCATGTACTTAATACTCTTAAAAATCCCCTAGTTTTTTTCAAGGATGTTTGTCCATAAAAACCTAAACATTGTTTTGGTTGAATGGTTTAAAAGGAATTTGTGATCCTTTGAAATAATCTTTGGGATATAGAAAATACAGCATGGTAAATGGACAAATTTTCTGCTCCTTGGTAGGGTTGTTGTCTGCCACATTAGAATTCAGTAAATGTAGGCTTTGCAATAACTTTAATTTATTGTGGATATTGTAATTGTAATAATTGTAATGTTTTGTTATTGTAATTGTAATTATTGTATTATTCATGATAACAATTTAGATAATTAATAAAATTATGGCCTCAATTCCTGAATTTGCTGTAAGAAGAAAGTTCGTACTAGTCAAAATTGGTTGGGAGACTAGCGAAATTCTTATATTTTTTTAGACATATAGAAGTATTTTCCTGCAATGCACTTACCAGTATTGACTAGTAAATTTTTTAAATAAAGTAATAGAAAACAATACTTACTTGTATTTCCATATAGTTCTCTACTGTTGTAAATTCTGTTGATACTTTTTTGTCATTTTTGATGAACTGCTCTAAGACTGAAGCACTTAATATAGGCTGAAATACATATTAACTTCTATAAAATGACATTAAATTACTCCAATAATACATAAAATTATTTCGTGTTTATACTGGATCTGATTTTCACAAGGAAAAAAATTTGTCCAGTATGATGATAAACGTAGACACTTGTGGGATGCAGCAAACAGAAAAATATAATTACAAATATGTACAATACATATGCAGTCTGCATGTAGATGTTATATAAGGATCTCAGAGTTTTGCCAGTTGACAAGCACTTTTTGTGTTGAGTGTCAAGACTTTTCCTGCTCAGTTTCTGACAAAGAATTAACTTCTCCCCTATTACGCTGAAGAATTTTGAGTGCAGAATACTGTACTTTTAAATGATATTGAATCTGATTTTTTTTAGCTTTGATGGGGGGATCATTCAGTTGGTGTAATGTTTCAAAATGACAATACTGTGGATTTAGTATGATTCGTGGGATAACAATTTTGAGTGGAATTAGTGGCTATAGGTAAACCACTGAGTCAAATGTTAAGTGAAGTTCACATTTTCTAAAGGCTTGTTTACAGACTTTGGTAAATCCACGAAAATTTAAACTTTCCTCAATCCATAAAAACAAATGAATCCACAGTAGGTTAAGCTATTTTTTAATAGAACTTAGCGAGACCTGCTGTTTTAACGTCTCCAGAGTGACATACCTGTGTATCTAAGAATATAACTCTTTGTCCAGTAACAAACATATCTATACCATCAGTCAGGTGGACACAAGATTCCTGGCACTCTCTATTTTGAGGTGCAAATATGTAACTTCTGGAATAGAACAAAAAATTCATATAAATAAATACGGATGTTGGCTAATTACTGTTAATGTTAGAGCTACCAGACGAAACAAAAAACTGATATGACATCTATACTTTTTGTAAGTCAACATATAGTATTCAACAAAAGAAGGTGTCTATTATTTGATATAATATAATATTTGTAATCAAAACAGACAAAATGTTGATCTAGATTTGTTACCATTGATAAAATATTGTTTTTGGCCAATTAAAAGTAATAAGGAGCAGTTTGCTGTTTTTATAATGTACTTTTTTTTTACATGAAATGATAAAACTTGATGTTGGTATTTTCGTATTTGGTTTATCCATTTATTTTCATTTATTGACACTAAAACATAAACAACAAACTCTGCCACACTTAATTCTACCAGCCCTGAGCAAGGAATCAAATAGTAAGAAGTTGTCTTGACTTATTTTGTTTTATACCAATTTTTAAAATTATTTTGATACTTTGTAATAGAGTAGATTTTTCATATTTTGTAACTGAAATCTACATAGCCTTCTTTAACTCGGTTTACTGTCCAATTAGGCTCATCATTAATATCCATAGAGAGGGAATTAGTTGTTTTTACACTATATACTGTAAAATTTAGAAATAATTGCGTAAATTTATTATTGTTATTTTTGAAGAACGGACAAAAATAGGTGATTACTTATTGCGATTTGAGGAAAATCTCCATACATTCATATGTACAGGATTACAGAATTCATTTTATTGCTTCACCCACCCAGTTGTTTTATCATGATTATCAGCCTTAATTAATTTCTGAATTCACAGTACATGTGTTTGTGTTACTATTTCATGTACTAGATATCTTCTCACTTCTGTAATCTCCATACCACAGAAAATTACTTTAAATTACCTTAGTGAGTCTTCAGGTGAGTTTCCTGCCAATAAAGACAAAATGGTGGATTTGCCTACACCTTGCCCACCTATTACACCAATGACTAGGAAATCTGTCTGATCTACTAACATCTGTAATATATATTCTATAATTAACATAGCCTTCTACAAAATATACTTTGAGATTATGTTGAGTTAATTTTTCATGATAGCCTTAAAGGTCATACCATTATTTTAATGGTCTTTGGGTAACCGATGAATTTTACTTAATATTCATAAAAACTGAAATGATACAAAACAATGAATGAAACTGAATATAAACTGTTCATCTCGATTGTAATTTTAAAGTGTGTGTATTTGACATGTAGTAGAAGAATTAAAATCACATATGATGTATAGTTTACCATTGAAAAGATGACCAAAGACATTCGAATATAAAAAAGTTTTTATCCTCAACTTTATCCAACATGCAATTTTAACACAACCTTATATAAATATGGAACAGCAATCCAACGCACAAATAAACAAGTTATTTAAACCATGGCTTTTTAATATTTCATCAAAATTTGTAAAGAATTACAAGATTGAGAGTGCTTACAAGATATTTTGACCAAAAATTTTAAAGGGGCATAACACCCAAAAATATTTGGACCAGCACTGGTTTTAACACTAGTTGATATATAATGGATGTGAACCTTCATACATTTTTTAATGCATCCAGAACTGTAGGTCTGGTAGCCCTAACAATCTCAACTAACTGAATGAGTCATTGTAAGGGGTACAGCAAGCTCCCCCACCAAGTTACCCCAGCAACTAACCTCCATTAATATTTCTTTCACAAGCATAACTTCTAGCTCCCCCCTTTTAACCAACAATGAAATAATCTAGATTTAGGATTCTATCACGAGCATAACTTGACATATCAGGTTTAAGGTGAACAGGTTACACTTTGTAAATACAGGCGTTTCACAAACCATGACTCTTTTGGGGAGATATATAATATTCATAGATATTTTGTTTTGTTTACGTACTGGTTCCCAGATATGATCTTTATGTTTCATCTCATAGAGACATAACTTGGGAATGTTACCAGTATAAATACACATGGATAGTAGACAATTTGAATTCTGAGAAAGACCCAAAGTGAAGGGAGGGGTAGTACAGAATTTAAGTATTAGTTTAAATTCTTAGAAGTTCAGGGCATATAACTGTTGAAATATGCCGCACAGCCCTATGTTTTGACCTCTGAAAAAATACTAGTGCATATGAACTTTTCATTTTAGGATATAATTTTTTACGAAACTTCATAGGTAAAATTGGCACAGTTTTAGCTGTTAAAGGAGTTCTATGGGAAATTGCATTGTCAATATTTACAGAACTGCAACCTACAGCAAGCACCCTCATCCCCCTTAGATCTTACCTCCATTCCAGTTTCTATCCAGTTCTGATTATCATCCACCAGTTTGACTGGGTGTGTCATTTCTGGGGGTAAAGCAAGTCTACTCTGACTAGAACCTGTAAGATTACTTTAGGAGTGTGATCTTACTAGAAAGTAATACATTTATACATATCTAGATAGTAGAATAAATTAATACATTTGTTATTATTTACATAATTAAATAACGTTGCAAACAGAATGCTGCCAGGTATTGTTTCTAATGTTTGCTTTACTGTTTTTTTTCTTTAGAAGATTAGAATAAAGTGATAATGGAATATGATACCCTGTACCCACGACCCTTCCTCCATCTGGGATCCTTACAACTCCACCCAATTAAACTCCTTAGTATGTTGCAGAAGTTTTAAAAGTTATATCTGATTGAGTGTTATATGGTGCATAAATGACAAATGAGGTGCTAGTCATTTTTTTTTAAAGTTTCTATACAAACCACATTTATATGTTAAGAATGTATATTTTTTTCTTCCTTTTAAAAACCGTCAAATGCATCAAATAATTGATACTCAATGTTTTTACATTATTATAATATTTCCTTTTCCTCACTGGCTAAAAGCATAAGGAATCATCTGGTGTAAAACTTTATATTCACTTCGGGGAAAATCCTTAAATGTTAATATAAGATTTGAACAGCTTATGTGCACCTAAATAGTAGTTTTCCTAGGCAGCTTCAATGACGTAGGTTTATGAAGTCATGAAAGTTCTTGTTGCTTTTATTTTTTAAGGAAAATTAATTAAATATTTCTACTTATAAAAGTTAGCAACTGCAAAAACAGATAATATATTTGATATCAGAAGTTAAAGATCTTGGGCAAACACTGAAAATTGGAGATGTATGAATGGTCAAATAATAAAACAGTTGTTGACTCTTGATATCAGTTGATATAATGATTTATCAACCATAGGGATATGATATTCACCTTCTTTTTGACCTCTGTGAATATCACATCTCTGGGGTTGATAAATCATTGTATCAACCTCATCAAAACTCAATAATTGTATAAAGTTATGAAGTAAGATATTCATTATCTCTTGAACAGAGCTATAAAAATTTACTGTCAGAACTGAGTGCTTGCTGTGATAAATGTCTGTGTAACTGTGGAGTTGTCTCCCCTGATACAGGTGTGTCATCTTTCCTCACCATCACCACAGGTTTATCTTGTGACTTTGTTGTGGATACTTGACTTAGAGTCTACAGGGATAAAGAAAATTAACATTAAAGAAAAATCAAAATATCTTATTATCATTTAATATGACAAGCTGCTTTCACTTTGTTAACTACAGCATGATAAAAAATTTGATATATCTATATTTAGCACAGACACACAGATATTTATGGCTTTTACAGTTTATCTCCAACTTAAATCCACATGTAGAGTAACATTTTTGCAAACTCTGTTGATTTCGCTGTGTTAAAATTGATATTGATTGACCTTAACAATTGTTTGTGAATGATACATAATTCTAAATTTAATCATGTGATCATTAAAAAGACCAGGATGTAAGTACAAAACCAATCACATGACTTTAGTAACCCCTTTATTTTTTATGTGCCTGTCCTAATTCAGGGCCCTTTAATCCAGTGGTTGTTGTTGATTGCTGTCTCCAATATGGCCATTGGTTTTCTCTAGCTTATGAATTGTTCTACATTTTTGCCTTTTATAGGTACTATACTGTATGGATTTTGCTCATTGTTCAAGGCTGTACTGTATCCTGTAGTTGTTTACATTCTCATCCTCTGTTATCTGGTGAATAATTGACTCATTGGCAATCAAACCACATCTCTTAGTTTTATATCAAGTTATATTTTAATCAAATTATCTGTTTTATGTTTGCCTTTCATGCAATTTAAGACTCTAAATTGAAACAATAAATACTCTTCTTCTGCTTTTCGCACATACAGGTGCCTCAAATATAATATAATATTTACTTAACCAGTCTCATGATATATGGTTATTGCTTTCTTCTTGAAGACGATTTTAATGATTTTTATTAGTTGTTACTGGCTCTGAACTAGCATTCTGAAACTCTTCGTTGTTTTTATGCACAGATCTGAATAGTCTAGCCATATCCAACTCAGTTTTACAGTTTGTTCTTATGATATGCTGTAACAGTCAATGTCACTGGTTAGGAGGAGAGTTGAGCTCACAAAAAATGTTCAACCCTGTATATATATACAATATGTCGCTTCACCCAAGTCAGGAGCATGTTATTCAGTAGTTGTTGTTGGTTGGTGTCTGTCATTAATCAGGCCGTTGGTTTGATGAGCTGTTTTACATTTTGTTATGTCCTGACCTTTTAAAGCTGACTAGTAGTACAGGTTTTGCTCTTTGATTTTATGTCCTGACCTTTTAAAGCTGGCTAGTAGTACAGGTTTTGCTCTTTGATTTTATGTCCTGACCTTTTAAAGCTGACTAGTAGTACAGGTTTTGCTCTTTGATTTTTGATCAAGGCTGTACGGTGACCTATAGTTGCTAAATATCCACTTTATATGGACTCTGTTGGCACAAGAGTGCTTAAAAAGTTGAGTTTTCATACCATTTACATAAATTTCTGAGTGCATAATCCCCAAAAAGTTGTTAATCAGCCCTGATTTTCAAACTTGTACAAAAATTTTCTGATGTTCAATTATAGTTTGCTTCACATTACCTGTTCCTGTGACGGCTTTGCTAGAATAATTGGTGGCTTGGCAACTTCAGTTGGCTCATATTCCCTTTCCTGTTATCAAACAACAATTAAAAATTTTATGAAGCAATACCAGCACAAAAAATGACAAAATCATGACAAAAGAGTAGAAACAATGAAATGTCTCCCTTGCTTGATAAAGTATAGCATTGCTGAATGATAAATTGACAGTCTTTAACCATGTTGACATATTTAAAATAACTACATCATATAAATCTTAATTTACATTGTTACAAAGTAAATGAACAATGAAAATAAGGTTATGTTCAGGTGTCCCCTGTCAAACTGACATGTATGTCTAAGTTTGTGTGCATTAGCTTCTTGTTTGTCATGTTAGTATTACACCAGTTAAAAAGACTGTTTATCTCAATGACTTTTAATAAAATCGTAATCAACATATAAAGAAACTGCCATAATCATCCTAACTCATGCATTAAAGATAATAAAATGATTTTGATATAAATATTTTACATTATAAAAATATGTGTCATATAGCAAGATTCTGCTTATTAATAAAATCTTTAAAATATTTGAATGACTATTTCATCTAGTACTAGAATGAATTTATATATTTCAATTCAATATGTGTCAGACACCATTTTTGATTGTCTACCATTGCTATTATTTATAAAATTCATTAATTTTAACCTAAATTAATCTACAACAGCCTGGTAAGCATTTTTCATATAGGGGCTAAATTTACTTTAGGTAGCAATACACAGTTTGGGAAAAAACTTAAAATTGACACTACTTCCTCCCTCAGCTCATAACTGTTGGCTATGCTTTTGCGACACTTGAAACAAAGTTGTTTAAGTGCTTTTTTCCCGAATAGGAATAACAACTATAAGGTGTATTATATATACATGCATAATCTAGGGCAAACGAACTAAGGGCTGATGGATCAATGAGGGAATAGTAGACTTGGCACCTAATTAGCAAATCGGCACCAGGACAATTCGAAATCAATGAAGGACATTTCTACACCCGAGAAAAAAAACAGTTTGGTATCAAGACAAATTTGCACCTCATAAAGCTACTATGTTTATATTCCAAGCTAAGCTTTCAGACCTTATTATTAACAGCTAATTATGTGGCAACTATGGCCTGATACTGAATTAGGTTTTCTTATATCTAATACATGTCTTCTGTTTGGAAATTTTGTGTAATTATTTGGGTTTAATAGTCTGAGACATAATGTATTGACAGTTAGTTCTAATAATTATGACGTCTTGAAAGGATATTTTTATTTGCACTAATTGACAGTATACTACTCCCATGGTCAAAAGAAGCAAATGTTAATGTTCTGGTTTTTGTTTTTGTTTTTTATTTTTATAGCACTCAGACTGTCGTTAACATTTGCATTATTATAAATATTAAAAAAATTTGTTATAATGATAAATATTACTATTATTTCTTATATTTGTCTAACATTGTGAAAGTACATGTACAGGAAATTCCAAATGTTGACAATTTTATGATGTTCTGGGCTTTTACTCAATATGTCTTGTAAGCGCTTTACGTTTTGGCTTGCTGTCCTTAGACATGTTACAAGTGTATGGATCAAACTATAACCCAAACTGTAAACACAAGCTGTACACTTTTGATCTTCATTGAGAAAATATCAAAACTTATTATAAATTTACATAAAACAAGCATTCTGTGAGTATTGCCTGGCAATATATAGTCCCCTACCGGTGAAAAATTCATTGTACTGGAACAAAATGCTAACTTGATCTATAACTTGTCCTGGTGTAAACTATATAACAAATATCAAGTCAATATCTTCAAGCATGACAAAAAATGTGGAAAATTGATTATTTCAGTGAATTTTCTAAGTACAACGACCATAACTCTGCACAAAATCATTAGACCGGAACAAAATTCGAACTTGATCTGTAACTTGTCATGATAAAACTATATACCAATCATTAAATCAATATCTTCAAGCATGACGAAAAAAAGTGTGGAAAACTGATTTGCCGGCCTGGAGGATGGACAGACAGACAGACAGACAGACTGAGTGCAAACCTAAAGTCCCCTTCGACTTCATCAGTAGGTGACTTTTGTCGGTAGGGGACTAATAATGATATATGCATACAGTAGAATCCCCTGTGTCCGTACTGCCGTTGATATCGCACATTACCTGATTTCATCATATCCTCAATGTAACACAAATAAAATCTTTCTTGGAATGGTTTAAGTCTTCCAAAGGGACGAAAAAGATTAAAATTGATAAGTTCAAGCATAAATTTATAATTGCAATCCTGTGATTAACCATATATAGCCATTTTCTATATAAAAAAAAATTACATCAGATAAAATTGGTTTCTTTTTAAGTCAAATTTTTATCAAAATGAAATTAATTTTGCTCTGCATTCTTGGAAGTCTGTTTGGTTCAAACTGATCTATGTATTTCCTAGTATAAAATCTTTCCTGTATTCAAAATAAGCTTTTTTTTAGAAGGCATATTTGAAGAACAGTCAAAACAGGGGTTTCCCTTATTTTTGACACACATTACATAAAATCTTAATGATGAAACTAACATCAAGAAGATTTTATGAAATTATAGTGTGTCATGAATTTGTTCACAAAATATTATCTGATTATCATGGTTATTGGTTTTATGAGATAACCAAAGTGAAGCTAGAGTCTTAGGTGCGCGGATATAACGGACTGCACCGTACATGTAACTTCAATCAATTGTGATTTGATAAATATGTTAATTCAAACACAATCAAATTTTGTATTGCATATTTATGTAAGCTCATGGAGCATATCATCACAAGTAGTATCATGTCTCATCTAGAAAAACATCATATATTATACGATCTTCAGCATGGCTTCAGAAAATATCAAGGTCGTGTGAAACACAGTTAATAGATTTTATTCAAGAACTAGCACAAACAAACAATAGCAACACACAAACTGACTTAATCATAATGGACTTCACTAAAGCGTTCAACAAAGTCTCACATCATCGCCTCCTATACAAGCTCAACTACTATGGTATTAAAAATAACACACTAAATTGGATTCAGGCATTTCTACATGACAGAACACAAACAGTCGTCATCAATGGCATTTCTTCCACCTCAGTACCCCTAACATCTGGTGTACCACAAGGAACAGTATTGGGCCCAATACTGTTCCTCATCTATATAAATGACCTACCTGAATATTTACAACACAGCAAGCTAAGACTCTTTGCAGATGACAGCATAATTTACAGGGAAATAAAAACACAAGATGATTGTCATAAACTACAACTAGATCTAGACTCAGCAGCACGATGGGAGTCAGATTGGCTCATGGCATTTCACCCTGATAAATGTACCAACCTTACCATCTCACAAAAGAAAAATAACTACCGGCATAACTACATCCTCCACAACCACATTCTGGAATCAGTAACATACTGCAAAATACCTCGGCATTACCTTACAATCCAATCTAAAGTGGAACAAGCATATAGACAGTATAGTATCAAATGGGAACAGATCACTTGGTTTTTATTTAAAAAGAAATTTAAAAGTAACAAACACAGAAATAAAATCAAGGGCATACCAGGCACTAGTAAGACCCAAACTGGAATATAGTTGTAGTGTCTGGGACCCCATATGAAAGAACAACAGATAAAATTAGAAAAGGTGCAGAGACAAGCTGCTCGGTATGTACACAACAACTATGATTACACCAGCAGTGTCACAAACATGCTAAATCAGTTTTAATGGCCACCACTAGCTGAGAGACGCCTAAAAACCAGACTTATCTTATTTTATAAAGTAATACACTGTCTTGTAGCCATTCCATCACATATTCTTGAAAAAACAGACAGCAGAACAAGACAAAACCATACTCAGACATACAGACACATCCAAACTTCCAAGGACACATACAAATGGTCATACTTCCCACGAACATTTATTCAATGGAACTTACAACCACCACTGTTGACAGCTTGAGAGATCAGCTACATGTAACACCAGCTGTTCTTTCTAGCTTTAAATAAACAAATTCAAACCAAAACATGTACATAAGACGAATATTTTTAAATCACAATCTGTATATACAAACACTTTAAATTGTTATTAAATATATTTTATTAATTTATATAAATTTTTGTCAATCAAGCATGCGCAACAACATGTATTCTTCAGTATTGAAGGGTATCGGGTCCGTTCGCCCTAATTACATGTTCGCCCTGGATCCGTTCGCCCTGAGTCCGTTCACCCATAGAGTCCGTTCGCCCTGGGTCCGTTCGCCCTAATTTTTATAAAAAAAATAATATTAATGGTTTAATTTGAAGTTTTGTAATCTTATTCAGATATTTAAATGGTTAATATTAAAATGTATATCTCCAAATTCATGAATAAACATTGAAATTTAAAAAAAAAGTTTTTGTTTTGGAGCATTAATCAGGCTAATTGGCTTCATTGTTACATTTGTTTTTATTCAGAATTACTTTTAATGACTGTTGATTGTAAATAAACTCAACATAGATACCAAGATTAAAATTTTGTACGCCAGACACACGTTTCGTCTACAAAAGACTCATCGATGACTCTCGAATCCAAAAAGTTAATAAGGCCAAATAAAGTACGAAGTTGAAGAGCATTGAGGACCCAAAATTCCTAAAAGTTTTGCCAAATACAGCTAAGGTAATATATTTCTGAGGTGGAAAAGCCTTAGTATTCCGAAAAAGTTTTGTAATTTAGAATGCTGATTAGATATGATTACGATGTCTTTGATCGCACTGATTGTTGTAGTTATTGTTTTTGATGGATTAATAATGAAATTGTTTTTTTAAATAAACAAGTCAGCTTGGAATGAGTTAAAACAATGATGTAAGAATTGTAAGATATCATAAAGGGAAATTGTTACAAGGTTTCAAAAAAGATAAATTCATACAGATACATGTAACTTGGTCTCCAGTTCCTGAACACTTCTTCTTCAAAATACTGTCCACATTCAACATGATGAATATTCTGGTAAGAATATTCAATGCAAATCAAAAGAAAAATAATTATCTGGTAGCATCAATATAACATAAATATTTCGGCGGAATTTTCAACAAACTTTAACATAATTAATTCAAATAATTTATATTAAACAAGACAACAAAATAAAATAGAAATCAGGGCGAAAGGACTCAGTGCGAACAGGAATTAGGGCGAACGGACCCAGGGCGAACAGGTATTAGGGCGAACAGGTACTAGGGCGAACGTGAATCAGGGCGAACTGACCCGGATTCGTATTGAAGCCTTGTTGACCTAAAAGAAGAATAAGAAGAAGAAGGATTTTAATATATCACTATCAAAATTCTTTGTTTTACAGTATTGTTAAATCGTTTTTAAATATTTATTTTTTTAACTTTTAATGATAACAGGAAAATATAGACAGAAAAAAAGAGGTGATGATTTGTCTTGAACCCGAAAATTATGTCCTGATGTTGATTTGGTGCCGAAATGTTTTGTTACCACTATGAAAAATGGTTCCGCAACTAGTATACAACCATGAAACCTGATACAATTCTGATCGACAAAACCTGATCACACAATTAAAAAAAAAATCAGAAATGGTGCAAGTTCTTGACTTCCATTTCCAGGGCAAAAAAGTGGTGCATGTATTATATTTCAACATACTACTTTTCTTCCCCTTCCACTTGGCAACACATCTCGTCTCCTTGGACGTCTTCTTCCACCTCCTCTGTCACGGTCTCGTTCAGACCGGTGGTCCCGATGATCTGAAGTTTCTGACATGTTTCAGTGCTAAAAAATATCTGATAAGAAAAAATGCATCAGGAGCAAAACATTTATACCGGAAATTAAGATACAATTCTAGAAATGGAAACAATTTCGGAAAAGGATATCCGGCTTATGAAAAACAATGTTGTCGTAAAACACGTGGTTCCAAATACTATATAACATGTATAAAGTCACAGAAGAAATATATGATGCAATGATAGATATCTTTTGATAAAATGACCAGATTCAAGCACATGCTCATATTTTCAGGGTATGCAAAGAATATTCTTCGTAGTTTTACAACAAACAAAGTTTTGAGAATGGCGGCAGTTGCAGATGGTGAACTAGCACTTAAAATGAACGGCATGGAACGCATACCCCGTCCATTCGTTATTGGAGTGGCCGGAGGAACAGCATCGGGAAAGGTTAATATGATAATGTATCTTTTTCACACAATATAACGTATTATTGTTTGCTTCTGGTTATCAAATGTGACCACTTTGGGCACACCATGTTAGTTTTGTTACAACTTACATGTACACAGGTGACAGGTGGGTGCATAACTGTAACAGTTGTAAATTTTGCAGCAAAATATATAGCATCTCTGTTTAATACAAGACACCAGGGCGACTTAGGCAAAGAAGTTGCTGTCCCATCCACCACTTTACTTTGTCCTACCATCTTGACCATATGATCAGTAGCAATATCCAGTCGCCGGGCGTACAAGACGAAGCATACAAGATAGTCACTTTCAATTGCTTTCATCATTGGCAATTTTCCATTTTAACCAAGTCGATGAAACAGCATTTTTTCTCTTATAAGTAAAGAAATTCAAAGACAAAAACGATTTATTTCTTTAGAAAATAGTTGAAAGCATTGTACATTATAAAAGATTGGTTGTTTGTTATTTCAACCAAACAACTTTTTATGAAGTATTTTCTTTCAAGGCTTCCAGTATCCATATTTGTTACACCAGAGTCTATATTCAGAACATTCTAATTTTCGTCAAAATAGGTTTGTTGCTTCATTAGAACGTGATAAAAATTGCCTTAGATAATGTTTCATCCATTTTATTGCGTAAAATGTGTCATTTTCCTTTCCAAATCACTTGTCAAACATTGTTTATTTTTGTAAATTTTCCCTGTCCACTAATGAAATATTTGTTCGATCCACAGATTGGAGGCAGTATGCATCGGAAACGAATCAGCTATGACCAAAATCCCTTTTTTTTATGATAATAACTACAGACACATGAATGGCACTGGTGACTTTGGCAAGCCGTTTTACTATTTATTCTAACTCCAAGATATCTAATAAACTTTCTAAGATATCTCTTATAGCATGTATAGTTTATAGGATATCTTATATAGTTTAGAAGATATCTTTATAGTTTATATGATATCGCATATAATTTTCTTTATAAGATATCTTATAAATTATATGAGATATCTTATAAACTATATGAGATATCTTATAAAGTTAATTAGATGTCTTGAAGTTAGAATAAATAGTAAAACCGTACTAAAACGGCTTGCCAAAGTCACCAGTGCCATTCATGTGTCTGTAGTTACAATGTATTATCATAAGAATACGGATTTTGGTCATTGCTGATTCGTTGCCGATGCATTCTGCCTCCGATCTGTTGACTATATTAGATATCTTATAAAGTATATGAGATATCTTATAAAGTTTATAAGATATCTAATAAAAACTAGATTATATAAGATATTTTTTATATTATTATGATTATATGAAATATCTTGAAGTTCAAAAATAAATAGTAAAACGGCTTGCCATATCTAGTTGACAGAAAAAATAATGATCCCAAAAAGGAAAATTGCTCATTCCACACGCTTTAACAGAATTTTGGTTAGATTTCCTTGCTGCATGTATATATTTCCAAGTAAATACATTTGTTTCAATTTATTGATTAAAGTTGCTGAACTTTGTTAAATTTACATGTACATGATGTATATTTCTTTTTAATGAGATACAAAGAATATCATAAACATGATAAACAGAATAGTTTCTTCATTGAATTTTAATTGATATACATGTATATGATTCATGTACTTTCTTTTCCCTTTTGATATGAAAAGTACTTTTTAAGTGCTACATGTAGATATTTAGTTGGTACAATGTAGTTTCTGACAAGAGGAAAATATAATTGTGTTACTATAAATGATTATTTAAGGCATAAACCGAAACAACTGTTACTTAAATTGTATTCTCAGGTATAAATTGAACAATATAAAAGATAATCAAATAAATAGGATACATATGGCCCTTTATATTACAAAAAAAATGTATTGTAAAAACCAAACATTGTAGTGAGAGAGCACTTCTCTTTTAAATCTCACCACTTATCCCTATGATTCTGAAGTAGTAGGATTAATTATTATCCATTAGTCATTTTAGTACAGTAACATAACTAAAGTAACATATTGTACTTCAAAAGTATAAATGAAACTGGTACTACCTAATCATCATGAATCTGGATTGTTTTGACCTGGTTCCTGTTAGCATGCAGATTTGTTTTGCCCTGGTTCCTGTTAGCATGCAGATTTGTTTTGCCCTGGTTCCTGTTAGCATGCAGATTTGTTTTGCCCTGATTCCTATTAGCATATAATTGAATTGTTTCATATTTTTCATGTCGGGGCCTTTTATGGCTGACTACAGTATGGGTTTTTCTCATTGTTGAAGGCCATACAGTTGCCTATAACTGCTTACATCCACTTTATTTGAACTTTTGTGGATAGTTGTCTCATTGGCAATCATACATCATCTCCTTATTTTTACATAGAGTTATTTTGCTCTAATTTACATGTATGTTGATTCATGTTAGCATGTGGAGTTGTTTCTCCCTGATCATCCTTGGTACCACACAGAGACCCAGAGTTGTTTTGACTCGACTTTTGTTTGCACCGTGTCTTTTTGCCCAAATTTTTAAATGATTATTATTTTGTTGAAGAATATGAATTCGAACTGTTATGATGTTAAACATGTATTTATGTATTTGGTCAGGAATTTATATTTAACAATGAAAATTTAACCCCATTAGTAGGGATGCTAGCTAATCATGGGGTTTACTATCCTGGGGCAGCCAGAATGACATGCACTATTTGTATAAAGCTTTATATTTCAGAAGCACAGGCACTTGTCTCAGAAAAAAAAATTCCTACATACCTTAATATAACACAAGGTACTTAACTAAATTTTTTGAAAAATGTCACCCAGTCCCGAATTTCCGTAATTTTTCGATTTCTCGGTTGTCAAACCTACTTAAACTTATTATGCCGTAAATCTAAATTGATTTATCTACACAATGGTATGTGACACGACTACCATTGTGGTCGGGATCATTCGTAGCAGGCCTCAGAAGTCGGTCAACGTGATTTTTTTTGCATACCGCTCAAGATTTGGCAACACAGAGTCCGCAGGTAATGATATACCGGTTTCTCATTGGTCAATCGTCTTGCTAAAAATAAATGTGGGAAATTTTGGTCAATTTATAACTCAACATTAGTGTCTACATGTCTAACGTTGTGCACACGTGTGTTTCATAACAAAACGAATGTCAAACAGCTTATAGCATTGAATGAGGTAAAAAATGGCCATAACCTTTTGCTTCTGGGGCAAAGTGGAACGGGGAAGAGCCAAAAATTGACTATTGATGAACACTTTCAAAAGTACAAATTGAACATAAGGCAAACAGATGTTTTGATTCTAGATGAAATATCAATGCTTTCTGCTAAAATGTTTAACCAGATTGAATTTATATGTAGAAAAATCAGAGATAGTGATCTTTATTTTGGAGGTATACAAGTAATTGGGTCAGGAGATTTTTTTCAGCTCCCCCCAGTTCCAAATTTACTTAACCAAGACCCTGGAGAATTTTGTTTCAAGTCTGATGTTTTTAAAAATGTATTTAGACACAAAAAGTGGGACCCAACCATAGTTATATGTCCACTTGATTTGAAGGCAGCTGCTGGAAAGTGGCATCATTGGCAATCGTACCATATCTCCTTATTTTGTAAGATTAGAATGTATATGGAATATAACCATATTCATTTCCAGCTGCAAGGGGTTCTTTTTATAGTAATATATTGTGCTGTATTGATATTGACAAAAAATCTTGTATTGTGTATCACTTTTCTCAAAATAAAAAAAAAATGTAGATTGTTAGACCTGCATATCTGACATTCAATTTTGATCAGTAGTACTTATGAAAATAAGTATGTCGTGTATGTGGAAGTTTCATATCCAGTAATGGAAAATCAGTAAAACCTGATGAGAAGAGTTTTACAATCATGGTTTCTTTATAAATAATTCTATTAGATGTTTTATATCAAACTTCCCTAGATAGAGAGTGACATTCCATGAATATTTTTTCTTATACTGAAAAGTCAGCAAAGTTTAGGATTTTAAAATGTCAATGTACCATTCAAATAAGGATTGACATATGTTTTGTTTTGTTTTCCTAATCAAAATGATATTAAAATGTTATTAGAAATATACATACCATGAACAAATAGCATTATTAGCTAAATACACCTTTTCATTCAGTTCCATAGTCAACTTCAAAATTTCCGCTTTTAAACCTTTTGGAGTTATCCCAATATCTTATGTAAAGTCCAGAGAGAGTCTGAATGATGTCAATAAAATGGGAAAATCTGAGTTCTAATATTAGAAACTCCTGACACATTTGACAGACCTCAAATAACACTTATTTGGGTTTGTATCACACAATCTTTAAAGAATTTACAATAAAGGTAATAATTCATATTCAGAGGGAAGTTGACAGTTTTTTTTTTTAATAATTTTTATAATAAATCAATCACTGCGGACTCTGTGTTGCCAAATCTTGAGCGGTATGCAAAAAAAAATCACGTTGACCGACTTCTGAGGCCTGCTACGAATGATCCCGACCACAATGGTAGTCGTGTCATATACCATTGTGTAGATAAATCAATTTAGATTTACGGCATAATAAGTTTAAGTAGGTTTGACAACCGAGAAATCGAAAAATGACGGAAATTCAGGACTGGGTGACATTTTTCAAAAAATTTAGTTAAGTATTATATTAAGGTATGTAGGAATTTTTTTTTCTGAGACAAGTGCCTGTGTTCAGAAGGTTAAGACCTAAATGCTTCGAATTCATATCATGTATGCAGATGCCTTAATCTTATGTTATGTAGTTTCTGTCTGTCATTTGTTAATTATCTATGACCTAATTTTCATGGTTTTAATAGCAACTGCTTGAAAAAAATTATACTGTTTTTGTCATGTGAAATACTCAAATAGGAATACATGTTCATGATGTTCTTTCTATGTTGTGATGTAACACTATTGTTTCAGATAAGAGTGAAGGTTTGGTACCATTAAAACATTTAAACCCGCTGCAATTGTTTGCACCTGTCCTAAGTCAGGAATCTGATGTTCAGCATGTTCAGTAATTGTCGTTTGTTAATGTGGTTCATAAGTGTTTCTTGTTTCTCGTTTTTTATATAGATTAGACCGTTGGTTTTCCTGTTTGAATAGTTTTACACTAGTAATTTTTGGGGCCCTTTATAGCTTGCTGTTCGGTGTGAGCCAAGGCTCTGTGTTGAAGACTGACTTTGACCTATACTGGTTTACTTTTATATATTTTGCCTTGGATGGAGAGTTGTCTCATTGGCACTCATACCACATCTTCCTATATCTACTGTCTGTCTGATCTTGACCTCAATTTCATGGTTCAGTGAACTATGTTAAGTTTTTGTGGTTTGGTTTATTTCTCAGATACTATGAGGAATAGGTATATTGAATTTGGTGTATGCAATGATTGTAAGGTGTGCAATGTACATGTCATGTTAAGTTTCATGTTTGTTTTTGGTTTCTCAAATATCATAAGTAATTGCTGAACTATATTTGGTGTATGGGATGATTGCATGGTGTGCATGTTGTCTGGCAGGTTGCACCTGACATTGCCCTAATTTTTACGGTTCATCGGTCAATGTTCAATTTTCGTAATTAGTTCTGTTTCTCAGATACTATATATATATAAGCAATAGGCTAAACTACATGTATATTTTTGGTGTATTGTATGATTGTAAGGTGTTCATGTCTGTTTGGCAGGGTTCATGGACCTTAATCTCAATTACATTGATCATTGATAATGTTAAGGTTATGTGATACTGGTAGTAAAACCTTCATATTACACACTTTCAACATAAATTCAATCATGATAAAGCAGGTGAGACATTTTAGCATACATGTGCACTCTTGTTTTCAGTCATCAGTATGTGATGAAATCATATCTCAGTTAGGATGTACTATAAATAGATATTGGTTTTTTTTTCAGTCATCAGTATGTGATAAGATCATGTCTCAGCTAGGACAAGATGATATGGACAGAAAACAAAGAAGGGTAGCCATTATTAATCAAGATTCTTTTTACAAAACTCTGAATGAAGAAGAAAAAAAGAAGGCATTAAAAGGCGAATTTAATTTCGATCATCCAGGTACTGTAATAATGGTATTGTTGAATTTAGTAATAATCATGATAATGTTGAATTTAGTAATAATCATGGTAATGTTGAATTTTAGTAAGAATCATGATAATGTTGAATTTTAGTAATATAATCATGATAATGTTGAATTTTAGTAATAATCATGATAATGTTGAATTTAAGTAATAATCATGATAAAGTTGAAGTTAGTAATAATCATGATATTGTTGAATTTTGATAATAATCATGATAATGTTGAATTTAGTAATAATCATGATATTGTTGAATTTTAGTAATAATCATGATATTGTTGAATTTATTAATAATCATGATAATGTTTAATTTTAGTAATAATCATGATAATGTTGAATTTAGTAATAATCATGATGTCGTTGATTTTAGTAATAATCACGATAATGTTGAATTTTATTAATAATCATGATAATGTTGAATTTTAGTAATAATCATGATAATGTTGAATTTAGTAATAATCATGATATTGTTGAATTTAGTAATAATCATGATATTGTTGAATTAAGTAATTAATCATGATATTGTTGAATTAAGTAATAATGATGATAATGTTTAATTTTAGTAATAATCATGATTATGTTGAATTTAGTAATAATCATGATTTTCGTTGAATTTTAGTAATAATCACGATAATGTTGAATTTTATTTATAATCATGATAATGTTGAATTTTAGTAATAATCATGATAATGTTGAATTTTAGTAATAATTTATTTGATTTTGATCACATCAGTCAAGGGTAATACTTATAAATACAAGTATTTTTGATTTACTTTGACAGGTGAATTATCTTGGGAGGTAGAGTTATATCCTTGTAAAGGATGGTTTAATAATGTCTGTCATTTATAGTTGTCTTGACTATTCAAAAATGTATAGTTTCAATGACAGGGAAAATCTCATTGATCTGTTATTTGTAAAACACTGTTTATTTACAACCCGCAAAGGAGCAGTTTTTTTTAAAGGCTTTGCACATTATTTTTAAGGCTTTGCACATTTCTTAACGGGGGGCCTCGGTGGCCAAGTGGTTTAAGTAGTTACTACTGTAATCACTAGCCAGTCAACACTGCGGTTGTGAGTTCGAACCCCGCTCGTGCGGGTGCACTCGACTCCAATCTTACTTGACTAGGATTGTCAGTTTTCCTATTGAAGGTCGGTGGTTTTCTTCGGGCACTCCGGCTTCCTCCACCAATAAAAACTGGCCGCCACGAAATAGCCCAAAAGCGGTGCTTAAAAGTGGCGTTAAAACACCAAAAATCAATCAATCAATCAATCATTACTTAACGTCTGTGTAGATTTCTTTGTTCAGGTCTTGAGATAAAAGGTTAAACCCATTGGTGGCCTTCGGCTGTTGTCTGCTCTTTGGTCGGGTTGTTGTCTCTTTGACATATTCCCCATTTCCATTCTCAATTTTATTATCTAATAAAAAAATATTAGCAAATCAGAATAAAATGTAAAGGCATGTTTTTACCTACTAAAACTTAAAAATTTAACAAATTTAACACAAAATGTTGAAGATGTTTAAAAAAAAATACTTGTATAAGTAAATGTTTGGAGAACAATTGAAGGGGAGATTATTCAAATCTTGAAAAGAAAATTAATATCTTACAAATTCCACAAGTAAATATTATTTACATCTTCAAGTAAATAAACATGACTTGTATAAGTATAACCCTGAAGGACTGTGGATCCTCCTTATATTATATAAATTAACAAAACATTTGTTGGCAAATATTATATTGATTTGTGGATGATCCACTCTCTTATTATATTCAAGTATGTTAACATAAAGGTTCAAATTGACAAATGTGTTTAACTGAGTTTTATTTCTATTTTTGTCACTTGTCAATAGCCTATATTCATTCTACAACAAAGGATGCCGTTATAATCGATAAGTATGTTTCAGCTGGGAACAGTATCATGTTCCTGGTTCCAGGTTATAAATATTAGGGACTAATAAAATGTTTTGATTACAGGTACATGTATATTGTTTGGTATGAACACACTTAACAGGCACGTGATATTTATTATTGTTATAATATGATGACCCTACTAGAATTTATACATAAAATGCCTTTCTGGTAATATTACGATCTAATTTTAAAATATCTAGTTTTTATTTTAAAGTCAGAGTCAAATAGATGTATGCTATTTTTTGTTGTATATAAGTAATTTAATCACATGCCTGTCAATTTGAAAAGTATAAGAATGTTACGAACATCAGAGTTTTACTGGGACAACCTTTAAATTAATTGTTTTACTTGAGATAATTGTTTCGTAAGAAGTTTATGATTAACATATTTTTACCACTAATTGAAAAGGGGGCAGGAAGAAATTTGAAAAATAAGCAGGACCACCAGCATTAATTATCGAGGGTGGACGGGTACAGGAACATGAGAATGAGGGATCGGGAAGTGGGTGTCAGATGGACGAAAGCAGTAGGGTGCGGAAATGGTTACTAGGTTTGTTCTTTACTCTCTTCTTAATTTTCGGTTATTAAATCCAAATAGTAAGTATATAAATAGAATACGTAAATACATATGGTGCACAGAATGTATAGAGTTCAATTTGCAAAGACCACATTTCATATAAAATATTTGTATAGGTATGTTCCTTCCACACAAAGATCATTACATTCTTTCTGCAACAGTCATTTTGACTTAAAGACTTTTAAGTTGCTGCATATTTATACCTGCCACAAGGGCCACACAACGTGGGAACAGGTGTCGGAAATTCCTATCAAAACGAAGATGTCCAAGGGATGACCATTAGTTATGAGCCTGTTGTTTCGTACTTTGGTTTACTTTGTTGTATTGTACATATCATGACCAACTCTAAATAAAATTTACTTACTTACTTACCTGGTGTAGTTTATAGGTGTGTTTACCTTTTGTGGTTTTGAATATAAATAAGGCCGTTGGTTTTCCGTTTGTATGGTTTACACTGGTCATTTTGAGATCTTTGTAGCTTGCCCTTCGTGTGAGCCAAGGCTCCGTGATTTAAGGTCGTATTTCGAGGGGAGGGACATTTTTCTTGGTAGGGTGACGGAAACATCTAGTGCCAAACCCTTTTCGTATATTTTGTTTATGAAAATATATACCTTGTCGTATATCAATAAATAAAACAGACCTATGTCTTGAAAAGTTGTCTGACTGGCACACATACCACATATTCTATACCCCAGTCAAACTTGGAAACGAATAATTAGATATAGGAAGATGTGGTATGAGTGCCAATGAGACAACTCTCCATCCAAGTAACAATTTATAAAAGTAAACCATTATAGGTCAAGGTAAGGCCTTCAACCCGAGCCTTGGCTCACATCGAACAGCATGCTATAAAGGGCCCCAAAATTACTAGTGTAAAACCATTTAAACGGGAAAACCAACGGTCTAATCTATATAAAATACAATGTTCCAGAGTCCGCTCAGTAATGTGTACGTTGACCAATACTCGCCCCGTCCTTCAGAGTCTGTAGCCCCATATTTCTTAGTAACTTAAGATAATCTTTTTATGAAATGGTGTGTGTTTAACATAGGCGGGTCCAGGAGCCCCAAATTTGTGGGGAAAATTGATTACATAGGAATCACTGAGACACGACTGAGCCCCTTCTAGGACAGTCCATGTCCCCCCTTTATGAGCATTTCTGGATCTGCCACTGTATAATTACATAATTCGTTCTTGTTATTACGTCCAATTAATATTCTCTTTATAAATGTCATGTGACCGAAACACAAAATGGACTAAGTTGTATATAGACATACCTGGGTAAACCGGACCCTGAATACACCGGATTCCTGTCTATTCCGGTCCCAATATTTTCCTTTCATAACCTTTGCAAAAATACCCTCTATAAACCGGACCCTGTGTATTCCGAATTCAAGTCCCATTACACATAATTGCATTATCAAATGCTGTCAAAATCGGTTTAATTTATTTAACTGTACATCATGATCGAGTATTGATCGCCGTCAATCAACACAAATTTGTTTACACAAGAGGGTCCTTACGAGTATTAAACCGTGACCTTATTGTAGTGAACAATATTAAGTGGTCATTAAAATAAGTTAATTCAAACAAGAATGCAGAAACTTTATGTACGCCTAACAGAGAAAATAAGATTTTGATAACATTCTTAATACACCTTCGCCGAAAAGGTCTCGCAAAGAACTTACATTAAAACAAAAGTACAATCTTATTACGGAATATGAAAAAAAACACCTAAGCCAACGCAAAAAGATCTTGCATTACAGTTTGGGATTGGCAAAACAACTGTTTCATACATTTAAAAGAGAAGTGGTGAATATAAAACAATTTACGAGGACAACACAACATCTGCAAGAGAACTGTACAGTGCATGATAACCTATAAAATGAACTAACAATCGCCATGGTTTATATATTTAATTAATTTTACCAGCATATAACATTATTACAATGAAAAAAATAATTATCTATTTTTTTTAAATCTAATATATCAAACTATTATATTCTTTTAAACTTTAATGTCGAAACACAATTCCACCATTTATTAGATTGCACTTTCATATATAATAGCTAAATGTCTTAAATGTTAACATTCCTGGATGAGAATAGACCATGCCAGTATTCGCAAAAAAAAAAAAAAAAAAAATTATATTACTTATCTTCAATAACGAATTCTAAAATGTATTAAATAATTCTTTTATAGTAGATTTGACTTTTAAAGTAAATTTTAATAGCGAAATTATGCACGTCATTTATATATTTGCATGCCAGTAATCAATTTGATCTTGAACTTGACTTAGCTCACAATAGAGAGCTGAAATCAATTTTGTCAACTGCACGAGATTTTCATACGGCGGTAAATAGCATGTAACTAACACAAGTGATAAAACTGACAGACTGTGGAAAGTCAATTCAGGGTCAACTTTGATGTGTAACGATTGACATTGTTGTGCGTTAGCGTTGAGGCTCTTGAGGAAAGTTCATTACGATTGATTAACGAGAATCTAAATTAGTGCTGTTTTTCTCGATAATTTCACAGTAGAGATAACAATTTTGCTTGGTAGAATTGCTGGAAATACGCATTGATAGTTTTGTTTATTATCGTTATAGGAGAATAATTCACTTCAAGTGAGTAAACTCGCATTTTCGAGTATCGACATTACGTTGCACTCGCTTTTGCGAGTGCGACACAATAAATATCGGAAACTTCCGTAACTCTTGCAGACCTGCTAAAAAAGCAGTTTCAGTGTCAATACAATTATGTTAGAAACATTTTGGTGATCCCGACTGGGGTCACGTTGCTCAAGTAAATCTCTCTCGTTATATGTAGACTAGCCTCAGGGACATTATATGTGAACCTTTCTACAAAAAGCCTGCACAGGTAATACCTCGGATGTACTCTAATAAACATGTCATCGCTGTCCCACAGGTGTCCTTGTGTAAAGAAATTTCAAGGTATTGGTGTATGCTCAATTGGTTAACTTAGATAATCAGTGAGAGATAATTCAAGATCCGATTATTTTCAACCACCTACTTATTGAGCGTTTTAAAATATTTTAATACTGAATTGAAACAAATAAAAATATAACCTTTCTATATTTTCTTTAATTCAAAAAATGAAGTTGTGAACGTAACGTTATTGCAATGAATTATTCGTTTATGCAGATTTTCTTTGACCATTATACGAGTTTATACGTTTATGTAGTTTATTGAATATCGACTCTGAATAAAACTTTGAATCTTTGAATCTTGAATCTTGTAACGAGGGTCTGGATTGGAAAAAGGAGGGGGAAGGTTTTGTTTTAAAGTCATTTATCTCTATTTTAATAAATTTTGCCCATTATTCTCTATTCTTTACATATAAGCATATACCCATTATCCATTATTCTCTATTCTTTGTGGTCTATTTTGTAAAATCTACTTTTTTCTCCTTCTATTCTGCACTTTTTCCATTCTTTATTCCGTAAACCCCATTCAGACCCTCATACACGTAATGAAAAATCTAGTAGTAAGTTCTGCTACTAACACTAGTTGACATGGGTACAGAAAATTTTCATCCGTTGTCCATCCTTTATTCTGTTAACCCCATCCATACCCTCATATACATGACGGAAAATCTAGTACGTTAGTTCTGCTACTAACACAGTCTAGTTGACATGGGACATAGACAATTTTCATCCGAGTGTTTTTCGGCGGAGGACATTTTAATGAAAAAATCGGACGTTTCAGCACCAAAGCCTAACCATTTTAGCGAAAATTGAAATGCTCATTTTAGTGAGTCACTGACATTTTTGATCCATTTCATAAAAATAATAAATTAAATTTTATTGTAAAATCAAGACAGCACAATGTGAAAAGAATACAGTGCATGCTTTTCTCCAACACATTCGTTTAACACATTTGTTTCAATGGTGAACCAAAGTAAACATATACACAACTTAAACATTAAGCCAGAATAAATAACTGCATGTTCATGGTTTTAGTAAGGTGGTGTATTATTCAACCTGGGATATCGAAAATACAGTTGAACGGACTAATCCTGCGCTAAAATGGGCTCTACTGTATGCGCTAAAATGTCCCATGTATTTTTAAAATTTTCACTAAAATGTCCTCCGCCCGTGTTTCCCGTCCGTAATATCTTTAACCCTTCCTTGCTGTGTTAGGCAGTTCGGCATCTAGGATTTATACAAAATTCTAGATTTCCATTACCTTTGGATGATATTACATGTAGATATTAGAATTTACAGAAAAGGAAACTAGCCAAACTTAATACAGTAAAACAAAACGAATTAAAATCCATTTCAGTAAAATAATAAATATATAAATTGCAACTGTTAGTAATTATTAATTGATGTTATTCGTGGAAATAATTCTAAACAGTGTCACAAATGTGAAGGCATTAATACTACTACAAAGACGATGTCATTTTATTGCTACAACAAACCAACGATTAAAAATATACGAAAGAAATAAAGATTAAACGGATAGTAGCTACGATTTTCGTTAAAATAATTTTTTAATCTGTATGCCGGATTTTGTACAAAAGTTAATTAAGTATAAATAAAACCATCACTGATTACTTTCCATTTAGCATTTAGAAGCTTTTAAACTTTTAACACCTGAATTTAATTATTGTCTATAGACAAAATTCGATGTTAAGCCAACCCTTATTCATATGACCTATGTTGACCTTAACTCGGTAGCTCTCAATGCGCAATCGCACGTTGTCCCACGAAGGAAATTATCGAACAGAGGAATGTTATCGCGGGAATGGAACATGAATTTACAGTTTATGCGGGAAAAGGATCAGAAAAGAGGTGCAGACAAATTACTATAAATTGAAAATAAATAACGGCGATGAGATTGGTCATTAGAATCACTTAAAAACCTGTCACGCAGGCAAAGTCACACTGAAGTAGCCGACAGTACGACGGTTTGCGAATGTTTACATTTCTAAACTATTCCAGATCACGTGAAAAATAATTGCGACGTGTTCAAATCATTTTGTCCAAAATATATTACAAATTTACGAGCAGTGATCTCTCAACTTAGCAGAAATTAAAATCAACTTCTTACAATTTAATATTATTCTTCCGGTGTATCCTTCATGATGGCCCCAATATTCACAAACACGTGTATACATTATCGGCATTGTTTTGTCATACAAATGTAAAAACAAGTGTATATAATCGCCATTGTTTGAGAACCTTTGGTTCGAATAAGATGCAGGCTTTTGTTATAGTTTGTTGTTTAAATAATTTGATAAATGGTGTCAAATATGTACGTTTAATTTAAAGAAATTATGAAATACGTAAGAAAACAAAAAGCACATGTCCATATCTATTTATATCTGGGTCGTTTCACTCGCTGTGTCGGCAAAGTTCGGAAGTAAACCCGATGCATAATTAATAAGATGAATAGGCACGCAACACGATATTAATTATGAATTATTAACACTTCTGTAGTTTATGTAAACATTCCAGCGATCTTATTGTTCATTTGAAGTACATATCTTTGATTTAAGCAGCTTTAAAACGTGGTCATAATTTTGTCAAAATCGTAGCTACTATCCCTTTAACTTGAAACAAAATATCAGACATTAATGTATACCTTTATTTTTGTTTTCTGTTAACGGTTCTCGGGTTCTCGTACCAATTCACGTTGAATTTTAAAATAATTAAGTTGAAAACATTATTTACAAATAAAAAAAGATGGAATACTCTCCTGTTCTTTCGGGCCTTCTGAATAGCATAAGTTATTTCCACGTCTGGTACATCTGCTCCTTCTAAAGTCAAATTCATTCTTATTTCAAGAATGAAAAAAAAAATCAAAATGAAACGCTGACTCATTTCCACATTTTGACATTTCGGGATAGTTTTCGTAAGTATTTTAATTTTTCTTTGTTCCCTAACAGTCCCAGGATTTTGAAGGCGGAAAGTTAACCCTTTGCAATAAATAAATAAAACCTTTTAACCTACAACATTAGTTATAAGAAAGAAATATATATACAAAATATTTGCCACTGGACTTGTAACAACAAACTTCCAATCAGTCCAAAATGAGTAGAAATGCCAGTTAGTAAAATTGAGAATGGAAGTGGGAAATGTGTCAAAGAGACATCAACCCGACCAAAGAGCAGACAACAGCCGAAGGCCACCAATGGGTCTTCGATGCAGCGAGAAACTCCGCACCTGGCGGCGTGCTTCAGCTGGCCCTTCACAAAAATGTATACTAGTTAATTGATAATGGACGTCATTCTTAACTCCGAAATATACACAAGAAATTAAAATTAAAATCATACAACAGAGGCTCCTGAATTGGGAAAGGCGCAAAAATGCAGCGGGGTTAAACATGTTTTTTAAGATCTCAACCTTCCCCCTATACCTCTAGCCAACGAAATTTGCTTCAGAACGAAGTCCTACTTTTTAATTTTAACTTTTAATAAAATCGCACGAAGACAATAATCAGACAGTCCTATCTTTCTGAAATTAATGCATTAAAGCTCATTTTAAAAATATGATGCTTGCAATTTAAATTGCTTGGTCTTTCTTCTTCTGTGAGTATTATCCTTCCATTTAGGAACACCAAGAATTTCTTGTATCAATAAACGTATATACACTATTTACAGGTTCTCCATATGTCCTCTCAGGGAAATATGTACATGTATACACGACCCAAGAGTCACACATACATTTCCAAATTTGCTCAATAATATTCTTTAAAAATCAAAAATCATTTTGCAACAATCAATGAAATAATAATAATTAAAGATTTAACCGCCGAAGCTTTGAAAGTGTTCAATTTACACACACTTCTGTTAACCCTGTTTACCTGTTGACTTTTGTTTAGAATAGCAGATGTGCGTTGATCGATATTTACGACATGCAGTCATGCGTTTATAACCCTTTTATCTCCAACTTCTCCGGGTAATGATTGACAGGTATTGTAATCAATGTAACACATAAATCGGGGTACAATAAAGGTATCATGTTTTAAGTAAGTAAAAACAATTCTTTCTTTATTAGAAGACAAAATTAAAATTAAAACATGTTGAAACTACACAAGTAATTTAATTGACACAATTTAAATTTGGTATAAATAAAGACGTGTTTATTTTTTTTTTTTGTATAATTATCTTATTTGCACTCACAAAAAGATAGCAAACTTCAGTATCAGAATTGATTTTTAAATCGTAATTTCCAAATATAAGATTGTCAGCGCGGACTTCGCGGATCAATAGGGACATAATCTAGGTGACAAGTTGTGATAATTTCATTTTGTCCATCAAGGATTTTCCTGAATTTTAATGAATGTCCATCACGGAATCGAGGACGGAATCAAGGAATACGCGTTTTTGCAGTATTGCAGTGTAGAAACCTGCCAAATTCTTTAAGTCAAGCCCTTCAAAATTATTCAACAGTGATATTATCCATATACTTCTTTGTTTCCGTGACCAATTATTGGCATCGATATGTAATCACTTCTATTCATAAATATTTGTAGTTGTGTATTACAATGTTACCACGTGTATTTATCTTGTCCATTGGTCGTATTTAAATAGATTTTTATTATTGACCAATGAAAGAATTCGATATTTAATTCATCAGGAAAGCCAGGTTCAAAAACGTTTCGTATAAGAATGTCGATCTTTCCCTTATATACTTAGTTTGAAACCTGCAACACTGATAAAAGCTTCCAAGAAAAATATTTATAACCATCTAACTCATAGATCTATATTATCTGTTTCTGTCTTAATTTACAGGTAACTATATTTTCAAAAACATCGTTTAAACGAAGGAAATAAGATGTTTAGTTTTAACAGATTCTGTAAACATTGTTTATGTATTCATCTCCTTACAACAATGTTTTTATAACCGTCCTCACGCATCACTGGTTCTATTATTGACAACTCAATACACGTCGGTTTTGTCGGACGAACAGGTAATTCCGTCAAACTAGATAAATCATGTGCATTAATTTAACTGGAACATTTCAATACTATAGCTAACGTTAATTAATAATATACACGTTATCGTTCACGCGAGTTATTGAAGGACATCATGAATATTATCTAAGAGTATTAGAGGATTACGGTAAACGTCTAAAAATACAGCAAACAGCTAAAGTTAAAGACGGACATCTAATTCCTGTCAAACATCTAATTCTTTGTCAAACATATATATTTAGAGATTACTGGTTATCTTTTAACCATAGTCCATATTTTTAGATAATAAGCAGGCGTATTAACCAAATGGCTTTCCCAGTGTAACAACTTCATTTCAGATGCATTCGATTGGGAAAGAATGAAAAATACAATGAATGATGTTATAAAAGGGAGAAAAGTTATGATACCTGGGTATAACTATGTAGAGAACAAAAGGTATGTTATAAAAAGGAGAGAATTATGATTTTAGGGTAGCGTACCCAGCAAGGTTGGCAAAAATGCGGTCAATACTAGTATTGACCATGCCGGCGGTAAATACCAGGAAATACTGGCGACTACTGGTCGATTGATATTTTGAATGGACATACCACTCTCTACCTGGTCAATTACTTTTAGTAATGAAATAATGAAAGTGTTAAAGTCATTTTAAATGTTCTCATTTCTATTTTATTGTAAATTCTTAATAAACAGTGATTTACATTGATTTATTAGTACAAAAGATAAAAATGTTTTGTCCCTGGCAAGAAAACTCGTCAGGTGACTTTTGCACTGACTACAGCATTGCAATCATTACATTTTGCACTGGTTTTGTTGTCTTATATTGTATAGAAGTTCCAAATAGGGTCTTCAGGTTTCAGTTTGGTGCTTAAGGTCAAAACGGTTGTACTATGTGTATGTAAATCATGTAAATATTGATTATGTGAAGGTAATATTTATACTACATTATATATTTTTTGGTTTAAAACATAAATTACAGTTCAGCCATAATAGTAAAGGTCCTTCGTACCTTCCATTTCCTGCATAAAGATGAATTTTGTCTCGCATTTAATAGACAGGAAATATTTGATTGTTTAAGTGAGTTTTTATTACTTTCAACCATGTTTTGTCATCATTTATTGGGGGCTGTTGTTTTAGTAATTAAATTTTCACACCTAGCAACGCCAGGCGATAGGTAATAAGACACCTGTAACTTCATTTACCTGTAGTTTTATGTACCAGTAAAAATATTGCATTTTCAATAAAAATATCTTGATTGAAAATGTTGTAATAATTTATTTGTCAATTCTTTATATATATCTAAAATATGCAATATCATAATTTATAAGGACTAAATTAGTAGGTATAAGTGTTAAAAATGAATAAAACATATCAAATTCATTCATTTATATCAGCTGAAACATGCTAAAAGATAAAAGTAAATACATTTTACTTTTTATCATTTTTTTACTTCAATAAATAGTAAAAACCACCATGAAAATTTCAATCGACCAGTATTGTCCGGGGTGGTTAATACCAGGGGCGATATTTACCGTCCAACCTTTGTACCCAGGCGAAAAAATAAAAATTGTGGCGATTAAAATTAATTATTGGCGAAAGAAATATAACGGTTCAACTTTGTCCATCTTGTTCCCTTTTTTCTGGTTTCTCTGACTTTTTCCCTGATTTGACAATACTGAGAATTCACCTTGAACTTGTTATGATTTTGATAGAAAATCAATCATCAGCTGATTGCATTTTATAGCTATCGGCAACAGTGGACTAATTAATAAAGGGGTTGATTGTATTGTTTATT
Organism: Mytilus coruscus; assembly: GCA_017311375.1. Lineage (NCBI taxonomy): Eukaryota > Metazoa > Mollusca > Bivalvia > Mytilida > Mytilidae > Mytilus > Mytilus coruscus. Next base: position 136,258,453 of record CM029596.1, on the reverse strand, counting down.
GAAATAGTGTGGTTAATTGGCGTCACATGTTTGTCAACTCAAGGACTTATTTACAACTTTGATAGAAATGACACATGTGTTTGAAGCATAGTTTTAACGATGGCCCATAAAAAAAAAAATTGTTGTTATGACGAATAATGTTCAAAAATAAGAAAAATCTCTGACTTTAAACTATATCCTTTCAACTGTGAAAGAAATAATTGTTTTGAAGTGGGTAATTTACAATCGTTTTAGTACACGTGTTTGAAGCATAGTTTTACGTCTCAACTTTTCCTTTCTTGATGGTCCTTCCGGAAAAGAAAACTGTTGTTATGAAGAAATATATTCAAAAGTAAGAAAAATATCTGATTTCATGGATTTTGTTAGAAAGAAGGAACATTTTTAACGAAAAATATGTTAGTATAAGTTGGCCAAAAATAAATTTAAAGTGGCGAAAAATATATTGTTTTGGCGATGGAGATGGCGAAAAAGAAAATTGACCCAGGGGAAACCCTGAGCATACCTGTTTACTTTTTATTATTGATCAATACCTTTCAGCTTATGATAGTTACTTGTACAACTTTTTTTTCAGTGGGAGTAGCTGCATGACTATTATGCATGAAGAATACCAGTAAACTGTGACCTAATTAACAACCAAAAATGAGAAATTTTATGTCTCCCCTTTAACATAAACATTTTCAATTTTTTGCAACAGCAAAAAAAATATACCCCCATTTTAAGCTCACCAGACCTAAAAGGCCATGTGGGTTATTGACATCACTTGGCATGCGTCATCGTAAACTTTTAAAAATCTTCTCCACTGAAACATGTGAAACTATAGGGCCAAATGTTATTGAACTTTACCTGAATGTTAGAGAATATAGTTTAAAAATTGGATCCAGGAACTTGATCCATCAACACACATGGCTGCTTTTGCTAAAAATAGATCATATGGATAAATTGTAGTTTTTGACTTATATCTAAAAATCTAAAGCAGTAATTCAAAACTGACAACAGTAAAATGATCAATTTTGAATTATAATCTTGAAAATTTTTATAGATGGAGAGAAAACTTAAGCAGTAAAAATGAGCAATAAGCTCTACAAATGAAGTCTGTCAATTGACCCCTTATGGTTGATGAGCTGTTTATACTGGAAATTTGTTGTTTGCTTAATGTCCAGTGAAAATATTTCATGCATTTTCAAATACCAGAACAAATTTACATTAATTCCAGTAGGTAGGTTGTGCAATTAGGATATACAGACAATAGTTAAAAAAGACAATGCTGATTACAACAAAACTTGGATCAAGTTCGAATTTGGGTTGCGTCACTTTTACAGTTCTTGAGTTATGTCCTTTTATAACATTATATGCAAGCGGGGGCATCATCTATCCCATGGACACATTCTCCATTTATTCAATTATAAAATGGTTATTTTATGTGTCGGGGTTAATAAGATAGTAAAAGTTGATAAGGTCAACAAGTAGACAGGGTAGATAAATAGACATTGTTAAAACGTTTAAACCCGCTGTATTTTTATGCACCTGTCCTAAGTCAGGACCCTGTTGTTCAGTGGTTGTTGTTTGTTGGTGTGGTTCATTGGTGTTTCTGGTTTCTTGTTTTTTATATAGATTAGACAGTTGGTTTTCCTGTTTGAATTGTTTTACACTAGTCATTTTGGGGCTCTTTATAGCTTGCTGTTCATTGTGAGCCAAGGCTCCGTGTTGAAGGCCATACTTTGACCTATAATTCATGTAATTGTTAACTTTTTATACATTGTGACTTGGATGGAGAGTTGTCTCATTGGCACTCATACCACATCTTCTTATTTATAGAGTAAACAAGTAGACAACTTGACATAATTGCCTTAATATATATACCTGGTATATGCAAATTTGCAAATTTAAAGATCTAACATTGTTCATGTTGTTGGGGTAAATTTGAGACGAATTATAGATATATTATGGTGTTAGCCCTGTATAACCATGTGTTATCTGATGAAGAATGTCTGTCGTAAAGTTGTTACATGTTTAGACTTATATATATATGTACATGTATACTTGATCCGAGTAAACGACTGGGGTAAAGGGTGGGAATTGAATTGCTACTGGATAGGGAGGTATGTTGTATGTTGTACTGACAATAAATACTGATATGAATGAACCAAAGTAAATGGGTGGCAGTTTACCATTTCTTGAGTTGTAATGAGGATTGTCACACATTTTACCCAGCATGCATATCTGTCAGTAAACCATTTATTTTGTAGTGATGAATCGTGTCATCCAGTTTACCCAGCAGACGTTGTATTGTTTGAAGGAATACTGGCCTTTGCTGACAAAGAATTGAGAGATAAGTTTCATATGAAGCTTTTTGTTGACACAGATCCTGACACAAGGTTATCTAGAAGAGGTAGTATGTTGATTTAGAGTCCTGACAGTACTGTGAGAAAACTTAATTTTGTAAATTTTGTTGAAAAGATGTTGATGCACAAATTTTACCAGGTCTAAATTTAATGAAATATGTTGTAATATCGCAAAGAAAGAAAAAAGTTTTAATATAACTAGGGCCTTAAGCAATCAGCTTGTCAGTCTGTCTTGTTTGATCATCCATGTGTCTGAAACGAATCATTTCTACCTTTAAAACCCCACCATTTACATTTTGTAGGTTTAGTGATAAAACTTTTCATGATTATTGTTCCTTTTAGAAGGTTTGTAAGTACAAAAATGTTTCACGCTGTCTAGCTTTGAAACCCCTTAAAGTTTGTGGTTGAATCTTTCCATTATTATTTGTTGCTTTCTAGAAGGGGCATTATGCCATACAGTGTACACTGAAAAAAAAAAAAAACATTTGTTGATAATCATGATAATCATGGTAAAACAGTTGAACTGGTACCCTCTCCTCAAATTAAAAATTTCAATGTAAAAAAAAGACTGCAAAATTTTCCTTTCATTGTAAATGTAAACCTGTTGTGAAATTATTTTCATACTTATCACAAGTATAACTAATATTGTATAAATATGTATATGTTGTATGATTGCCAATGAGACAACTATCCACCAGAGACTTAAGGATGAGGACGTTAACATAGGTCACCATACAGCCTTCACACATGACAATAGAGACAGCTATCCACCAGAGGCTAAAGGATGAGGATGTTAACATAGGTCACCATACAGCCTTCACACATGACAATAGAGACAGCTATCCACCAGAGACTTAAGGATGAGGATGTTAACATAGGTCACCATACAGCCTTCACACATGACAATAGAGACAGCTATCCACCAGAGACTTAAGGATGAGGACATTAACATAGGTCACCATACAGCCTTCACACATGACAATAGAGACAGCTATCCACCAGAGACTTAAGGATGAGGATGTTAACATAGGTCACCATACAGCCTTCACACATGACAATAGAGACAGCTATCCACCAGAGACTTAAGGATGAGGATGTTAACATAGGTCACCATACAGCCTTCACACATGACAATAGAGACAGCTATCCACCAGAGACTTAAGGATGAGGACGTTAACATAGGTCACCATACAGCCTTCACACATGACAATAGAGACAGCTATCCACCAGAGACTAAAGGATGAGGATGTTAACATAGGTCACCATACAGCCTTCACACATGACAATAAAGACAGCTATCCACCAGAGACTTAAGGATGAGGATGTTAACATAGGTCACCATACAACCTTCACACATGACAATAAAGACAGCTATCCACCAGAGACTTAAGGATGAGGACGTTAACATAGGTCACCATACAGCCTTCACACATGACAATAAAGACAGCTATCCACCAGAGACTTAAGGATGAGGACGTTAACATAGGTCACCATACAGCCTTCACACATGACAATAGAGACAACTATCCACCAGAGACTTAAGGATGAGGACATTAACATAGGTCACCATACAGCCTTCACACATGACAATAGAGATAACTATCCACCAGAGACTTAAGGATGAGGACGTTAACATAGGTCACCATACAGCCTTCACACATGACAATAGAGACAGCTATCCACCAGAGACTTAAGGATGAGGATGTTAACATAGGTCACCATACAGCCTTCACACATGACAATAGAGACAGCTATCCACCAGAGACTTAAGGATGAGGACGTTAACTTAGGTCACCATACAGCCTTCACACATGACAATAAAGACAGCTATCCACCAGAGACTTAAGGATGAGGATGTTAACATAGGTCACCATACAGCCTTCACACATGACAATAGAGACAGCTATCCACCAGAGACTTAAGGATGAGGATGTTAACATAGGTCACCATACAGCCTTCACACATGACAATAAAGACAGCTATCCACCAGAGACTTAAGGATGAGGATGTTAACATAGGTCACCATACAACCTTCACACATGACAATAAAGACAGCTATCCACCAGAGACTTAAGGATGAGGACGTTAACTTAGGTCACCATACAGCCTTCACACATGACAATAGAGACAGCTATCCACCAGAGACTTAAGGATGAGGACGTTAACTTAGGTCACCATACAGCCTTCACACATGACAATAAAGACAGCTATCCACCAGAGACTTAAGGATGAGGACGTTAACATAGGTCACCATACAGCCTTCACACATGACAATAGAGACAGCTATCCACCAGAGACTTAAGGATGAGGACGTTAACATAGGTCACCATACAGCCTTCACACATGACAATAAAGACAGCTATCCACCAGAGACTTAAGGATGAGGATGTTAACATAGGTCACCATACAGCCTTCACACATGACAATAGAGACAACTTTCCACCAGAGACTTAAGGATGAGGACGTTAGACACCCACCAGAGACTTAAGGATGAGGACGTTAACATAGGTCACCATACAGCCTTCACACATGACAATAGAGACAGCTATCCACCAGAGACTTAAGGATGAGGACGTTAACATAGGTCACCATACAGCCTTCACACATGACAATAGAGACAGCTATCCACCAGAGACTTAAGGATGAGGACGTTAACATAGGTCACCATACAGCCTTCACACATGACAATAGAGACAGCTATCCACCAGAGACTTAAGGATGAGGACGTTAACATAGGTCACCATACAGCCTTCACACATGACAATAGAGACAACTTTCCACCAGAGACTTAAGGATGAGGACGTTATATCCACCAGAGACTAAAGGATGAGGACGTTAACATAGGTCACCATACAGCCTTCACACATGACAATAGAGACAGCTATCCACCAGAGACTTAAGGATGAGGACATTAACATAGGTCACCATACAGCCTTCACACATGACAATAGAGACAGCTATCCACCAGAGACTTAAGGATGAGGACGTTAACATAGGTCACCATACAGCCTTCACACATGACAATAGAGACAACTATCCACCAGAGACTTAAGGATGAGGACGTTAACATAGGTCACCATACAGCCTTCACACATGACAATAGAGACAACTATCCACCAGAGACTAAAGGATGAGGACGTTAACATAGGTCACCATACAGCCTTCACACATGACAATAGAGACAGCTATCCACCAGAGACTAAAGGATGAGGACGTTAACATAGGTCACCATACAGCCTTCACACATGACAATAGAGACAACTATCCACCAGAGACTTAAGGATAAGGACGTTAACATAGGTCACCATACAGCCTTCACACATGACAATAGAGACAACTATCCACCAGAGACTAAAGGATGAGGACGTTAGACAGCTATCCACCAGAGACTAAAGGATGAGGACGTTAACATAGGTCACCATACAGCCTTCACACATGACAATAGAGACAGCTATCCACCAGAGACTAAAGGATGAGGACGTTAACATAGGTCACCATACAGCCTTCACACATGACAATAGAGACAGCTATCCACCAGAGACTTAAGGATGAGGACGTTAACTTAGGTCACCATACAGCCTTCACACATGACAATAGAGATAACTATCCACCAGAGACTAAAGGATAAGGACGTTAACATAGGTCACCATACAACCTTCACACATGACAATAGAGACAAGTATCCACCAGAGACTTAAGGATGAGGACGTTAACATAGGTCACCATACAACCTTCACACATGACAATAGAGACAACTATCCACCAGAGACTTAAGGATGAGGACGTTAACATAGGTCACCATACAGCCTTCACACATGACAATAGAGACAGCTATCCACCAGAGACTTAAGGATGAGGACGTTAACATAGGTCACCATACAGCCTTCACACATGACAATAGAGACAACTATCCACCAGAGACTTAAGGATGAGGATGTTAACATAGGTCACCATACAGCCTTCACACATGACAATAGAGACAACTATCCACCAGAGACTAAAGGATGAGGATGTTAACATAGGTCACCATACAGCCTTCACACATGACAATAGAGACAGCTATCCACCAGAGACTAAAGGATGAGGACGTTAACATAGGTCACCATACAGCCTTCACACATGACAATAGAGACAACTATCCACCAGAGACTAAAGGATGAGGACGTTAACATAGGTCACCATACAGCCTTCACACATGACAATAGAGACAAGTATCCACCAGAGACTTAAGGATGAGGACGTTAACATAGGTCACCATACAACCTTCACACATGACAATAGAGACAGCTATCCACCAGAGACTTAAGGATGAGGATGTTAACATAGGTCACCATACAGCCTTCACACATGACAATAAAGACAGCTATCCACCAGAGACTTAAGGATGAGGATGTTAACATAGGTCACCATACAGCCTTCACACATGACAATAGAGACAGCTATCCACCAGAGACTTAAGGATGAGGATGTTAACATAGGTCACCATACAGCCTTCACACATGACAATAGAGATAACTATCCATCAGAGACGTAAGGATAAGGACGTTAACATAGGTCACCATACAGCCTTCACACATGACAATAGAGATAACTATCCACCAGAGACTTAAGGATGAGGATGTTAACATAGGTCACCATACAGCCTTCACACATGACAATAGAGACAGCTATCCACCAGAGACTAAAGGATGAGGACGTTAACATAGGTCACCATACAGCCTTCACACATGACAATAGAGACAGCTATCCACCAGAGACTAAAGGATGAGGATGTTAACATAGGTCACCATACAGCCTTCACACATGACAATAGAGATAACTATCCACCAGAGACTTAAGGATGAGGACATTAACATAGGTCACCATACAGCCTTCACACATGACAATAGAGATAACTATCCACCAGAGACTTAAGGATGAGGACGTTAACATAGGTCACCATACAGCCTTCACACATGACAATAGAGATAACTATCCACCAGAGACTTAAGGATGAGGACGTTAACATAGGTCACCATACAGCCTTCACACATGACAATATAGCAGAGGTTAAACACTCAACCCTCCTGTAACCTGATACAGTGGTGTAACAGCACAAGTTGCCACAACTGATACAGTGGTGTAACAGCACAAGTTGCCACAACTGATACAGTGGTGTAACAGCACAAGTTGCCACAACTGATACAGTGGTGTAACAGCACAAGTTGCCACAACTGATACAGTGGTGTAACAGCACAAGTTGTCACAACTGATACAGTGGTGTAACAGCACAAGTTGCCACAACTGAAGGCAAACTGTAAAAATCAGTTGGAAATGGCTTAACTCATAAAACTGACACAAAGCCCAAAAAAATTATATAAATAAAACCCTGACAAAGAGACAAAAAATGATATAAATAAAACCCTGACAAAAAGACAAATAAAACAATATAGATAAAACTCTGACAAAAGACAAACAAGTGCAAGCAATGACAAAGTACTGATATATTTATGTATATATTATATATATTTTATTCTCATTTAGTTTTACGTGATAAAGAGAAAGAGGAAACAATGACAAAGTACTGATGTATTTATGTATATATTATATATGATTTATTCTCATTAGTTTTACGTGATACAAGAGAAAGAGGAAGAGATATAGAACAGATCTTACATCAATACACATCACTAGTCAAACCTGCCTTTGAAGAATTCTGTTTACCAGTGAGTAGATTACAACGAGACATGTTTCAAATGTTTCAAAATGAGGTTTTTCAAATTAAATTAAATTTTTATTTGCTAAGTATAAAAATAAGGAGATTTGGTACAATTGCCAATCAGACAACTATCCAAATGCAGTGGATGTAAGCAATTATAGGCAACCATGCATGCTTCAACAATAAGTAAAACCCATATCGTATAGTCAGCAATAAAAGGCCCGACATGAAAAATTTGAAACAATTCAAATGAGAAAACTAAATGCCAAATTTATAACAAAACAATTTACCAAAAACAAATATGACAAACATGAACCAACAACCACTGAACTACAGGCTCCTGCCTTGGAAGAGGCACCTGAAGAATGGAGAGGGTTTAATAAGATATAAGAAGATGTGGTATGAGTGCCAATGAGACAACTCTCCATCCAAGTCACAATTTGTAAAAGTAAACCATTATAGGTCAAAGTACAGCCTTCAACACAGAGCCTTGGCTTGCACCGAACAGCAAGCTATAAAAGGCCCCAAAAATGACTAGTGTAAAACCATTCAAACAGGAAAACCAACGGTCTAATCTATATTAAAAAACGAGAAACACTTATGAACCACATCAACAAACGACAACCACTGAACATCAGATTTCTGACTTAGGACAGGTGCAAACAAATGCAGCAGGTTTAAATGTTTTAATAGGCGCCAACCTTTCACCCTAACCTGAAACAATAGTGTAACATTACAACATAGAAAGACACACTATAAAATATCAATTGAAATGGCTTAACTCAATCAAAAGACATATTAACAAAAACAAGTGAACATACACTGAACGAATAAATTTGATCTATGACACAATCTAAATACAAAATTAATAAAACAAGGGGGTTAGATGTAAAACAATATCAGAAAGACAACCATAACCTTGGACAAAATGCCGCCAAATAAAATAACGTTCACAGGTAAATAAAAATAATTTGTTGTAAGGTACAAAATGTATACATGGAGTACGGAAATATTTTTTTACAAAATAAATAATTTTGTTGTTCATAGTACGAGAACAGAAGTGAAAATTTATCTTCATACTAAACACTTATCAAAGGTGGTAAATATTAAAAATAGTGAGACAATATAACACTAAATAAGTAAACATTAAATAATAAAAATGCATTACAAATTATATCAACAGGTCAAATAACACGAAAGTATGATTTGAGAGTACTTGCAGTTACTGAAAGCTAGTTAAAAGCCAAAACAATCAATAATAAAAATCATGCATCAGAGACTAAAATCAACTAAAACACATCCCAGGGATTTAGTGTTTTAACGTCATGGACAGTCAAAGAAGACATGACTTGTGCAATGCCAAAATAAAAGTATAGACAGGCAGTAGGATAGTTAGGTGTTAACCTTTTAATAAATATGTATAATGTTATATATAGATAGAGTAATATATATATAGAAAATGAACGTGGATGTGTATTTATAAACATGTTCGTGAGCGCTCAATCCTCCCCTTACCTGGGACAGTGTTACCTTACAACACAACATAAGAAAAAACTGTTGTATAAGGTTGTATAGCTTAAACAGTAGAGGTTGAATGAACTGAGATCTTAGATGTACCTTTAGCTGAAACTTAAACTACTAAATAGTTTGAATTATTGGGTTTCAATACAATATGAAAATTATTTATATGAGAAACTATCTTTAGCTTAGTTTGACAAAAGTGAAAAAAGACTGACAATGTTTAAATGAAAATGTTTGGTATATGCCAATGAGACAGCTACCATTCAACACAAAAACCGTAAAAGGACATACAGTAATAAATTTCATTAAGGGCATAAAATACAGTTTTGATCCCACAGTGAATTTTTGACAAAAGTTTGCATACAAGCTATTTTTCACCTAGTCATTTCAAATATGTAATAGAAAATATACCTTCATGTGCTACTTTTAGAGATAAATGGGGTCGAAATTTTAGACATGTACTGGAAGTTTTGGTTTCTTGGACATTTCTATCCTTTGGAAAGACATACTTAACATTTTTTTCAAAAGATAAACACAAGCAGTTTTTGTAAAAGCATCTGGAATATCTTCTCTACATAGTGTGCTTTGAATTTGAATAACATTTGGAAATTATTCATATTTATCACATTTTCATGATTTTAGTCAAAGAACTGCATTTTTTGCTGTATATTTATCTAATTTAAAAAAATTTCAAAGGTTATTTGTTCATAAAAATTTGCACAAATAATCTTCATACATTAATCAAGCCAAATGTCATTTTCAAAAAGAGGGGTCCATGAACTCTTTTTCAAATTAAATCAGTCGAAAATGCATCTTTTCCCGATATGTCACAGTTATATCATGAAAAATAACATTTTACGTTGGCAACTTCATTACCTCCCCTGTAACTGTATCATATGCCCTTAAGATTGAATTTATCTTTTTGAGCTGTATAATCTATGGCTTCATTTTATTTCTGCCATACATTTTTTGCTGACTTTTATAGACAAAGAAGTATGCAGATGTCATCATTCCAAGAGGAGCTGATAACACAGGTACTCAATACTCGTATTAATTCACTGTTTTAAAAACTTATGCATTCTGGGTAATATTTTTGGAAAGATTGGAACTATTGTTCCAAGTCTTTCCTAAGGCACCGGCCTCCCAAACAAGAATTATCACAGGTTAGCTACTAAATCTACAAAATGTATACACACTGAAATATAATTCCCTATAATTCTCATGTCTGTGTACATATGCACATATGAACTGTGAAAATTTAAGTTATATCTTTGGAGCAGTTCATTGAAGTTTGTATGTCTATAAGTTTTGTCAATTTGCAGGCTATTTTTGTCCAGCCTGTGACTTCTGTCAGAAAGCTCGACAAAGGGATAGTGATCTGGTGGTGGTGGTGATGGCGTTAACTTACTTAATTAAAAGCTTAATATTTCAGAAGGTAGAAGACCTGGATGCTTCATACTTTTTATATAGATGCCTTATGATATGAAGTTTCCGTCTGTCATATGTCCATTGTCCTTGACCTCATTTTTATGGTTCAGTGACTACTTGAAAAAAAAAGTTCAGATTTTTTGTAATGTTAATTTCTCTCTTATTATGAGTAATAGGATACCTTTATTTGGTATGTGCATACCTTGCAAGGTCCTCATGCCTGTCAGACAATTTTCACTTGACCTCGACCTCATTTCATGGATCAGTGAACAAGGTAAAGTTCTTGTGGTCAAGTCCATATCTCAGATACTATAAGCAATAGGTCTACTATATTTGGTGTATGTAATGATTGTAAGGTGTACATGTCCAACTGGCAGGTGTCATCTGACCTTGACCTCATTTTCATGGTCCAGTGGTTAAAGTTAAGTTTTTATACGACCGCAAACAATTTTTGCGGTCGTATATTGGTATGACGGCGTCGTCGTCCGAAGACACATTGGTTTTCGCACAATAACTTTAGTTAAAGTGAATGGATCTCTATGAAATTTTACCATAAGGTTCAATACCACAAAAGGAAGGTTTGGATTGATTTTGGGGGTTATGGTACCAACAGTTAAGGAATAAGGGGCCAAAAAGGGGCCAAAAATAAGCATTTTTGTAACTTCCAGACAATAACTTGTGTGTTAGTGTATGGATCTCTCTGACATTGTACCACAAGGTTCCATATCACAAAGGGAATGCTGGGATTGATTTTGGGGGTAATTGCCTTAAAATTTTAGGAATTAGGGGCCAAAAAAGGGGAAAAAAACAAGCATTTTTCTAGTTTCATGACAATTACTTGTGTGTAAGTGTATGGATCTTTATGAAATTGTACTACAAGGTTCCATATCACAAAGGGAAAGCTGGAATTCAGTTTGGGGGTATTTGCCCAAAACGTTTAGGAATAAGGGCCAAAATAAGCATTTTCTAGTTTCCAGACAATAACTTTTGTTCAAGTGTATGGATCTCTCTGAAATTGTACTGCAAGGTACCATACCACAAAGGGAAGGCTGGGATTGATTTTGGGGGTAATTGCCTCAAAATTTTAGGAATTAAGGGCCAAAAAGGTCAAAAAAACAAGCATTTTTTCTTGTTTCAGGACAATAACTTGTGTGTAAGTGTATGGATCTTCATGAAATTGTACTACAAGTATCCAGATCACAAAGGGAAAGCTGGGTTTGAGTTTGGGGGTAATTGCCTTAAATGTTTAGAAATTTGGGGCCAAAAACAAGCATTTTTCTAGTTTCCAGACAAAAACTTGTGTTCAAGTGTATGGATCTCTCTGAAATTGTACTGCAAGGTACCATACCACAAAGCGAAGGCTGGGATTGAGTTTGGGGGTGATGAATCATAAGAGGGTTCAAAAATTGGGGGGGGGGTTCCTTTTTGTTCTTTTAAATTTTCCATTTTAAGTTGGTTATTTCTGATTTATATATAGATTTTATCAAAATTGAATTCTTTGCATTCTTTGATATGTTGAATCTAACCATCTATTTAGATTGTGGATATTGGACCATAATAGGTAAATTAAAATTTTTTTAGTTCTTAGACCACATTCATTCTGTGTCAGAAACCTATGCTGTGTCAAATATTTAATCAAAATCCAAATTCAGAGCTGTATCAAGCTTGAATGTTATGTCCATACTTTCCCCAACTGTTCAGTGTTCGACCTCTGCGATCGTATCAAGCTGAGCTCCAGCAGAGCATTTTATTTTATTTTGGTCTGTTTTTCTAATACTGTATGCAATAGGTCAACTGTATTTGGTGTACGGAAATATTTTACGATGTACATGTAAGTCTGGCAGGTTTTATTTGACCTTGACCTCATTTTCATTGTTCATTGCTCAGTGTTAAGTTTTTGTGTTTTGGTCTGTTTTTCTTAAACTTGAAGCAATAGGTCAACTATATTTGGTGTATGGAATGATTGTAAGGTGTATATGTCTGTCTGGCAGGTATCATCTAACTTTCACCTCATTTTCATGGTTCATTGGTCTATGTTCAGTTTTCCTGGCTAACTTTGTTTCTTAGATACTATAAGCAATAGGTCAACTATATTTGATGCATGGAACGATTTTAAGGTGTACATGTCCATCTGGCAGGGTTCATCTGACCTTGACCTCATTTTCATTGTTCATTCATCAATATAAAATTTCCATGGTTTAGTCTGTTTCTTTTATACTATAAGCAATAGTTCATCTATATTTGGTGTGTGGAATGATTGTAATAAAGGTGTGCATGTATTTCTGGCTTGGTTTATCTGACCGTGACCTCATTTTCTTGGATCATAAATGTTAGTGTGATACTTGTAGTAAAACTTTATATTTAGGACTATCAGTGGTCTGTATAGTAGGCAAGAAATTTCAGTGTGTGCACTCTTGTTGTCATTTTAGTTAGGTAAGAGTAATGATACAATACCAGTATGATTGACATCTTCCATGATCACCAAATAATCAGAGACAAGGTGGGGCCTAAATTACCTTGTCCCACCTCCTTAAATGCCAATCATATTTACCAAATTACTAATCATCCTCAGTCTTACATAATTTAACAGACCCTTCATTATACATCTCAATACACAAATACTTGACCTATTATTGAATACACAAATATGTTTATATAAAAATGATAGATTTATTCATTGCCTACATAAAGTGTTCTATAAATTATGTCTTAAAGATAAATGATTAAGGAAGGATTAACAAGAAATTATTTTTCAAAAGAAAAGACATAATATGAAATCTACATATAAAAGGGAATTCTATTGAGGTCTATATTTTACTTGATAAATCTGTGCAATCCTCATCTGTAATTAATAATTTTGGTTACACTTATCAGTGATTGACTTGAAACAGTCAATATAATTTCAAAACTCTTAACCTGAGCAATCTGATATTTTTTTTTAGTTCAATCCCCATCAAATGTCTTTTTACAATTTTAGTCTGACATTTGAATATAGGAAATGTATTTTTGCAATTAAGAATGAATCCCCATTTCAATAAAATAAGTTTTTAATTTGTTTACTTTGAAAAAGTACATTTCCAATGCCCTTTTCTGGAAAATATTAAAATTATGAATTGAATTAAAATACACTATAATTGATGAGTACTGAAGCTCCTTAGTTCCACAATCTAGTATATATAATTCTCGTATGATTTACATATCTACAAATACTTGAATGTGGTTGGTCTGTTAGGAGTTTTTACCTTGGTTTTCACTACCATAGACCATGTTGCTGAAACAACTTTTGTAACTGATGTAAACATCACTCTTTTTTCACTGTGATATATTCATTGAAAATTAGCATGAATGAAATTCTGTGGAAAAAAGTTGAGATTGAAAGAAAAAATTACAGAAGTTAAGTCTGAGAATTATACACATTTTTTCAAGAGGTTATTAATGTGTAAACTCAGCCTATGACTCACAAACTTAACATGTAAGCCCTTCAGACATTTATTCAGCTTGTGAGTTAATCAACTTATTTTGCACATCGATAAACTCAAGAAAAATGTGTTCAATTCAAATAATTCTCTGACCAAACTTTTGTTATTATTTCCTTTCAATTTCAACTTCTAATCCACTAATAATGATATGTTATACTCTGTCAAAGCATATTGACATTTATGGGAAGCGATATTAATACAAGCTTTAATCAACCCTTTAAAATTAGTCTTAAAAAGTTGTCAACTCTGTTGATAATGGGATAATACCTTTTGCACCCAAAATACTTGTCAGACCAATCAAAGATCATTGCAGTTAATTTGTGTGAGACAAGTATCAAAATTATATCAATATCTGTTTTAAGTCTCAAATTGTTATCAAATGTACATACTGTTAATCTTTTCTATAACCTTTTTAATGACTATGTTAATATTTTTTCAGTGGCTATAGATCTGATTGTACAGCATATTCAAGAGTTATTAAGACCAACAAAACAAACAGTTAAAAGATTCAGACATAACTCTGATTCGTTTGTGGGACGACCGCATTGATCATGTATTTGGATCAATGAATAGTGGGATATTTCTATTGATGTTTTTACTATTAAATTGGTCGCAGGATATGTAGAAGAATCAACAGAAGACCGCATTTATCAATTATTTTAATGAATGAAATACTTCATTAAGTAGTTTTTAACAATGAAATTGTGCAATTTTAAGAAATTTGAGTAGCGTGTAAGAAATATATTCTCATATGAATAGATGACACTTATTAGTATGTTTTTGAATTTAAAAGAGAGAAACACATACAAGATTATGGAAAGTATGTTTACTAAGAAAGGGGGTTACTTTACTGGTCTGGGATTTCATGATGGTATATTTTATTTTGGTTAGTGCTATACAAAGTTACTGTTAACATCCACCTTTTGGTGACAGTTTGACATATAACATCAAAGTTAAGTTCATTGATGATATTGTTCTGCTATAGTTACTGTCTGACAGGTAATTATAGATGTAGTTTTAACCAGCATTTGTAATAGATAAAAATGTCAAAATTGAAGAGCTGTATTATAATAAAAAAATGTTTTATCATTATATACTGTAAATTCAGAAATTATTTCGTGCATTTATTATTGTGATTTTTGAAAAATGGACAAAAATGCGGGATTAATTATTGCGATTTTAGGAAAATCTACATACATATATATGTATCAGATATCAGAATACAAGTTCTTTTTACAAGATGTATTGCGATAATCACCAAGTCGCATTAATAAAAACCTTGCAATAATTTTTGAATTTATAGTATATAAGTTCGTGTGGCATTGTTATGAGATACTCATCATTATCATTATCATCTATACCCATCAAGGATCAGGTTAAAAAAGTGAAGACATAAACATGCTAAAGGTTTCACACATTATTAACTTTTTCTGACTTAACAGATGTTGAAATTTAGTTGTCAATATTGTCAATTGTTTATGTGTAATTTGTTGGCAGGGGTCACATGTCAGGGGTCTTATTCACATTTGTTTTGTTGAATTCTCTGTAGATAGTAGAGTAACATGTTAGTTGTCACAGGTTTTAATTTAAGGGTGTAAAATTGAAGTCTTCCTTTTCTAAATTATAATTTTCTTTATATTACTTCTTATACATATCATAAACTAGTTTATCTATGTTCCACATCCTCTTGAGAGTGTATTTTATTATTACTTTTTTTATTAGCACATAGATATATTTCTATTTTCATACCTTTTGGACATAATTTTTCATGATCAACATGTGTTCATTATTGTTTGTATGTCAAGACAAATAGGTGAACCTGCAATATTCAGAATTAAAATTTTAATACAATGTGACATGTAAATCTATTATTGTTTTGAAGAGTTGCCACTATAAAATTTTAATTTGACGGTTGCAGATATTCATTTAAATGCATATGCAATTGTTAGTTCCATATTGAAGATGGCAACTCCTCAAATACAGTTGTATTATTAATTAATTAATTACAGTATACTTTATAAACCTTTTGGGAACAAATACAAATGCAAGCTTCAGAGGTATTTTTTAATTAGAAGTTTTATCTCATTAATGTATACCTCACTTCCTTTTATTTATTTTGATTAATACTTCTTCCTGAGGTGTGTTTGACTGAGATGTGATTGACACCAGTATATGTGTTAATGGTGGTGATGCTAAGAGAAAACATAAAAACAATTGTGATACAAAAACTATTTAATTTTTATCAGTTGATCTGAACTGTATCCCAGTTGTTTCATCGAACATATTTTAATTAAAAAATATAAAAGATCATTTGTTGTTGTGTCTTAATTGAAAACAAAAAAACATACATGAAATTGGAAGAATGATCTTTTATTATTCCTTCAATGAAGGAGTGTTGCATATTCTTTATAGGGGGATTTAGTTTCTACACTATTGTTAGAGTGTGTAATAAGGGAGACAATCTCATTTTATTGTACAAAAAACTCATTGGCTATGCATGTACATGTTGTAGCATCTGAAAATGGTTTTTTTAAGTTGTTTTCAGGTAAATTAATTTGGATGCAAGATTTCAAGTGCTAGAATATTCCATAGAATGTTATATCTGATCCTTATTCATTAACAGCAAAAACTAGACATTATTGAGATGGAAGCCATCTCTGTGAGCTTCGCTGTGAATAACGTGTGGTAAAAATTTGTGTCTTTACCATAGGACATGGGGTTGTCAACTGAAACCAAAGTTTTAGACCTTGACCTTTGACCTAGGAAGTTGTACATAGATTATGACACACCCTCTGGTGTTGGTTAATATACATGTCAAGTATAAACTTTGAAATCATAACGGTTCTCAAGATATAGAGCAGACACGATCTTTACCATAGGACATGGGGTTGTCAACTGAAAACCAAAGTTTTTGACCTTGACCTTTGACCTAGGAAGTTGTACATAGATTATGACACACCCTCTGGTGTTGGTTAATATACATGTCAAGTATAAACTTTGAAATCATAACGGTTCTCAAGATATAGAGCAGACATGATCTTTACCATAGGACATGGGGTTGTCAACTGAAACCAAAGTTTTTGAACTTGACCTTTGACCTAGGAAGTTGTACAAACATTATGACACACCCTCTGGTGTTGGTTAATATACATGTCAAGTACAAAGTATGAAATTATAACGGTTCTCTCGATATAGAGCGGACACAATTTGTTACGGACGGTCGGACGGAAGGACAGATTGATCACTTTAGGACAACCCTCCAATCGGTGGGGCCCTAATAAAATTGATACTGAATAAGGAATTGAATGCAACACGAAATGGTGTCATGCATCAAGAAAGACAACTCAGTGTGAATATATAGAGAAATAAAATAATTCGTCATATTATGGAAGAAGCTTTTCATTATTGGGCTTATTTATTAAGGTAATCATGTGATAGTTACCATCTTGGTGGTTTCATTAGAACTTTTTGGTTTTGCGTGCAGGAGATAGTGGGTTCAAATTTCACAATCTCTGACTGGGTCAAACCACTATTTATCTTCTTATCCTGCTAAAAACCTGGTATTGGTTGTAAGAGCAAAGACTTACCACTTATACTCAGAAGAATATGTCCATGTGGGGGATAACATATCTTTCAGCAGACATTTAACTTCATTATAACTGTTGGACAAAAATTGTTTGAATGAGTATGCATGTGCTTAAATACCCTTTTAACTCATTTTAATGTCTGTTTTGAGGTGTTCAAGTTATAAAATAAAGAATTTCAAAATTCAGGTTGAGACCTCTATTGGGGATATCCCCATAAATCGGGATAGTTGGCAGGTCTGAGACTGTTGGACTTATTTGTAGATCTTGATTGCTGATAATTTTTGCCTGTAAGTTTCTATCTATTACAGTTTTCAAAATAATAGGTAAAGAACCGAAAAAAAACTGGTACAATTTGTCATTCAAGGGCAATAACTCCAATAAGTCGTTGACAATTTTGGCCATGCAGACATATTTGAAGATCTTGTCTTGCTGATAATTTTTGCTATTAAAATTTCTATCTATGATAGTTTGCAAGAAAATCACAGTCATTGAAGGGCAATAACACCTATGGTTAGTTGACCGATGATTTAAGAAATATTCACTCATTTTTAAATCAGATGCCCAATGATGAATGTGGTCAAGTTTAGGTCCATTAGTTGCAGAGGATACAATTTTTGTAAAAGTTAAGGGATGCAAGGGATGCCACATGATCAGAAAAATATAAGTTTAAAATTACTTCTAACAAGAGTGCACATGCTGAAATGTCTCACCTTCTTTACTAACCATTGATTTTATGTTGATAGTCCTAAATATAAAGCTTTACTACAAGTAACACACATAAACTTAACATGATCCAAGAAAATGAGGTCAAGGTCAGCTAAACCAAATGAGAAATACATGTACACCTTACAATCATTCAATAAACCAAACATAGTTGACCTATTGCTTATAGTTTCTAAGAAACAGTCTTAACCAAGAAAACTTAACAATGACCAATGAACCATGAAAATGAGGTCAAGGTCAGATGAACCATGCCAGACAGACATGTACACCTTACAATCAATTTATGCATTAAATATAGTTGACCTATTGCTTATAGTATCTAAGAAACAAACTTAACCATGAAAATGAGGTCAAGGTCAGATGATACCTGCCAGACAGACATATACACCTTACAATCCTTCCATACAACAACTATAGTTGATCTATTGCTTATAGTTGAAGATTTTTTTTATTTTTTATTTTTTTGTGTTTTAACGCCACTTTTAAGCACCGCTATTGGGCTATTTCGTGGCGGCCAGTTTTTATTGGTGGAGGAAGCCGGAGTGCCCGGAGAAAACCACCGACCTTCAATAGGAAAACTGACAATCCTAGTCAATTAAGATTGGAGTCGAGTGCACCCACACGAGCGGGGTTCGAACTCACAACCTCAGTGTTGACTGGCTAGTGATTTCAGTAGTAACTACTTAGACCACTCGGCCACCGAGGCCCCCCTGTAGTTGAAGAAAAACAGACCAAAACACAAAAACTTAACACTGAGAAATGAACCGTGAAAATGAGGTCAAGGTCAAATAAAACCTGCGAGACTGACATATACATCATAAAATATTTCCATACACCAAATATAGTTGACCTATTGCATATAGTATTAGAAAAAAAGACCAAAACTCAAAAACTTAACTTTGACCACTGAACCATGAAAATTAGGTCAAGGTCAGATGACACCTACCAGTTGGACATGTACACCTTACAATCATTCCATATACCAAATATAGTAGACCTACTGCTTATAGTATCTGATATATGGACTTGACCACGAAAACTTAACCTTGTTCACTGATAATGAGGTCGAGGTCAAATGAAAATTGTCTGACAGGCATGAGGACCTACTAAATATAGTTATCCTATTACTCATAATAAGAAAGAAATTAACATTACAAAAAATGTTGACTTTTTTTTCAAGTAGTCACTGAACCATCAAAATGAGGTCAATGACAATGGACATATGACAGACGGAAACTTTGTAACATAAGGCATCTATATACAAAGTATGAAGCATCCAGGTCTTCTAGCTTCTAAAATATAAAGCTTTTAAGAAGTTAGCTAACGCTGCTGTAGCCGCCCGCGGATCACTATCCCTATGTCAAGCTTTCTGTGACGAAAGTTGCAGGCTCGACAAAAATGGGAAAATCAACTAATGTAAAGAATGGATTAAACAAGACCAACTGCAGAAATACTGGAGAAATCAGTAGTGACTAGTACAAACAACAGAACTATAAAACCATGTTTACTTCAAATATATAACAATAAATAAATAATAAAAGTCAGAGTCCTTTCTCTCTCCTATATATCTCATGTAACAGTTTTGATGGAGCTGGTCTGACAAATTTCCTATACCACAGAAATCCAGTTATTGCACAGAGAGAAAACCTGAAAAAATTATAAAACTTAATTGTGTAAATGTAAATTTCCAAAAATTTTGTCAATAGAGCTGTATATTGACCATTTAACAGATAATACAAATATTTATCTTTTTTATATTATAAATTTTATGCCTATATTGTCGTCACTGAATAATGTGTTCTGTTATTAGTATAAATTATCGAATATTAGATTAAAATGCATTCTTTCTATGAAGCAGAAACAATCTGGCTATCTGGACCATGTTTTGTTTGTGTGTCTTTTTTGAGGTGGAGTTAAGTTGTTGGTGTGGTTGGTTGTACGGTCCAGTATTTTTGGTAATTTCTGTTATCCTTTTAACGTAATATGCCTTTTTTTGTGGACTGCAGTCAGATCTTTAGCTTAATTATCACACATAAATAAGGTTGCATTTGGCTGCTTGTTAAATTTACATGTGTAAAAGAACAGAGGTGATCAAAACTTATAACTAAAACCTACATGTTTGTAAAGGTTTATACAGGAATAAATTTCCTGCTGAAGGCATAATTCAGAAAAGATTGACTTATAAATGTAGATGTTTTATGGTTAACCATAGAATTTTGAATATTGATTCCTTACAAATGATGATACTTTCCCTATATTATGCAGAGAATCTAAAACAGTTACTTATTGACCAGGAACCAGTAAATGTTTAAATAATACACCAACACATTATCTTCAAGCATAGAACAATTTATGTTAAGGTGAAAGCAGTGTTCTCCCCAGGGTAACGCATGTGGACAGCTTGGTGAAATGATTCATACAATCAGTTGTGTCACATCGCTTAGCTATATTTCTAGTTACTGCAGTATGTCTCTTGTTTTGTTTTAACACTGTGGTACTGTGTTATGTAGACATTGAGTCAGAAAATTATTGGTAAAAAAAGAAGTAAATCAATAAACAGTTTGTATACTTTAATATTTTTTTAAAATAAATAAAACATGATTCATTACAAAATATTCATCTAAATTTAAAGTAATCAAATCTTTCATAAAATCCATGATCAATAAAAATAAAATATCATTCAAAGGAGACCAAAATGTTCAATTTAAAAAAAACTTTATAGTTTCTAGAAAGAAAGTTGTTGTATGTGAAAGGATTCTTGTCATAAGGAGATAAAAAATAACAAGAACAAATATTGATTCAGTTTCTATCTTAATTTAAAAAAAAAAAGAAATTTTTCATAAGTTTAAAAACATTTTGCCATAGATTTCATGTAAATATTAACCTTTCTTGTCTTTGGTGATAATCAAACATTGATACAGACTTAATACTCCACTGAAATCTAAATCTTTATTTGTCATGATCCATTTTAAAAGAATTCCTATTAAATCTATAAATTTATCTTAGGTCTATAAGTAACCATATTCAATGTCAACAACAAAGTCTCTCTATTTTTCCCGCCTAAATGACAGGAAGTAGATATAAATAGATTTAACATGTGCTTATGGATCAAATTTGCAAGATTACTTCTGTTATTCATTAATTGTGGATATAGATATCCAGTTTGACGGTACAGTCATACATTTTATTTATTAAATAGAATAGATTGCAATTAATTGCAAATAATCTTTAATATTCTACGTGAACTAACTGGGTCATGTGATATGTACATATGTCCGTCCCCTTCACTGATACTATAGTTTGAAACCCGATATCATGCACTAACTATGTCATAATTAAAGAAAATTTTGGCCATGGTTTAAACAGACATATTATACAGTACTAATTAGCCAACTTTATTATGTACAAAAAATGTACAGGCGTGTGTGCAACTATCGGGTCCACACTGTTTGTGTACAAAGTATGCAGACTTGTCACAGGTCAGCGCTTGGGTTGTGAGTGAGGCCATAAAATAGTTATTAGTGATCATAAAGTTATGAACTCCTAATTAAAACACAAAAGAATAATGTAACAAGTGTTAATTACATCGATTAAATCCAATCAACAAAATTAACCTCATAAGGTAAATCAATCACGTGGTGTCAACAATCTGGGTAAACTGGTCTGAACTGATCAAATTTCACCTAGAATTTTATACTGCACGGAAAAGATTTAACAAATCGCTTAAAACTTTACCGATTACGATTTTTTTTACTGAAAATTTTAGCACCACAGTAATAAATTATACATCGAGGTAAGACCGATACCACCACGGTCAAAAATTATACATCGCGGGCCCGCGGTTCTTTAAGGGCCTGGGGAGAACACTGGATGAAAGTATCTCAAGTGAATAAAATTGAGAATGGAAATGGGGAATGTGTCAAAGAGACAACAACCCGACCACAGAACAGACAACAACAGAAGGTCACCAATAGGTCTTCAATGCAGCGAGAAATGTCTTCTTCTTACAATGTTTGACATGTGTTTATTATGTCTTTTAATAGTAAATACAGACTTGAATAAAAAGTTTAACTACTATTTGACCACCAATTGGAAAAAAATTTTGCTTCCCAATTTTAATAAATTGCTTCGCTAAGCGCAGCTGGATACGACCGCAGATGTCCAACCCTAAAAAGTTGCGGCCAAAATGGGCACATTATTCGCGAATAAGTGTAGTTAAAGAACTTAAAATTGGTTATATGGTTTGAATTTATATTCAATTTTTGCTTTTGTGCAATACATTATGCTGTTGGTAATTGCCTCTCCCCCCCACCCCCCGCCAAAAAAAAATTACCTGTTTTTTTTTGCTTTTGTGCAATACACTATGCTGTTGAATATTAACTCCCCCCCACCAAAAAAAAAATATTTGAAGAAATTTTCTTTTAAATTTCTGAAACCCGAAATGAGAAAATTTGTAGCCCCTCCCCCAATTTTTTTTCAACTCCCCCTTTCCCTTATCCCAAAAATAATCTCAATTCAAATTTCTAATGGAGTTTGCAACAATAACTGCTCATTTAAATACATCACAAAATACCAAAATATAAGATGACATAGTCATGGTTAAAATTAATATTAATTAATAGTATAACTTCGAAAAATAAATTTACAGCTAATCATCTCAAGACAATCATCATTTCTTAATACATAATTTACAAGCAGTGTAAGGGAGGTAATCAAACATATATACAACAGTATTCTTTAAATGGATTGGATTACCTCCCTTACACTGCTTTTAAATTGTCTAAATTGTCCTTTAACCATAAAAACCCTTGTTTTTCCCCCTTTTTTGCCCCTAATTGCTAAATGGTTTGAGCCATAACCCCCCATAACCATCCCTTTGTTGTATGGAAACTTGTGGTATAATTTCAGAGATTCATACACTTAAACACAAGTTATTGTCTGGAAACTGCAAAAATGCTTATTTGGGCCCCTTTTTTGGCCCCTAATTCCTAAACCTTTGGGACCATAACCCCCAAAATCAATTCCAACCTTCCTTTTGTGGTTATAAACCTTGTTTTAAAATTTTATTGATTTCTATTTACTTATACTAAAGTTATTATCCGGAAACCATCTGTCTTCTGACGACGCAGACAACGACGACAACGTGATACCAATATACCACCAAAAAATTTTTTAATTTTTGCGGTCGTATAAAATTATGAAACCTGATAATTACTAATCTGACGATAGTTTGACTTTAAAGGTCCAATGTTTCCTTACCTAATTATAACATATTACAAATTATTCATAGAAAGGTTGACCAGTAAAGGTTAGACTTGTCCTTACCATGTTATAATATATGATACATGATCATTATGTAGCTTGACCACGGTTTGACCTCCAATAGGTCCACCTCTTACTGTGCTTGCTGAAAATAAACAAAAGTGTAAAAAATTTAATCTAGTGTAAAAAGAAATGGTAAAAATCTTAAAAGTACTTACCAGAAAGAATTTGAAAATCTAAATACATGCAATATTCCCAACTATAAGATTTCTCACAAGTCAAAGGTCAGAAAGGTGACTGCGTATGGCTAGTCCATTAAATTGGACATAGAAGGGTAGTAAGCAACTTCTTAGAGAACTTTTGCACACTTCAAATGGATATAAACCATAAATAACCCACAACCCATGTTAAAAAAATAAACTTGCTTTTATACCCTCCCACATTTATTGTATTGGAATAGCCCTCAACACTGCTGTATATGAATGTCTTGAATTCCATTATCTCAGGAATTGTCTTACCTAAACTAAAAATGTTTTAACTAGTAATAATGCTGATGATATTTTGTCTTTTGAAATCTTCTAGAGTAGTCATAATAATTGTTTCCTTGACATATATGTGCCTCATTTTATGATCCATTCCTTTCCAAATTTAATCAATGTTTGTCCTATCATTTCACAGTTGTCCACACTTTTTGGGGGACAGTACAGACACGAAAACATATAGCTCAAATTGTATACAGATCAATTAAAAATAAAAATAGTATTGAAGAACTTTGCCTTACCATGTTCTCAACCCATTTTAATAAATTTTCAAAATTTATGGCAGATATCAAATCATTCAGTGTGTGTGTTTTTTTTTTTTATAAACTTTATAGCTTTTCTTGTAATTAGACATCTCTGATGTTCGAATCTTCTGTGTGAGTGTTCCTGATGATGGTCAATCCAGATTTGTGTGTGAGTGTTCCTGATGATGGTCAATCCTGATTTGTGTGTGAGTGTTCCTGATGATGGTCAATCCTGATTTGTGTGTGAGTGTTCCTGATGATGGTTAATCAAGATTTGTGTGTGAGTGTTCCTGATGATGGTCAATCCAGATTTGTGTGTGAGTGTTCCTGATGATGGTCAATCCTGATTTGTGTGTGAGTGTTCCTGATGATGGTTAATCCAGATTTGTGTGTGAGTGTTCCTGATGATGGTCAATCCTGATTTGTATTTGAGTGTTCCTGATGATGACAAATCCAGATTTGTGTGTGAGTGTTCTTGATGATGGTAAATCCAGGTTTGTGTGAGAGTGTTCCCGATGATGGTAAATCCAGATTTGTGTGTGAGTGTTCCTGATGATGGTTAATCCAGATTTGTGTGTGAGTGTTCCTGATGATGGTTAATCCTGATTTGTGTGTGTGTGTTCCTGATGATGGTTAATCCTGATTTGTATGTGTGTGTTCCTGGTGATGGTAAATCCTGATTTGTGTGTGAGTGTTCCTGATGATTGGTCAATCCAGATTTGTGTGTGAGTGTTCCTGATGATGGTCAATCCTGATTTGTGTGTGAGTGTTCCTGATGATTGGTCAATCCTGATTTGTGTGTGAGTGTTCCTGATGATGGTTAATCAAGATTTGTGTGTGAGTGTTCCTGATGATGGTCAATCCAGATTTGTGTGTGAGTGTTCCTGATGATGGTCAATCCTGATTTGTGTGTGAGTGTTCCTGATGATGGTTAATCCAGATTTGTGTGTGAGTGTTCTTGATGATGGTCAATCCAGATTTGTGTGTGAGTGTTCCTGATGATGGTTAATCAAGATTTGTGTGTGTGTGTTCCTGATGATGGTCAATCCAGATTTGTGTGTGAGTGTTCCTGATGATGGTCAATCCTGATTTGTGTGTGAGTGTTCCTGATGATGGTTAATCCAGATTTGTGTGTGAGTGTTCCTGATGATGGTCAATCCTGATTTGTATTTGAGTGTTCCTGATGATGGTCAATCCAGATTTGTGTGTGAGTGTTCTTGATGATGGTAAATCCAGGTTTGTGTGAGAGTGTTCCCGATGATGGTAAATCCAGATTTGTGTGTGAGTGTTCCTGATGATGGTTAATCCAGATTTGTGTGTGAGTGTTCCTGATGATGGTTAATCCTGATTTGTGTGTGTGTGTTCCTGATGATGGTTAATCCTGATTTGTATGTGTGTGTTCCTGGTGATGGTAAATCCTGATTTGTGTGTGAGTGTTCCTGATGATTGGTCAATCCAGATTTGTGTGTGAGTGTTCCTGATGATGGTCAATCCTGATTTGTGTGTGAGTGTTCCTGATGATTGGTCAATCCAGATTTGTATTTGAATGTTCCTGATGATTGGTCAATCCAGATTTGTGTTTGAGTGTTCCTGATGATGGTTAATCCTGATTTGTGTGTGAATGTTCCTGATGATGGTCAATCCTGATTTGTGTGTGAATGTTCCTGATGATGGTCAATCCTGATTTGTATTTGTGTGTTCCTGATGATGGTAAATCCAGATTTGTGTGTGAATGTTCCTGATGATGGTCAATCCAGATTTGTGTGTGAATGTTCCTGATGATGGTCAATCCTGATTTGTATTTGAGTGTTCCTGATGATGGTCAATCCAGATTTGTGTGTGAATGTTCCTGATGATGGCCAATCCAGATTTGTGTGTGAGTGTTCCTGGTGATGGTCAATCCAGATTTGTGTGTGAGTGTTCCTGATGATGGTCAATCCAGATTTGTGTGTGAGTGTTCCTGATGATGGTCAATCCAGATTTGTGTGTGAGTGTTCCTGATGATGGTCAATCCTGATTTGTGTGTGAGTGTTCCTGATGATGGTTAATCCTGATTTGTGTGTGAGTGTTCCTGGTGATGGTCAATCCAGAAATTTCAAGTGTTATATTCATTTTTTGAATAATTTTATAACTAGTGGTAATGATTTTGAAGAATGACATTTAAAATATTCAAATGAAAATGAATTGCTGCAAAATACCATATTATACTGTTATTGTGAAATTAATAGACATGTGTCATAGTAAAAACATGAACTGACCAAACTATCAATGTTACAATTGTTAAAAGGGAAAGTAAATGTTAAGATAATATACGTAAGTTTGCATCAATATAAACCATGTAAACTGGGACTGTTCCAAGATAAAATGTTAAGATAATATACCTAAGTTTGCATCAATATAAACAGGGACTGTTCCAAGATTTTTGGCAATCTCTTCTATATCTCTGTAATACCACAGATTGTGTGCTGCATTATTTTTTGGGGTAAAACTATTTTTCTGAAAGAAAGTTGACAAAATATAGTACCATGTCTTTTAGCACCAATACAAGTATAACAACTTTTTAAATGTAAATGGACCACAAAACTAAGGTAGAGTTCAAATGACCTTTCAGATGCTACTATTCAATAGAAGTTAACAAGTCATGTATATATAAATAAAAGACAGCATGAAAAGTATGATACTTAGTTTTATTCTTTGTGATTAAAGTTTCAGATATTGAATCCATTTATATGTAAAAAAAATGATGTACTCTTCAAATGAAACACTCTTTACAATCAGACATTAAGGTGATTCCTTATTAAGGCAATCACTGGCAAATCGCAGAACTCTAACAAATATTGGATTTTTCCCACATGCTACAAATTATTAATTTGATTTCAAATTTTGAGAAAATTGTATGTCAAATATAATACTGTTAAAACATTTGTCAAAATCTGTCCCTTCAAATAGTCCTATATACATTTACCATTCCAGTGCTTCTAGAATGAGGAAAATAAACATTTTTCAAAATGCTTTTTTCTATTTGGACAATGTTGGATGTATCTCTTTTAGATTTATCAGCATAAAAAAATCAAAGTTTTGTAAGACTCTTTCTTAGTATTGAAAATTTATCTTTTTAAGTAATTTTTAACATCTAACATTTTTAAAACATAATGTCTTACTTTTTCATCTGTCCTCACAACTCCAACTATTTCAACCTCCCTTCTGGCTGAAATCAAAAAAGTGAAAAATGATGTAAAGACAACCAGCAGTCAACAATAAACCACACAGAAAGCTAAAAACTGATCATCACACTTTAAACCTTTATCATCTTCATCTGAAAGTTATATTGGCTGCTGGATGGTAATCAATCATTCTCTAATTCCGTATGGATTTGAATTGGTTCTAATAAGTTTTATAAATTGTGATAAACTACAAATTGATTACATATTTTCTTGTTCAAATTCCTCCACATCCATTAGGAATATTGGCTTTTTTCTATTAAATCATTTAGAGAATCAGATTGTACCACTTTACTCCTTTGACTACAATATTTGTCCCCTTTAAGTTGACAGTTTAGGTTAACATGGTTAACAATATCAAGTTGATTAATATCTTAATCCATAGAGTGGTGTGGTAGAATCTATATTTATCTTCAAAATCATTCTGTCCAAAGGTAATGTTGGAATAGTGAAATGAAAATCAAAAATATTAATTTACCTGTGTTTCTGGTCTTTTGTATAATTTTCTTTCATCTTTATTTTTAGGTATCCATCCTCTGTTGACTAAAATTGTGGCACTATAAGAGAGATTTATATCTATATCAAACTTTACTTTCTTTTCCTTTTTAGACCACTTTTCACATATACTAGATTTATGTTGATAGACAATGTAAATCTGAGCTTTCAATTTAGCATCTATGGGAAGGCATCTTGGATGCATTGCTTTATATTTAAATATTCCTAAGCATAAGAGAAGGAAATGCTCTGCTGGTTGCAGCTTAAGACGACTGCAGAGATCAAATGACAAACAGTTGGGGTATGTATGGACACTACATTTGAGTTTGATACAGCTCTGAATTTGGATTGTGATTAAATATTTGACACAGCATAGGTTTCTGACACAGAATGTTTGTAGTCAAAGAACTGAACAATTTGAAATTGGACTCTCTATTATGGTCCAATATCCAAAACCTAAATACACGATTAGATTCAGCATATCCAAGTACAACAAGAATTCAATTCATTTATTTATTAATGGACAATACTAGCTAAGTTTAAAAGGGGTTCACTTCATCAAAAATATTTATATATAGCATTCTGAAAATTAATTGATACAGAATGAATGTGGTTTAAGAACTTAAAAACTTGAGATTGGACATTTACCTGTTATAATCCCATAATCAAAATCTAAATACATGGTTAGAATCAGCATATCATGGTTAGAATCAGCATATCAAAGAACATAAAGAATTCAATTTTTGATGAAATCAAACAAAGTTAAATTTTGGACCCCGGTTTGAACCAACTTGAAAACTGGGCCCAAAATCAAAAACCTAAATACATGATTTGGAATTAATGTAATCTACCTGTTACCCATCATTGATTACTTATTCTCTATATAAACTACCTGAAGGTATCAACCTGTTACCCATCATTGATTACTTATTCTCTATATAAACTACCTGAAGGTATCAACCTGTTACCCATCATTGATTACTTATTCTCTATATAAACTACCTGAAGGTATCTACCAGTTACCCATCATTGATTACTTATTCTCTATATAAAATACCTGAAGGTATCTACCTGTTACCCATCATTGATTACTTATTCTCTATGTAAACTACCTGAAGGTATCTACCAGTTACCCATCATTGATTACTTATTCTCTATATAAACTACCTGAAGGTATCTACCTGTTACCCATCATTGATTACTTATTCTCTATATAAACTACCTGAAGGTATCAACCTGTTACCCATCATTGATTACTTATTCTCTATATAAACTACCTGAAGGTATCTACCAGTTACCCATCATTGATTACTTATTCTCTATATAAAATACCTGAAGGTATCTACCTGTTACCCATCATTGATTACTTATTCTCTATGTAAACTACCTGAAGGTATCTACCAGTTACCCATCATTGATTACTTATTCTCTATATAAACTACCTGAAGGTATCTACCTGTTACCCATCATTGATTACTTATTCTCTATATAAACTACCTGAAGGTATCAACCTGTTACCCATCATTGATTACTTATTCTCTATATAAACTACCTGAAGGTATCAACCTGTTACCCATCATTGATTACTTATTCTCTATATAAACTACCTGAAGGTATCAACCTGTTACCCATCATTGATTACTTATTCTCTATATAAACTACCTGAAGGTATCTACCTGTTACCCATCATTGATTACTTATTCTCTATATAAACTACCTGAAGGTATCTACCTGTTACCCATCATTGATTACTTATTCTCTATATAAACTACCTGGAGCTATCTACCTGTTACCCATCACTGATTACTTATTCTCTATATAAATTACCTGAAGGTATCTTCCTGTTACCCATCATTGATTACTTATTCTCTATATAAACTTCCTGGAGCTATCTACCTGTTACCCATCACTGATTACTTATTCTCTATATAAATTACCTGAAGGTATCTTCCTGTTACCCATCATTGATTACTTATTCTCTATATAAACTACCTGAAGGTATCTACCTGTTACCCAAAATTGATAACTTACTTTCTGTCTGACAATTTAAGTGGTGTGATGAGCCAGAAACCAGTCTGTCTACCAGAGGATAATAAACTACCACCATGACCAGAAGAGTACATTGCATCTTTTATATTTGTTCTAGGTCCAAGTTCTATAGATTTAGAATGGTCAAATACACCTCGAACTTTTACACACTGGTATTCTAAGTCATAAATGTCATCTAATCTGGAAAGAATAAATATTTTTGTAAACATTGTAATGATTTTTTTATTTATTAATGAATTGAAGAAGTGTGGTATACAACAATGAGACAATACAAACAACCAAAAGATATCATGAGGTCAACAAACAGTCTTTAATATTAGATAGGTGTCAAGCTAAAAATCTCCATCTAAGGGCAATAACTCCTATAAGAAGACAATTGATGGTTTCAGTCAAACAGACATTATGTTGTAGATCTTTGTAGGGAAGAAATACAGGTTTAAATAACTGAACATGATCACGATTCTCACTCTGCATTTTTGAAGGTGAAATGTAGGGACTCATTATTTTTTGTCCTGGTGAGTCAAAGAAATTGCATTGCTATATATATAATTTATCATTTCAGTCTCCATGAAAATAAAGAGAAAGAAAATTACATAAAATTTTGATTATTTTTTTTAATTGCTGTAATATGATATGTGTGCTCAGTTGATACAATATTTTACAATCTTGATGCATATTTGGATTCACCAGTTTTGAAAATGATGAGTCAAGGACTCAATGACTCGCCTTAGTGAGAACCCTACATGATGGGATTTAGGTTGAAATCAGTCCTTTTATCCAGTCAAATGCCTCATGACAAGATTAAATGTTAAAAAAATGTTGGAGAAATAAAGTGAGATATATAATATTAAACTGAAGTCTGAGAAGCTTGAGGTTCATACAAAATAGTATTTTCATCTTTCTGGTTGTACTGTGTTGCAGCTTCATTTCTTATAATCCCTTTTATCCATAACTGGGTACCTTAATTTTAGTGGAGGCAGTATGTTCGGATACATCCATTCCAACACTACGATGACTACTGTGGATAATTATCATTAATGGGATACCAATTTTTATGGATTTCTTGGGTACAGGTGAACCACATATTTAAAATGTTCTTCAACTGTTCTTTCAAAGGAGTACAAATTTTCTATAGGCTTGTATGCAGACTTGTAAAACCGTGAAATCAAATATCCATGAAAACTCAATTTTGCCTTAATCCACGAAAATTGTTACCCACAAAAACAATGAATCCACAATATCTTACTGGGTATATCAACATAGGCAGCTGAACATAGGTCACTTGGTATTTGAGCAATAAACTTGGAAGTAAAGACTAAAGTAACACAGAGAGGACTGTGTTTTTGTTAGATTGACCAATTATTTTGAACAGACACAAAATTATATAAAAGTATGTCACTTAGTATCTGAGAACTCCAATATATAAACCAGTCACTTAAACATGAGGAAGGCCATCCAACTCTTGTTTTATTACATATTATCTAGGTATTTCTACCTATCATAACAGAATCATAAAATAAAAACATTACCAAAAGGTTGTTCAATATTCTGAACATCTTGAAAATGCTTCAATCCTATCGTATTTTGTTTATATTCCAATATTACACAAATATAATGTTCAATAAAAAAAAAAAATTGACAAATAAAAAAAATCCAACCGAGATTTGAAACCAGATGCACTATATATTTTTTTGTTGTTGCCTGATCTGTGATTCTCATATTTCAACAACCATTTATTACAATCACTTGGATTTCTGCCTCAATTATCAAGTTCATTATCTAACAGTGTCCTCCACAGAAACTTTGGGATTATATCCTGAATTCAAAGACATTTTTTCCAATTGACACACTTTGAAGCATGTTACATTGTATTATGCAAACAAACATATCATATCAAAATAAGGGATAAATTTATGCATGATTCTATTTACATGATGGCAAAGAACAGGCATTAAATGGAGAACAAAATCATGTTTCATACTTGCTGGGAAGAGGAACAGGATTATTTCCTGTTTTTTCTTCTAAACTTTTTATGAGCTCCAACTTTTCTAGACGTCTCTGAATTTGCCATACTCCAAGACAGAAAGCTGCTACAGGGACAGTCTGAAAAAATGCAGAAACAACATGTATTTTAGACAACATAACAATGAGAAATTTAAATAATGTTAACAATCCTTCATGTAATACGTTTGATTCACATCATTTCCATTTCCAGAATAAAACTCTTTTACTATACACTGATATCTACCATCATTTAAATTTTTTATGGGTTAACTGCATCCCTTCATCTTTTAACTGACAGAGTCATTGTGCCTGCTTAACATTTTTCAATCACTTATCTTTATTCTTATGTACATAAACCAACCCTGCCTTAAGAAATATATTGATTGTGATTTTATAATTTAACACATTTATCTGTCATATGAAAATTATCCCCATTACAATATTTATTCCTTTGCTCAATGTACTGATGTAGTTTAAATAAATAAATCATTTTATCATAGACTAAACACAGTTTCAACCCAAAAAAAAAGTTTTACAACTACAATGACAATGTTTACAGTTCTGTTAAAGAAGAGAGGCGAAAGATACCAAAGGGACATCTAAACTAATAAGTGGAAAATAAACTGACAATGCCATTGCGAAAAAAGAAAAAGACCAAAAGACAAACAACAGTATACAAAACACAACATAGAAAACTAAAGACTGAGCGACACAAACCCCACCAAAAACTGGGGGTGATCTTAGGTGCTCCAGAAGAGTGAGCAGATCCTGATCCACATGTGGCACCCGTCGTGTTGCTAATCATGCTAATGTAAGTACAAACCTGGTGATAAGTCTAATTAAGAACGCACATTAAATAGTGGAAGCTTGATAGTTACATACAGGTATCAAATCAACTGAAAGTGTATTTCTTTGGTATTTCTATAAAAACTTGCATTCCATGCATGTATGGGGTAATCGTAATCAGTAATTGTAATCAGCTGTAATCAATGACATATTACAATGTAATCATATGTAATCAGTAATCATGTTATTTCTGATTACATGTAATTGTAATTTAGTCGATTACAATGTAAAAAAAAACTGGTGTAATCGTGATTATTTTTAGATTACTTTTAGATTACATTCATATGATTACTTGCTGAATACAAATTTTGTATATGGAAATAGTTTTTGATATACAAGCATGAATAAAAAATAATCAAATAAGTATTTACTATGATTGATCCTATCTTCTACATGACAAGTTTTGTAAAACCAATCTTGGGCATGTAGAGTGAAAATGTGTGATTTATTTTGTAAACAGTTCACATTAATGAATTTACAGTCCAAATGTTTCATTGTGAAATTGAGTCGTTGTGATACAAGAATATGCTTTGAAAAAATTTGGTGTTCACCTTCTGATATTTACACAAAATTTAGTTTATAACTACATACATAGACATTCAATAGCATAGAACATTAGTTTGAATCCAATTTTTACTTTGATGATCGACATAAATGAGCCTACTGAAATAACACTGGAATTTATTTACTTTTACAATTTGAATAAATATTTTTTTACATTCATATTTTGATGTGCTTTTTATATGTTCTAAGCATATCAGGTCTGGAAA
Organism: Mytilus coruscus; assembly: GCA_017311375.1. Classification (NCBI taxonomy): domain Eukaryota; kingdom Metazoa; phylum Mollusca; class Bivalvia; order Mytilida; family Mytilidae; genus Mytilus; species Mytilus coruscus. The sequence continues at coordinate 136,224,244 of CM029596.1, read as the reverse complement.
TTTTCATTTACATAATGAAAATAAATTACTTATAACTAAATTAATCATTGCAATTTAGACAATTAATTTTTAATACCCAAGCTTATCTATTTTTTGTCAAAAAACTGAAGTAGTAATTAACACCTGTAAAAACATATGAATGTGTAAATTAATGATCAAGTAGTCTTATTGTCTGTGGGGTCATTATGACATTATTCATGTATTTGTTCAGGGTTTTTTTTCAATGGGCTGAAAAAAAATATAAAAACTGTTATTTCTTTAACAGAGAAATGACACTTGTCTATGCTATCAATCAATACACATGTTACACTGCTCCATGTCCAAGTTCTTAATAACATAAATATAATTAAGATACATGTCTTTAAAAAAGACAAAATTTTTCACAAATAGTACCTTTTTTATGTACATGATGTATGGATAAAAAGTTTATAAAATATTTTTAATATTACAGTAAACAATGTAATCGTAAGTAATCCTAAGTAATCATGATTACTTTAAAGAAAAGTAATCTAATGTAATTGATTACATTTGAATCTAGCTAGGGAGTAATTGTAATGTAATCAATTACATTAGTCATCAAATTAGCAAAGTAATTGTAATTCAATTGATTACATTTTAAAGTAATCAACCCAATCCTTGCAATTTCCATGCCTACAATAATACTTGTACTGTACCAATAATATAATTCCTCCCTCATTAAACAGTCCACTTTTTATGTATGGATCTATTCTTGGTCTCTGTAAAGGTTTGGTAGACTGTAATCTCATCAGACGCAAACATTGTGACATAATTCTCTTCATCTGAAAATAAATAAACGGAAAATTTTATTTTTTTTACAATTCAAAGGTTGAAGTAACATGTATAAAAAGATCATTTGAATGCCAAATTAATTTTATATCAATTAATGGGGTTTCTGTTTGACAGAAGCAAGGAATGATTGACATGGGTAACATTATATGCCCTGATCACTGAGTTTATCAAAATTTTTACTATTTACATGGGCAGAAAAAGACTGTTGACATGGTTGAAGAACATTGACATTCAACAGTATCCTATTCCTACTACAAAACTTTTTCTGACACAAGAATGATTTAGCTTTATCTTATAATGTGTTTTACCATGTTGATAGGTCATGTTTTCTAAATAAGATTTAATATAATAGCCAACTCCTTTCAATAGCTCTTTAACTTTGCTAAAACTTTTACAGACTAGCAAAATCTGACAAGAATTAAAACTTTGACCAGCATTTCATCTATGTGCAATTGTGTTAAGTAAAAGTAAGCTAAACCAAAAAAAATGTTCCAAATACAGAAGACCTGAGAACACAGTTATTTCATAGTGCATTTCTTTTAGAAAAAATTTGTAAGGGTTCCGCGGAACCCAGTGTCTCGCCTACTTTTGCTGTTAATCGCAGGCTCAACAAAAATGAGGAAAAAAATTAATTAAAATATTCCTCTCTGTACTATCTTTTGATTGTAAGTAGCTTCTGTCCAAGTCTGGTAAAAATCCAGGATAGTTTATGAATCTAATAAATGTTTTAAAAATTTAAACTGCAGACTGTATGTAATGTTAACTGGAAGAAAAACTAAGTCCATTTATACGTAAAATACGGAAAAAATGGAACAAAATTTTAACAAAATTTCCTTCTAAATACTAGCTTTTAATCATAAACAAGCTTCTGTTCAAGTTTGGTACAAATCCAAGATAGTTTAAGAAAGTTGTTAAAATTTTAAAAACTTTAACCACAGAGTGAATGTAATGTTAACTGGCAGAAAAACTAAGTCCATTTATAAGTAAAATACTGAAAAAATGATTTTTTTTTTATAAAATTTACTTCTGGATACTATCTTATGATCATAAACAAGCTTCTTTCCAAGTTTGGTAGAAATCCAGGATAGTTTAAGAAAGTTATTAAAATTTCAAAAACTTTAACCACAGAGTGAATGTAATGTTTCCTGGCAGAAAAACTAAGTCCATTTATAAGTAAAATACGGAAAAAATGGATTTTTTTTTACAAAATTTACTTTTGGATATTATCTTATGATCATAAACAAGCTTCTGTCCAAGTTTGGTAGAAATCCAGGATAGTTTAAGAAAGTTATTAAAATTTCAAAAACTTTAACCACAGAGTGAATATTTGTGGACGTCGCCGCCGACGGAATGTAGGATCGCTATGTCTCGCTTTTTCGACAAAAGTCGAAGGCTCGACAAAAAAATGCTAATTAAAAAAGTCGCACATGCTCTATCCAAAAAAGATTTTTGCAGTGTAGTATATTACTTTTGGGACAATTATATCAAAATTATAGAAAAGTCTATCTGCTCTAACTCAAAATATGGACAATTTTATGTTACAGGGTCTATAATTCAGTTTGACAGCTTCAGACATACAAATCTTTGACCTTTTCGAACTTGACCAAATCACTACTTTACCTAAAAATTCATACCCCAATTTTATTTTTACATATTATTTCTTCTTCTTCCAGTAAAGTACAGGCCTCCCAGGGGTGTATTATAATACCGTTGATTATTTACATACTCAATGCGAGGAAAACATTGTGGAAAACGTGCATATATATAATATATATGTTTTGGACCATATGAGTATTTGGACCGTACCCATATGGTCATGACCATATGGGTATTCTCATATGGTCGGACCGTATGAGTATATACTTGTTTGGTTATTAATGGGCCAGACCATTTGAGTATTTAGACCATATAGGTATTTTTTTAATAAATTCAGCTCGTTCTTTGAACCAAAATCAGCACAAGTTATTAACTAAAATCCTTTATCTTTGTTACATATGGTCTGAATCTTGGTATATTTGTTGTCTTCCCTACGCTATCTAGAGTTAATTTTAAGCACCTTTATCCTGTCGACAGTTTTGTCCGTACGTGAAACCACAAATGTTTTGGGCATGGAGATTTTTTTTCTTTTTCCCAGGCGTTTAGATTAGATTTTTTTTAATCTCTTCTAATTTCCATTTATTTTCACTTAACTGATGTGTTCATACTGTTATTCATACAATCCTACAATAACAGTGGTTTCTACATAATGATAGAGGGGCAGCACGTATAAACTATTGTGATTGTAAATCGTATAAAGAGGAGCATGAACAAATCAAATAACTAAAAATAATCTGAAATGTTTAAGAAATTTTATTTTACAAACAAGAAAATAGGGAGTTCAATGCTCCAATTGCTTATTTGTTAAACAGTTGACTTCTTGCTTAACAGTTCATTTAGTTATTTTGGGAGTCGACATTTTGTGTTTCTTAAAGACAAATTAAAACTGACCATGCAAAAATGCTTTTACTATAATTTTAGCTTGTGAGTATAATTCATATTATTTCATGAATCACGTTACAACGATTATCAAATTATTATCTATGTCAAAATTTCATTTTTAGAAACTCTTTAATTTATGACACCTTGAATGATTATGCCTAATGCAATTACTGTTCAACGTTCATCATATTAATTACCTGGACCATACTCCTATGGTCAGACCATATCGGTATATACGCATTAGGTCATGACCAAACGCGTATGGTCCAAATACTCATATGGTCCGGAACATATATACAGTGCAGTTGTCATGGTTGTGCTCCATTAAAAATGGCTAAAAACGAAGTCACAATCTAGCATATCTGGACACCTTGCACACCTTGTTTGAATGACTCAAGGGTTGTGCATGTTACTAAGGACGCTGGTAGTCTATTCCAGATTGGGATTATGTTGGGAAGAACGAATGTCTGTAAACATCAGTTCTGGCAAATGGTACCAGGAATCTGTCATGATGTCCCAGAGAGGTTGATGTTAGTGGCATGAGATGATTTGATGATGGAATAGCCACAAGGTTGTTGACAATTCTGTACATCATGATGACTTTGCACTTAGCTCTTCTCTCATGCAATGTCTCCCAGTTAAGAGTTTGTAGCATTGATGATACGCTACTGGTTCTGTTGTAGTCATTTAGGAGGAATCGTGCAGATTTTCTATGCACTGATTCTAGTTTGTATATGTTATCCTAAGTTGACTGGTCCCAGATGGTACATGAGTATTCCATTAATGGTCTTATAAGTGTCTGATAGTAAAGTGCTTTAGTTTGGCTAGGGCAGCTTTTGATGTTTCGTTGGAGAAATGCTCTGGTTTGGTTAGCCTTCTTCGTGTTGCTAATGTGTTGGTTCCAGTTGAGGGTTTTGTGTATAGTAACCCCAAGTATTTTGCTGCGTCGACTTCTTTGAGTACGTGTCCATGCATTTTATTATTTGTTGGTATAATTTTTCTTTTAGAAGTAACCCTAAGTAGCTGACACTTCTGATATCTGCCAGTCTGCTTCCCACTGTTGTAATCCGTCCAGATCTTTTTGGAGCTCATCAGTATTGTCTGTATTTTTTATCTGATGGTACAAAACACAATCATCTGCAAATAGCCTGACTATTGATGTTGATAAATACTCTGGTAGGTCACTGATGAACAGCAAAAACATGAACGGGCCTAATACACTTCCTTGAGGTACCCCACACTGTACTGATGAATGCCCTTCAAGTAGGACACATTGTTGCCTGTCTTCCAAGAATTCTCTTAGCCAAGTCAGAGTTGTACCTCTTATACCATAATGGTGTATCTTGTGCAGAAGCCTTTCGTGAAGTACTTTGTCAAAGGCCTCGGAGAAATCTAGTAGAATAATGTCCATATGTCCCTTATTGTCAACATTCCTTGCAAGGTCCTGGATGGTGAGTATGAGCTGGGACTCACAAGACCGCTCTTTCCTGAATCCGTGTTGGGCATCATTCAGTATTGAGTGTTTCTCTAGGTGCTTATTAATGTTACTGCAGAAAGTGCTAGGACTTCTTTCAAATTTCCATTTCTTTTGACAACATGATTGAGTACTAGCATGACTAGTAGCCATCTGTTCTTTTCAATTTTTCAACATAGACCTCATTAGTGGGTTGTTTTTGTTTATTTAATCATAATAATGATCATAACAAATACTATTGTTTTTACTCGTGTTACTAGTCAACATTTGTAAACAGCTTCCAAACACAAATGCAAAAAACAAAACTTATATTAGTATGTTAAAAACAACACAAATCAAATGATATTGATTAAAATCGCACTCTTCTTTTAATACATTTCAAATAAAGTTCAAATATATTCATAATCAGTAATCAGTTCAAGTATCCTCGATCTCTGTTCATCGGTTAGATATTGATATTTGTCTCTTTTTCTTTTTATTGGTACAACTATTTAATAATAAATTACAGCTATGTCGAATTTATATATAATGAAAAATTAAAAAGAATATAGATATTTGGGGTGTTCAGTGCTGGTTTGAGGAGTTCATGGTGTTATAGACTCTCCTTTTCTTTTCGATGTAAATATTTGGTCTCTTATTCTCATTATTTGTAGAATTATTAACTTAAATATTAAATTTAGGTCACAATTATAACGATAAAAGAAAAAAAATGTATATTCATGGGTTGTTCAGTGGTGTTCGGCGGTGTGGGGTGGTGATTGGTGGTGAAAAGAGACGGTGTTCGGTGGTGTGCGGTGGTGTTCGGAGGTGAAAAGACCTACCGGTCTGAGACTACTATAACTGTGTTACAGCTAGTAGTCTCAGGACCAGTCATGATCAGGTTGGCTGGGGAACTGGGTAGGCAAATGTTCATATATTTCTTTTCTCTATTGTAACTGTATACGTATACCTAACAACAAAATTATTTTATTTACCTGTGTTTAAAGTTATTGCAAATGGTTGATATTTTTGTTCGAGCATATTGTTTTTCTTAAATTGTTTAACATTTCATACCGATATAACATGTTACTTTTATTATTCTTCCTTAGTTTATTAATTTTGTATTTAGATTGTATCATAGGTCAAATTTATTTGTTCAGTGTATGTTCAATGGTGTTACTATGTCCTTTGATTGAGTTAAACTATTTCAGTTGATATTTTATAGTGTGTCTTTCTATGTTGTGATGTTACACTATTGTTTCAGAAAAAGGGTGAAGGTTTGGTACCATTAAAACGTTTAAACCCGCTGCATTTGTTTGCACCTGTCCTAAGTCAGGAATCTGATGTTCAGTAGTTGTCGTTTGTTGATGTGGTTCATAAGTGTTTCTCGTTTTTTTATATAGATTAGACCGTTGGTTTTCCCGTTTGAATGGTTTTACACTAGTAATTTTTGGGGCCCTTTATAGCTTACTGTTCGGTGTGAGCCTAGGCTCCGTGTTGAAGACCGTACTTTGACCTATAATGGTTTACATTTATAAATTTTGACTTGGATGGAGAGTTGTCTCATTGGCACTCATACCACATCTTCTTATATCTATATAATAATCTGTACCGATACAGTGTGCTTGAATGCTGGGTGTCCTCCTTTACACCTGTTACACTAATACTCATGCCATAGTGGTGCTTCTAAGGAATTCGGGTCCGTTCGCCCTCGGTCCGTTCGTCCTAATTCCTGTTCGCACGGAGTCCGTTCGCCCTGATTTCTATTTTATTTTTTGTCTTGTATAATATAATTTATTTGAATTAATTATGTTAAAGTTTGTTGAAAATTCCGACGAAATATTCATGTTGTATTGCTGCTACCAGATAATTATTTTTCTTTTGATTTGCATTGAATATTCTTGCCAGTATATTCATCATGTTGAATGTGGACAGTATTTTGAAGAAGAAAAAGAAAAAGTGTTCAGGAACTGGAGACCAAGTTATCTGTATTAATTTATCCTTTTTGAAACCTTGAAACAATTTCAAAACAATCCAAACAGGTATAACAAGATCCAACTCACTTAACACCTTGAGATCAAAGAAGCCAAGCGGTGAAAACAATTTCCCTTTAATGTCTTACAATTCTTACATCATTGTCTTAACTCATTCCAAGCTGACTTGTTTTTAAAAAAAAAACAATTTTATTATTAATCCATCAAAAACAATAACTACAACAATCAGTGAGATCAAAGACATCAGCATTCTAAATTACAAAACTTTGAATTTTCAGAATACTGAGGCTTTTCCACCTCAGAATTATATTACCTTAGCTGTATTTTGCAAAACTTTTAGGAATTTTGGGTCCTCAATGCTCTTCAACTTCGTACTTTATATTCTCAGACTTTATTTGACCTTATTAACTTTTTTCATGTTTTTGATTCTCGTCAGTCACTGATGAGTCTTTTGACTTTTGTAGACGAAAAGTGTGTCTGGCGTACAAAATTTCAATCTTGGTATCTATGATGAGTTAATTTACAATCACCAGTCATTAAAAGTAATTCTGAATAAAAACAAATGTAACAATGAAGCCAATTAGCCTGATTAATGCTCCAAAACAAAAACCTTTTTTTTTTTTAATTTTAATGTTTATTCATGAATTTGGAGATATACATTTTTAATATTTACCATTTAAATACCTGAATAAGATTACAAAACTTTAAAACAAACCATTAATATTATTTTTTTTTGTAAAAATTAGGGCGAAAGGACCCAGGGCGAACATGTAATTAGGGCGAACGGACCCGATACCGCTTCTAAGAAAGGAGGAAGATACAGAGCATACATACATGCTTAGAAATATGACAACTAATGCAAATGATTGTTTAATGAAACATTATTTTTCTTGACACACAGTTTGAATTTATTTAAATAAACATATTTTTTTAACCTGTTTTCTTATGCCTGAAGAATTCATTTTGTCACTGTCAAATATTACCAGCTCTCATTGAAGAAGGCGAGTTTAAAGTTACAAGTAGAAGTAGAAGTAGAAACGTTTAATTGGATTGGATAAGTGCTCTGAAATTGACCAATCATAATTAGTTTGCCAGAAATTCTCATCTGTTTCAATATGGCTGAAATTCAGAAACGATTGCAGAGTGATATAGAAAAATATGACGGATTCCAGAAAGGTACATCTAATTACACGTGATCTTGTTGACGATAAAAAGTGGGAACCAGATACTGAGATAGTTTGATAAATGTCCATCTCCATCGTATATGACCAGCTATGTCATACTGCTAAAAGTTATTTTTTTCATTTTGATATCCATGGTCACAGGCACTTGTTTATTCCATTGGAAGGTTGACTATCCATAAATAATAGATAATCGACCTAACAATGGATAGAAACAAGTGCCTGTGTCCATGGTCATGCAATGGAACTCGTGGAAAGAAGAGGTTTCGGCCTTGGTAGTTTCGGCCATGTGCTAGTCCAAATAATTATGACGTCTTGAAAGAGGGTCTTGATGGGATCCTTCAATTCTGTATTCTTTAATTTATGAAACCATTTTTCTCTATTCATTAAAAAAAAATTGCCTGTCATTTTCTCTTCTTTATATTTAAGCACCCCATTATTCTCTATTCTTTTTTTTTTTTTTTTTTGACTATTTAGTATTTTCTATTTTTTACTTTTTTTTTGCCCATTGTTCACTCTTCTGTAAACCCCATACAGACCCTCTTGTAAGGCTATTTAAAAAAAAATTGAAGGTGTCACAGAAAAAAAATAAGATAGCCTTTCAACAATGTTAAAGACATCATACATGTCATAATTATTTGGACTAGCCATGTATTAAAGTTGTTAAAAACAATTTATGAACATGATGAAATACTACATAATTTATTTACTCAATTAAATACATATACGTATTTCAAAATTTATATAAAATAAATGTTTTAATTTTCCTTGTACACAGTCAGGGATAGTACTCTATAGGGTTATTAGAGAAAATAACATACATTTGTTATTGTGGACTAAAAATCAAAGAACTGTGATAATATATGAATGTTACATGTTTAACATTTTTTTTGTGTCCCAAGTCAGGAGCCTCTATTGTTATCTTGTATTATTGTTACTTTAGTTTCTTGTATATAATTTGGAGTTTAGTATGAAATTATCACTGAACTAGTATATATATTTGTTTAGGGCCAGCATAGTACGCCTCCGGTGCGGAATTTCAGCTGTATTGAAGACCTATTGGTGACCTTCTGTTGTTGTCTGTTCTGTGGTCGGGTTGTTGTCTCTCTGACACACTCCCCATTTCCATTCTCAATTTATTATCATGCTTAATCACAATGTATTTTAACTTATTGTAAGAAATAATGATTAGAGCATGTAATGAGGTTCTGCACAAGCTTCCCAGTAATTCCCAATTGTCTCATATAATAAGTTACATGCCTTTAATAGCTAAGCCATGTTATTACAGCTAAGTTTATCCCTTAAAATCATTGTCTCATTGATTTACCATGATTGATGAAAAATGTATTAACTTAATTTGAAAGTTAGTTATCAAGGCTATGTCATGTATGTATTTAGTTTCTGCGCAAAGTTTCAAGAATTCCAAAGTGCCCACAAAAAATTTAAAATATTTATGATCTGTTTAACAAATAACAAACATATGTTACTGTACTACAGATTCAGAAAATTTAAGGAATAAAGAGTAGACAACTCATGAAAGTCCCTGTAATAACACATGCACGATATTTTCTGTAATAACCCTATAGAGGTATATTCCTGACTGGTCCATGTATTTGATTTTCATGATGTTACAGAATTGTTTTTAAATCAACACGGATAAGAACATGATAATGGACATGATGAATGACATATATCATAATCTTCATGGATAACAGTTATGTCAGTTAACTAGTATTTTAGAAAAGAAAAAGAAAAAGAACATGCTTGGTGGTTTAATATTTTTTGTAAATGATATATACATGTATTTACGTACTAGTATAGTTTGTGTTTTTTGTAGCAATCCTGATTATCCAATTGACTGGATTTTATACTTACAAATATCTTATTCTTATTCGTAAACTCATATTTCTGTGAATGATTTGTTTTCATAATACATTGTAACTGAAGTTCATATCAGATTTTTATAAATTTTAACGTCTCTTTGTTCATCTTTCTAAATCAATGGGATATTTTCAAATAAAACTCTGATGGTCATCAAACTTTAAAATATTCACTGAAAGGGCATCATCTTTATCATAATAATGGGATATACATGTAGTATCACTCATTTTAGGGAAAGAAAGTTAGCATGATATTTTGGGGAACTACATGTATTTCTTATTTGGTGAGTTGTGCATGCACGCGTGATACATGTAATATGATACATGTACCCCATATTTTAAAATATCATTAATAGAATAAACTTGATAAATATTCATTTAAATTATATGTCTTAATTAAAATACTTAATTGTTTTCTAGACTTGCAGAAACATATTTCACAAAGACAACAACTTGAAGGACAGTTGACAGAAAACACTTTAGTTAAAGAGGTATCATAAATATCATATATGTTTACTTGTGTTGTCAACGGTTAATCGGTTAACTGTCGGAATGACCGAATATCGAATACCAAAAAACGCTTACCAGTTCACCAGACTTTTTTCAATTTTAAAAGATTTGATATAAATGTGTATTGAAATCATTAGTAATTTTTTTAAATGGTAGTAAGTCATGCTAATTAATTTGACAGATCAATTGAAAGACTCCATAGAATTTTCTGAGACACCAGAGAAAATGAAACAATCACGGGATTCAGACTTTGTCAACTCACCCAGATCAAGAAGATTTTCATCTTCTCAATATGAAGTTATTACAAAAGCCATAGTAGATATGGTACTGGTAGGATGGGGATTAATAAAAATAAAACTTTACCAGGACTGCTCAAAGCCAAGCCTTATAATGTTTAAGCATAAACTTCGATTCATCTTATCATAAAACCTTGGATTTGTAGAGTACTGAATACCTTTAAAACATCAACTTAACTACTGGTTAAGCGGTAATTCTGTCGATAGATTGTCCGGGTACCCGGTAAGACAAAACTGTTTAATTTGACAACACTAATATTTACATAATGACATCACATACAATATTCTACATGTACAGCCAACATAAGGCCTACAGCTCATTGCACGTACAATGTACTTACATAGAAAAATAAGATGGCTTTAAAAGTGGTTTTAATTGCTAAAATTGTTATGGTTGAAACATGTACTTATGTAATCTTGTCAAGTATGATTAGGGACATTCAATGAATTTCATATTTGTAGAAGTATATGAAGAACTCTGCTTTTCTAGGTAAATTTTCTTAAATAACCTCTCCCTGACATCTGTTTGACTTCACAGGATGTATAAACACAGGCACTTGTCTCTGAAAAAAATTACCAATACATGTATATTTTAATATAATACAAGTGCCTGTGTGTATAAATATATGTAATCACATCTGGTCAGAATCATGTAAATGTGATTTGTTTTTATAAACATAAAAGGATATTTCAGAGTATCAGGATATGGTACTATACTGGTGAGGGGTACAGGAAAAAAAAAACTTTAAATATTTATTTTAGGAGCTTGACAGATTAGAAAAAGATGCCAGTGTATATAAAATGATTGGACCTGTTCTGGTCAAACAAAATTTAGATGAGTCCAAGTCAAATGTACAGAAAAGAATAGATTATATTGCTGATCTTGTGTAAGTTGGCACTATTATTAATAAACAAATGCAAATAAACTCCATAATTTGTCCCCACTTAAATTTCACCTCGAAATGACAAAATACGAATGGCAGTTTTTGTCTAGCCTTGACAGAGTCAAAAAGCGAGACATAGGTATGCTGTTTCCGGCGGCAGTTTATGGGTAACCAATTAGTGGTAGGTCAATGATATTTGGTATGCATTTTTATTACCTTTGCACTTCTCATTTCCATGGAGATTATTTGACCCCTTCCCTCAGTAATGGTCTATTGACTTTGAAACTTTTGCTTAGTTTACATGTATTAGTTTCTGATGAGGTCAGTTTATGGGGAACCACTAGTGGTAGGTTAATGTATTTGATATGTAGTTGTAATAGCATTGGTTCATTGATTTTGAACATTTTGCATAGTTTACATGTTAAAGTGTTGCTATTTTGATTTCAACATTTTCATTTTACTATTAAAATAACAAAAAGGTGAGACATATGTGTTAACAGATTATTTATGATAGACCTTGTTACCTACCCTTGACCCTTGGGCAGGATTGACAATGAGTACTTGGGCCCTGGGTTTATCCTGGCTTAGACATGTTAGAAATACTCCCAGAAAAAAGGCAATATGATTTTTGGTTTAAGTTGGACAAAGTTCAGAACCGGCTTATGGTTTGATGTTGGGCGGACTGGCGGGGAAAAGTGGATACCTTATTTTGTGTAATCAACTTCTCTGAAACTTCACAGAAACCTTGCACACATGTTAAAGTTGTGCACCTGCTATTATGGAATTGTTGTATGCCTATTTTTACAGACATGCAGAATTTAAAAGTCATTTTCAGCAACTTTTACAAAACATGGTACCAGTAATCAAGTCCTCCTACAGTTTTTAACTAAGATCCCTGAAAACTCACAAAAAGATTGTGCTCATGTTGACATTGTACACCTGTTATTATGAAGTTGTTTGTTGAATTTTTCTCATTTTTCTGAAATTTTCAAAAGCATAATGTGTTATTAAAGGTTTTCATCATTTTAAACAATGTGTGTTCAGTCTGTATTACAATTTGATGTTATTTTTGGTGTCTGAGCCATGGCTTCCAAAACGGTCATATATTCCGGACATTTATAAATTTACCGGACATTGTCCGTCTGGGAAAAGCATGAAACGGACATCTACTTTAAGTTTTCAAGGCTTTCTTAAGAGACGGTCAATACATTTTAACATAATTTTAAAAGTTTATGCGATCTTTTTGACCCGACCTTTTGCCTTTAAACAGCTACACATTTCCGGTCATAAAAGTGACATGATAAATAAGTACTATCAGACTCTGAGCAATGCTATGCATGGGGAATAATCAGCAATAATAATATCATTGTAAATAATTATTTGTTTTACTAGCTATAGCATACCATGTCTGACAGATGATTAACAATGATGAGGTTAAATTAGTACATGCCAGCATTCAGGATTAAATATGGTATTTTATATATTTTAGAAAAAGACATGAAGAATCAATAAAAGATTTAGAGAAGAAACAAGACACCTGTAAAGAAGGCATTACTAAATTACAGCAACAGTTCCAACAAGCTCAAGTCAAGGCTGCTGCTGCTAAATAAACTCTGTATCACTTTTGTAAAATAAAATCCATAAACATTGATTAAAATTCTGATCTGAATGTTGTTTTTTTTTTATCAGTGAAACATACATTTAGGTTCGATCAAGACATGCTTTAGAAGAAGTTTTGATCAAAATATTTTTCTTGGTTATGTAAGAATACAGATAAAAAGAAGTCTGAAAATTGGAAAGATTGCAAATTATTTGGTTAAAGTTAAGCAAAGTAAGGTACTATTGGGTAAAATTGGATGTAATTTTGTACAACTTCTATACAAATGAAAAAGCTATAAGCTATACTTTGTACTGCAACTCATATCATCCAACAGAAGGGGTGTATACATTGATCAATCAGAGGATGTATAAATAGTAATTAGTGAAGGGGAGATGATCCATTTGGATTAGTTTATGTCTCATGAGCAAACTATGCCAATGAAGTCAGTATTATGTGAATATGCACATGTGTAATGTATCTATTGAGATTTGTAAATCCTTGGATAGAGATATGTCTACTGAGAAATGGGGAATCTGAAATCTTCATGTTTGTCATAGATCATAGTTTGGAAAGATTGCAAATTATTTGATTAAAGTTAAGCAAAGTAAGGTACTATTGGGTAAAGTTGGAAGTAATTTTGTACAACTTCTATACAAATGAGAAAGCTAATTTTGTACAACTTCTATACAAATGAGAAAGCTATTTTTGTACAACTTTTATACAAATGAGAAAGCTAATTTTGTACAACTTGTATACAAATGAGAAAGCTAATTTTGTACAACTTCTATACAAATGAGAAAGCTAATTTTGTACAACTTCTATACAAGTGAGAAAGCTAATTTTGTACAACTTCTATACAAATGAGAAAGCTTATTTTGTACAACTTCTATACAAGTGAGAAAGCTATAAGCTATACTTTGTACTGCAACTAATATCATCCAACCAAAGCGGTGTATACGTGGATCACTCAGAGGGTGTATAAATAGTAATTAGTGAGGTGGAGATGATCCATCCAGCCATTTGAAATCCTCCATTACTACTAATCTAGTGCTAGGTTATATTGTTATAGGAGTATTAGATATTGGTATTTTTGTAATAAAATTGCATTTCTACAATGAAAAATGTATGTGTGCCATATGCATGGCTCTATGATGACATTTAGATGTTGTCTGTGTTGTTTGGTTGCTATCTTATTGATATTTACCCAACATTTACTTTAGGGAGCTACCATTTGATTTTTATGGGGGGGCTAGGATGTAAAATTTTGTCCTGCATTTTTTTTTTAGTTGTAATCTCTGTCCTGCCTTTTTATTTTTCACTCTATTCAGTCCTGCTTTTTTTTTAAAGTTTATCATGACTTTTTTTTACCTAAATTGTCATCCTGACTTTTTTTTTTGCAAGGGTCTCATCCTGCCTTTTTTTTTTACTCAAAACTCCTGTCCTGCCTATTTTTTTCAAATTTCATCCTAGCCCCCCCCCCATAAAAATCAAATGGTAGCTCCCTTAACTCACTGTACTACTTATATAATTTTAGCAGCTTTAGCTGAAATTTCTCCCCTTACTGTCATTGTAATTAAACATCATGTTACACAATTATTACAGTTATTAAAGTGTCAAACAGTTTACTGATGTTAATATCTTGCAACTTTATTTTTAATGGACAAACTAAGTAAAAACAATGTTTGCAAGAATTGGAAAAAGGATTGCTGACAGGGCAAGTCTGTCTTGATATTCATGCATCATTGGATGCCCTGTTGAAGACCCATTGCATGGTGGCCTTGGGCTGTTTTCTGCTCTTTGGTCGGGTTTTCTCTTTGACACATTTCCCGTTTTTATTCTCAATTCTACTACTGAGAAATGGGGAATCTGAAATCTTCATGTTTGTCATATATCGTAGTTTGTGGTCGTCCTTCTGTATCAATTTCAAGAAATATCCAGATATGAAGCAGACTTGCTTGTTTCAAAGGTATCATTAATGTCTTATTCACTTGGATATATAGTAAAATAATTCTTTATGATTATGACAGGGTTAAACGTGTTTGTGTGCACGTATCCCACCCCTCCACCCCCGAAAATGATTAAAAAAAAATACCTTAGACTAGAACAAGATAGAAATGACTTGATTCATTAGATTTGGAACTAAGTACAAAACACAATTTACATGAAGGCAATCGATCTTATACTATTCACAATTACTGAAAACCTAGTTCAAAGATAGAGAAATCATGTTTTCCCAGACTAAAGTATCAATCAGTTCATGTCCAATAGATTTAATGTCAGAAATAAGAATATTTTTGTGTCGTTTCTTTTCATGAAAATTCAAACTATTAGTGCCTGGGGCAGAGACGCAAATCGATGTTTTTATCAGATGGTGCCTTTTCTGTGTATAGATTTTTTTCAATGAAATTTATGAGGATGCATCTTCCAAAAAAAATTATTTGCATTAAACCAAATTAGTTATTTTGTGTCTTCTTGTTTTTAACTATCAGCCCTTATTTTGATATGGGAAGAGGATAACTAACAATATGGTATGTCAAATACATAATATGTACCTTCATCGGCAATTAATACAAGATCTGCAAATAGGTCACATGACAGAAATCTTCCGACTGACTGACAATTGATATTAGTTGTTTACAGTTATCTTGAAAATTGTAACTAATCGACAGAAACTAAGAGCGAAATTGAGAAAGCAAAACCAGATCTACATATATACAATATTGCAGATATCTTAAGTTGATTCCTTATTGGAATTGTTGCCCGTAAATGAATATTTTACCCATAGTTGCGTTTTGTGACTGCTATCTTAAAACTATAATAGAAAAAGAAAAACGGAAGTTTTATGTCCAAAAAGTCAGGATTTACAAATACCATTTGCTTGACCAAAATTGTCAATTATCAATTTTAGCATTTTTGCATTATTTCTTGAAAACTATACTATAGGCAGACAGAAACTGCATTTACACATCAAAAATTATTACCAGTGCCTGATATACCAAAACAATCAATCGACAGAAATTTTCAATAGTCTTTTTATTTGAGTTATTGACCATTTTTCAAACTGTGATTTTGCTTTTATTTTGAAAATTACAATAGATGGGGAATTAAGTAGCTTTCTAGACGTAAAAAAAAATATGCAAAAAAATCAAACAAAGAGAGTGGAAAAGATTCAATTTATAAGAAGCCCAACAAATATAAATATGTGTCCCAACATGCTAGATAGATGAGGTTAGTATCAATAACCCCAAGCTATGTTGAAGCTTCGTTAAGAGTAAAAGATCTGAGACAAAAGGAGGGGCCCCTCTACGAAAAGAAAGTATACTATATAGCAATTGTAACACTAAAAGCCTAAATTCTAAATTACCATGCAGTTTACATCTGTAGTCTCTCAAATTTAGCCTCTTGAATGGTCTACAATGAAGGAGAGGAAAACCCCATCATGCTCTATAGAATGGTCCATCCGGTATTGACTATTCCAACCCAACCATACCTAATTCCACGCGAGGAGTAACCTCAGCCTCCAGAGGCCATGACCAAAGGCACAAACTCCTGTTTTCCAGGAATAAATACCACCATTAGTCGTTTAAATCCCATCCACAATACGACTGTGGCATGAGTTTCTAGCTGAGGCTGTTGCAGCATTAACAGTAGATGATGCTTTGTCTCCCAAAAATACTACACTTAATTTATCATATAGATTTTTATTGTTCATACTAGTATTATGGTTTGGTTTTTAAATTGTTTCAATGCTGTTTCCTGGTGAACATGCAGCATCAAGCCTATGACAAAGCGCCAGAGACGTAAAACAGGTTACTCGTGGAAGAAGAATTATTTATCTCGACCAGCAATAATGGGGATCAGCAAGACAAGATTTAAAAATAAGTCAAGATGACAGAAATGTTCAATGACTCCTTTATGAGTAATTGTCCTAAATAACTATCTTTATTATTGTTTTTTTCTCATTTTTAGCATCTTTGAGGATGTAATAAACGAAGAAAATTGTTAAAAGTAAATAAATTATCAGCCCCACCATACAAATCACAAAGGTCAAAATAACCGAAATCATTAATCGACTCCCTCATAGAAGATATTATCCATTTTTGCTGTTTTGGCTTTTATCTTGGAAGTTGAATAGAAATGTGAAATAAATGAAAATTGATCTTAATCTCACTAGATTCAGAGATGAGCGATTCAGGCTGCCCGGAACTTCTACTTTTATATATCATTTTTACACCACTTTCCTATATATTTAAATTTTGTCTATTTTCGTGGCATTTCTATAGTGCATCAAATGCGAATGCAATAGAAAAAGTCAGGAGAGGGCTTTGGGATTTATATAGAAGGATTATCTTTCACGGCAGATTATGAAACATATCTTGTCACTATAAAATCAAACACAACGTATGATTTTAGATACGTTAATATGGGAATTTCCATCCATTAGTACAACTACTCTTGGGAAAAAAAAATCTTTTCAATATCATGGGCAGAACACATACCATGGAACTCTGCACTGTCTGAAAACTTCAGAAAGGAAACAAATGATAATCAATTTAGACATTTTATATTAAACTGAGACTGCTATAGCACTGACGGTATTATAGTTGTCTCAGTATTAAATATGAATGGGAATGACCTGGCTGCAAATTTCCCTGTTGTAGACGAAAACATATATATTTAATTATATTTTGTGTTACTTTTTTTTGATTACATGTACCGGTAAATTTTTAATGCCCATCTTATTTCTGTTACTAGTCTTCACATTGGATGAATTGTTTTACAGTTGATGTATGTGTTTTTATTGTCGGAAAAACACTCTTGAGAGCTTTATTGTGTTTTTTTTCATGTTCTACCAGACTGGACATGAATATCTAAGTATAAGTACAAACCGACTTTAAAGATAAGATAAGATAACTTTATTAGCACTAACATATTAACAATAAATTGTTATGGCAACAAAATACAGACAAACTACAATAACAAATGTACAATGAAGGAGTGACAGTGGATAAGTACGAGAAAGAAATAAAAAATAAAAATCAAGTACCTTTTGACAATGAGTTTCTTACCAACAATATAAAAATAAGGAGATCTGGTATGATTGCCAATGAGACAACTATCCACCAAAGTTCAAATGAAGTGGATGTAAGCAATTATAGGGTACCGTACCGTGCCTTCAACAATGAGAAAATCCCATACCGTATGGTCGGCTATAAAAGGCCCCGACATGAAAAATATGAAACAATTCAATTGAGAAAACTAACGGCCTAATTTATAACAAAACAATTTACGAAAAACAAATATGACAGACATGAACCAAGATAACCACTGAACTATAGGCTCCTGACTTGGAACAGGCACGTAAATAATGTGTCCGGGTTAAACATGTTTGTTAGCGCTGAACCTCCCCCCTAACCTGGGACAGTGGTGTAACGGTACATCATAAGAACAAACTATAAAAATCAGTTGAAAAAGCATTCATTCAAGCAATTCACAGCAATTTTTAATACTGTTGGAGAATTGCTATTTTAAGAATTGATATAAGCAAGTTATACATGTTATATGATAAAGAAAGTGATTTGTTGTTCAATAGAACATTATATTTTTTTAATGAGGTTATCTCTCAATTATTTATAGGTAGAACATTTTTAACGAAAATGTAGTTGATCTTCAATGTCTCAATTGTTGCAGCAAAGACATATCCTACTCTGCTAGCTTCTGCCAGTATATTTAAATATCGCCCTTTTCACAGAACTGATTAAGTATGAGCACTTATCCTTAACTTACATAATGTTGATCTATCGCATTTGGATTTGCATTGGTCAACATATGAGGGTCTTATATTTGGTTTATATTGTATATTAAAGAAGTTTGATTTTTTGTTTTGATTCATGTCAGTCTATTGCCTTGAAAGGCTGTATCTTTGATTCTCTCTTTAAGGTGTTTTAAATAAATCTTAATATCAAAAGAATTTAGATTAATAAAATGAAATCCAAGTTTTGAAATAAGATTTTTCATATTTATTATCCATGAGTTGTTTTTTTCAGTTGCTTTGTATATTCTTTAGAGTAAGTGAATTATTTGACTCTAGTATATGGACCCAATACTTTATTGTTGAAGATTCTATTCTGTTATATAAGGACAATCTGTTCAGCTCTGCTAAGCATGCGGCATTTGATGCTTAGCAATGTACTCCTAGAATGTCTTTAATGTCAAAATTTAAATTGCAAGTATTCAAAGGGATCTGAATCCCTACTGTGTTTCCCTAATTCCTATTCTTCACTACCGTATAGAGAAATAGGCACAACGAGCGAGTCAACTTGATGAATTTTTTTTAATAAGTTGCAAGGGTTATTAAGTCCAGAGACATATATACATATATATGTGTATTATATGTCTCTGTTAAGTCCAACTGTTTTTTTTTTTTTTTTTTTTATTTTAGAAAAGGGCTTTTCTGCCCTTTTCCACAAGCAATGAGCTACATAGGTTTAGATTCCCTGTATACTGTAGTGTCATGCCAAGATAGCAGTATGATTTAATTAACTTATTCCAGGAATTTTTTATTATATTTTTAAAAAATATTATGGGTTTTGCCATTTGAGTTAAACATAATGGCTTTGGGTTTGTGTATGTTTAACTTCTAGTTTCCAAAATTAACAAAAGTCACTATGAGCATTTAAATAAAATTTGTCTTATAAAATAATAAATGACATAAAGCTTATGTGTAAAACTCGACTAACGCGGACGTCGAAGAAAACACCCAATAAGCAAAAACGGATTCAATGATCATATCCGGTTTATATTTAGGAACGTTTATTGGAACTCTACACAGTGTTTTAAAAAAGGGAAGTTCGAATTTGCTTATTAAATATTAAACTTACATCGAGGAACAACAACGTTTGATTTTTTGGTTGTAGTAACCAGAATGACAGAGGAATCTACCGTTGTTCCCTTAGTTATACCAAAAGTTGGTTCAGTGGTTGTGCACACAGGGAACATTGTTCACTGGAACAGATTGAAGAGGAAAGCAAATGAAACACCAACTACAGAGGTTTTAATTCTCTATTCACATTTTAGTGTTTGTTTCTTAATTTTTTTGTGGGCCGATCTTGAAGTAACTATAATTTGTAACTTTATTAATCGGGTCTGGAATTTTTAGTATTAGACATTATTACAACTAACAGGTCAAAAGCATGTGTTTATCAGTTTGAAAAATAGCATGAAACTAAGCAGTAAATACTGTCATTAACTGTGTCAAAATTTAGGACAACATGACAAATAATTTTTTGACTGATCTAGACAAATGATCAAAATATGTTTCCTGTTTAGATATATTAAAGTTAAATATTCTTGATAATAGACGGCAAAGTCCTCATAACAGTCAAAAGACAAATCAATATACATGTTTTGTACTACTACTAGTGAATCCCAAATCATTAACCTTTTTACAACAGTTGATGATGGAGACTGCCATGTTGTAAAGCATATAGTTTACCGCAAATTTGCATATATCTGATTTTGCCCTATTTCACAGGAATTATGATGTGTTGTGGGACTAAATTGTACATCAAGCTTGAATATGACACTTCTTGTAGTACATGTATATTAAACAATAACTTAATTTTTTTAGTGTTCTGTAACCTGGTAGCTCCTATCAAGGATTTGTATAGTATTACTATACAAATCCTTGCTCCTATAAATTTTGATCTAAGGTTCATTTTTTAAAAGAAAAAAATTAAATCTCTACAAATAATAAATGCAAGTGGGTTCTGTTTTATTTATAAATATTTATTTTAAATTAGTTTACATGATTACAGTCAGGGTAGATTGTACTACTTGTACAAGTAATTTTATTTACTTGAAGAAGTGAATATTAATATACTTATATAAGTAAATTTGTAAGATACTTATACAAGTGTATTTTATTTACTTGTATAGGTAAATTATTTTATTGGCTTAGTTATGTCCCTTAGGAATGTTAGGCATTCAGATTTTTTTACTTATACAAGTAAAAAAGTCATACTTTCTTCTTTTCTTGAATATCTCAGGACTACTTTGCTCTGATAGAATTTTCAATTGTCTGTCCTTTGCAGATGTTTTTACTAATCATTTAAGTGTAATTTCATGGACAATGAAAATCTCATTTGTCTGTTATCTTTAGAACACTGCTTATTTACAAGCCCCCAAGGGGCAGTTTTTGAAAGCCTTGCCCAAAGATCTTTGTGCAATCAGTTTCTCTGTTGAATTAATGAGATGAAACGTTGAACTCTAATAAAAAATTATGAGCTTACTTGAGAAAAATTGATAAAGGCATGTTTTTACATCTCAAAACTTGAGAATTTTAAGGATTGTAAAAAAAATTACTTATACAAGTAAATTTTTAAGAAAATTAAGGTGGGATTATTCAAACATTATAAACAAAACAAAATTTACTTATATAAGTATATTATTATTTACTTCTTCAAGTAAATAAAGATTACTTGTACAAGTAGTACCCCTGACTGGATTAATTACGACTGGAGTTTTTTTCCTTCTTTCGTATAAATACATTATGTAGATAATACAAGAAAATATTAAATGATTAATACTTAAAAAAAAAATAAAATTGTTTGGAAATAGACTTTTCATATTACCAACTTTTGACTCTGTAGTATACAATTTTTTGACAGGTTACCTACTCTTAGGTGGGACATTCCGATACTCTGTCAAGTAAGAACAAGTAAAAGAAGTAACATCAATTGGTGCAATTTTGGGAAAAAAATAACTGTTTTATGTTTTCTAAACATGACCAAATCTTTGGAAAACAGACACATATTTTTGTTAAGTACATGTATGTGAAAAAGGAACTTATTTAAAATGATTGTTTACTGGTATATGACATACATATCATACCTTAAATATAAAAGAGAAGATGTTGTATGATTGCCAATGAGACAACTCTCCACAAGAGACCAAATGACACAGAAATTAACAACTATAGGTCACAGTACGGCCTTCAACAATGAGCAAAGCCCATACCACATAGTCAACTATAAAAGGCCCCGAAATGACAAATGTAAAACAATTCAAACGAGAAAACTAATGGCCTAATTTATGTACAAAATAATGAGCGAAAAACAAATGTGTAACACAGCAACAAACGACAACCACTGAATAACAGGCTCCTGACTTGGGACAGGCACATACCATGCATACATAATGAGGCGGGGTTAAACATGTTAGCGGGCGCCCAACCCTCCCCCTAACTGGGACAGTGGTGTAACAGTACAACATAAGAACACACTATAAAAATCAGTTGAAAAAGGCTTAACTCATCGGATGGATACAAATAAAATTACATCTAACAAAAACACAGAGTAGACGTGGACGGGAACTTGTACATCCCAACAACAAAAAGACACTAAGTACAGATCTGAGAGTACTAGCAGTTACTGACAGCTAGTCTTAGATAAAAGGACTTTACATTTGGTGCTACTGTGGATTAAGATTCGTAGGATATCAAATATCATGGATTTCATGAGTATAGGTAAACCACAAATTTAAATGTCAAACAAAGTACAAATCTTCTATAGGTCTGGATGGAGACTTTACCTGAACCTTGAAATTGAATATCCACAAAAATACTATTTTTCCTCAATCCATGAAAATTTGTATCCACAAAAATACATGAATCCACAGTATATTTGATATCTTATTTCTATAAATTATATCAATTTTATTTAAGAACACCATAATATAAAACAATCAAAATATAAAAATAATTGTTTTATCAAAAGTAGATAACCATATAATTTATTGTTTGTAGACTTTATAACACAAGTGATGATTTCATATTTTTCAGATAACTGAGAGTGTTGGATCAACTTTCAGATCTATCATTGATGCTACAGATAAAAATCAGTTACAGGTAGAAGAAAGAAAATTGCAGAGAATATGAACATGTATTTGGTTGTGTATAAGAAATACAAATCTATTTACAAAATTTACTTGAGAAGACTGAAATAACCTGTGCACACAGAAATACTTCAATTTATAGTTACACCAAATACCACAAGAAATATAATGTAGGACACTGCAAACATGTTATCTGAATAATTTAATTTCAAAAAGGTGGAAGATATCAAGGAGACATACAAAACTCTTTTGTTGAAGAGAAACTGACAACGCCTTTAACACCATGGAAAAAGACCAAAAAAACCAAAGTGCACAAAACACTACATAATAAACTTGAGACTGACAAATGACTGAGCAACACAAACAAGCTCCACAAATCAACACATATTGCATAGGACACTAATATGATCAAAGGAAATGTGGGGTAGACATCAATTAGATATCAACTTAATGACAGAAATAATTCTTAGATCTACAATGTAAGTAACATGTTCTTGTTTGGAATTGTAAATGTCATAGGATTTCAAATGACTGCTGATTACTTTATAGATCTGTATTACAACATGTATATTGATAAAAGGAGACATGTGTCAATGAAACAGCAACCCAACTAAACAGTAAAACCAGAAAAGAATAGTCTTTAATTATAAATAATATAATCAGTCAGGGGCCTTACTTGGATAAGTGAATGCAATTCCTTCTTTTACAAGTACATTTTTAAAAGTTAAAAATTATCATGCCTTTCTGTAGAAAAATTTTCCTGTAATTTTTTTTCAAAGCCTGAAAATTCACAATCATTTCAATGCAATTACATTCCTTCAATAGAGAAATTTGATATGAGGGGAAAGATTTTTATACTTGGATGGCTGTGGACTTGATTAACAATGTATGTAAACATTTGTCCTTGATTAACAATGTATGTAAACATTTGTAAATATATATATGTATGTATCTAGTGTTAAATTAGGTATTTATATGACAGACCTTTCTTGGTATTCCTAATTATTGGAAGATTTTATATAGACAGAAGTAGTATACCTAAAACGACAAAGTTATTTTTCATTTACCTGTATATATTATGAAAACCGTTTTTTTTCAAAAGTTATTATTTTCTAAGGGTTAAATATTTCGTGGTGGTGTCGTGCCATGGCTTTGTTTGGACTTGTTTGTTTGCTTTTTGGCCTTGAATGTTTGTCCCTAATATTTTATTAACTATGTATTTACATTCAGGTATCACAGATCAAAATTTTTTCGTTCATAGTGTGTTAATTTACGTTTTTTGATTGAGTTAAGCCTTCCAATTGATATTTTATCGTGTGTTTTTCTATGTTGTGATGTTATACTATTGTTTCAGAAAAAGGGAGAAGGTTTGGTACCATTAAAATGTTTAATCCCGCTGCAAATGTTTACACCTGTCCTAAGTCAGGAATCTGATGTACAGTAGTTGTCGTTTGTTTATGTAATTTATATGTGTTTCTCGTTTCTCGTTTTTTATATAGACTAGGCCGTTGGTTTTCCCGTTTGAATGGTTTTACACTAGTAATTTTGGGGCCCTTTATAGCTTGTTGTTCTGTGTGAGCCAAGGCTCCGTGTTGAAGGCCGTACATTGACCTGTAATGGTTTACTTTTATAAATTGTTATTTGGATGGAGAGTTGTCTCATTGGCACTCGCTCCACATCTTCCTATATCTATGTAATCTGTTTATGTGTTTATTACAGTACCAGACAGAACTGACATGTAATAATGATAAATTTATAGAAACTTTACCTGAGGAGGAAAGAGGAGACCTTAAACTAACAGGTAACATATTTTTGCGTTGACAAATGAAACTTATTTCATAAAACAACTAATGTCTGGTGAATTTCCCAAAAAATTTGAAAATTACTATAAAGAAGTGGAAAAAATAATTCATTTTGTCTTTAGCCAGTATTAGAAAAAATATTGCCTTTCTCCCTGTATTGGTCACACCATTAGTGGTATAGGTCATGAGGTAGGTAGGAGATCTTTTTTCTTACTATAACCACATATTTCAAAAATCAGCATTTTGGTATTTTCAAAATTTAGGCATATATTACCTGAAATGATCAAGTAACTGAAAAGTTTGTAAATAAACTAATTTTCACCAGTGATTTATTTTTGTGACACTCATGCATTTACAAATAACAAAATTAAAACGTCACAAATGTTTTTAACTTGTATTTTCCCTTAAAAGAAAACCTCAACAAAAGTAAAAATATTAGTGTGCACTTAAGCAGCACTTTGCAGCTAGAAAAGGCTAGTAAAGTAAAATATGTCGGTTTACAGTAACCTTAAAATTCAATGACAATTTTCCTTATGTATTCAGAATCAAAATTGAACCACTAAGCTGTACATTTCATTTTGATATGATGAGCTTTAATTGTTTACCTGCATAATTAAGTTGAATTTGAAGTTCTTTTTCAGATGCCAATCATGCAGAATTTCAGTTAATCTTAATTTTCACTGGGGTGATCAAATCATTTCATTTTTTCACTTATTTTATGTAAAAAGCTAAGTTTTCTTTACTGAAACAAGGATTTATAATTACTTTCAAATGAAAGTTTTAAAAGTTCTCGCATAAAAAATAAAAGATAACAAACAAACCAACTACATTCAAATTGGTCTGCAATTTAGATAGAAGTGATAATAAAAATGCAAGAATAATTAAAGTTTTCATGTGTTTGTACTTTTTGCCTCATTTATTATGACAATGTTGTGTGCATGGAGAAATAATTGACAATTTTATATAACACTAATTGGTGGGGGAACTGCTTTACTGACATTAATACACCATATGATATTATTCGTGCCATTACATGTATATGTTAACAATAATAAGGGCTCTTTATTTTACAGTCAAAATATTTCTGTGCAGTCTACTACCAGCTGAATTACTCAAAGAGGCAACAAACAAAGGTAGGAATATCATTCTGTTAACCAAGGCAACTAACAAAGGTATGAATATCATTCTGTTAACCAGGGCAACAAACAAAGGTATGAATATCATTCTGTTAACCAAGGCAACTAGCAAGGTATGAATATTATTCTGTTAACCAGGCCAACAAACAAAGGTAGAAATATCATTCTGTTAATCAGGGCAACACACAAAGGTATGAATATCATTCTGTTAACCAAGGCAACTAACAAATGTAGGAATATCATTCTGTTAACCAGGGCAACAAACAAAGGTATGAATATTATTCTGTTAACCAGGACAATAAACAAAGATAGGAATATCATTCTGTTAACCAGGGCAACAAACAAAGGTAGGAAAATTATTCTGTTAAGCAAGGCAACTAACAAAGGTAAGAATATCACTCTGTTAACTAAGGCAATAAACAAAGGTAGGAATATCATTTTGTTAACTAAGGCAACAAACAAAGGTAAGAATATCATTCTGTTAACCAAGGCAACAATCAAAGATAGGAATAGCATTCTGTTAACCAAGGCAACTAGCAAGGTATGAATATCATTCTGTTAACTAAGGCAACAAACAAAGGTATGAATATCATTCTGTTAACTTAGGCAACAAACAAAGGTAGGAATATCATTCTGTTAACTTAGGCAACAAACAAAGGTAGGAATATCATTATATTAACTAAGACAACAAACAAAGGTAGGAATATCATTCTGTTAACTAAGACAACAAACAAAGGTAGGAATATCACTCTGTTAACTTAGGCAACAAACAAAGGTAGGAATATCATTCTGTTAACTAATTAAGGCAACTAACAAATGTTAGAATATCATTCTGTTAACCAAGGCAACTAACAAAGGTAAGAATATCATTCTGTTAAACCAAAACATTTATCAAAGGTAGGTATTATTCTGTTAACCAAGCCAACAAAGGTAGGGATATCATTCTGTTAACCAAGGCAATAAACAAAGTTAGGATTATCATTCTGCTTACCAAGACCACAAAGGTAGGAAAAATCATTCTGGTAACAAAACAAAAAACAAAGGTAAGAATATCATTATGGTAACCAAGGCAACAAAGGTAGGAATATCATTATGGTAACCAAGGCAACAAAGGCAGGAATATCATTATGCTAACAAAGGCAACAAAAGTAGGAATATCACTAACTTGGGTAAGCAACAATGGTGGAATATCATTCTGTTAAATGAAGATAACAAACAAAGTAGAAATATAATTTGCTTGTGAAAAATTATAAGGCAGATGCATAGAAAAAAATTGATACATTTATATCAACCTCCATATTGAAACAAAAAATATCCTGGAACTCTTGTACACTTACCTTTGTTAGGACATTAATAACAGTGACCTATTAATAATCAAATATAAACAGCCAGCAATCAACAAGTAATGCATTATTTTAAAAATATTACATTTCAGCTTTGAAAGAATTGAACGTGAGTTTTATAGAGACAGTGTTATTAGCTCTGCCTGAATTTGAAGATGAAGATGACTTAACATTAGACATAATCAAGCCATACTGGACATGCCTTGAAGAACTAGTAGATAGTGAAGCTGTTCTGTCTTTAGGAATTGCTGATCTCAACAAAACATTACTGGAACAGCTGTATAACTGGGCAAGGGTAAATATGTTCCGTCACTAGGGATATTGATACCAACAAAACAAAACAACTGTATAATGGGGCATGGATAGATAAGTTTTGTCACTAAATAAGGGGTGTTGATCTCAACAAAACTTTACTGGAACAGCTGTATAACTTGGCAAAGGTAAATATGTTTTGTCACTAGGGGGTGCTGATCTCAGCAAAAAATTACTGGAACAACTGTTTTACTAGGCAAGGGTAAATATGTTCTGGTAGTAATGGATCCCACGCTGATCTCAACAAAACATTACTGGAACAACTATATTCCTGGGCAAGGGTAAACATGTTCTGTCGGTAATGGGCCCCACGCTGATCTGAACAAAACATTACTGGAACAACTGTATTACTGGCCAAGGGTAAATATGTTCTGTCGGTAATGGGCCCCACTCTGATCTCAACAAAACTTCACTGGAACAACTTTATAACTGGGCAAGGGTAAATATGTACTGTCACTAGGGGTGCTGATCTCAACAAAACATTACTGGAACAACTGTATAAATGGGCAAGGGTAAATATGTACTGTCACTAGGGGTGCTGATCTCAACAAAACATTACTGGAACAACTGTATAAATGGGCAAGGGTAAATATGTACTGTCACTAGGGGTGCTGATCTCACTAAAACATTACTTGAACAACTGTTTTACTTGACAAGGGTAAATATGTACTGTCACTAGGGGTGCTGATCTCAACAAAACATTACTGGAACAACTGTATAACTGGGCAAGGGTAAATATGTTCTGTCATTAGGGGGTGCTGATCTAAACAAAACATTACAGGAACAACGGTATAACTGGGCAAGGGTAAATATGTTCTGTCATGAGGGGGTGCTGATCTAAACAAAACATTACAGGAACAACTGTATAACTGGGCAAGGGTAAATATGTTCTATCACTAGGGGGTGCTGATCTAAACAAAACATTACAGGAACAACTGTATAACTGGGCAAGGGTAAATATGTTCTGTCATTAGGGGTGCTGATCTAAACAAAACATTACAGGAGCAACTGTATAACTGGGCAAGGGTAAATATGTTCTGTCACTAGGGGGTGCTGATCTAAACAAAACATTACAGGAACAACTGTATAACTGGGCAAGGGTAAATATGTTCTGTCACTAGGGGGTGCTGATCTAAACAAAACATTACAGGAACAACTGTATAACTGGGCAAGGGTAAATATGTTCTGTCACTAGGGGGTGCTGATCTAAACAAAACATTACAGGAAGAACTGTATAACTGGGCAAGGGTAAATAAGTTCTGTCATTAGGGGTGGCTGATCTAAACAAAACATTACAGGAACAACTGTATAACTGGGCAAGGGTAAATATGTTCTGTCATTAGGGGTGCTGATCTAAACAAAACATTACAGGAACAACTGTATAACTGGGCAAGGGTAAATATGTTCTGTCACTAGGGGGTGCTGATCTAAACAAAACATTACAGGAACAACTGTATAACTGGGCAAGGGTAAATATGTTCTGTCACTAGGGGGTGCTGATCTAAACAAAACATTACAGGAACAACTGTATAACTGGGCAAGGGTAAATAAGTTCTGTCATTAGGGTGGCTGATCTAAACAAAACATTACAGGAACAACCACTGGGAAAGCCATTTGGTTAATACGCCTGCTTATTATCTAAAAATATGGACTATGGTTAAAAGATAACCAGTAATCTCTAAATATATATGTTTGACAAAGAATTAGATGTTTGACAGGGAATTAGATGTCCGTCTTTAACTTTAGCTGTTTGCTGTATTTTTAGACGTTTACGTAATCCTCTTATACTCTTAGATAATATTAATGATGTCCCTTTAATAACTCGCGTGAACGATAACGTGTGTATTAATTAACGTTAGCTATAGTATTGAAATGTTCCAGTTAAATTAATGCACATGATTTATCTAGTTTGACGGGAATTACCTGTTCGTCCGACAAAACTGATGTGTATTGAGTTGTCAATAATAGAACCAGTGATGCGTGAGGGACGGTTATAAAAACATTGTTGTAAGGAGATGAATACATAAACAATGTTTACAGAATCTGTTAAAACTAAACATCTTATTTCCCTTCGTTTAAACGATGTTTTTTGAAAATATAGTTACCTGTAAATTAAGACAGAAACAGATAATATAGATCTATGAGTTAGATGGTTATAAATATTTTTTCTTGGAAGCTTTTATCAGTGTTGCAGGTTTCAAACTAAGTATATAAGGGGAAAGATCGACATTCATATACGAAACGTTTTTGAGCCTGGCTTTCCTGATGAATTAAATATCGAATTCTTTCATTGGTCAATAATACACATCTATTTAAATACGACCAATGGACAAGATAAATACACGTGGTAACATTGTAATACACAACTACAAATATTTATGAATGGAAGTGATTACATATCGATGCCAATAATTGGTCACGGAAACAAAGAAGCATATGGATAATATCACTGTTGAATAATTTTGAAGGGCTTGACTTAAAGAATTTGGCAGGTTTCTACACTGCAATACTGCAAAAACGCGTATTCCTTGATTCCGTCCTCGATTCCGTGATGGACATTCATTAAAATTCAGGAAAATCCTTGATGGACAAAATGAAATTATCACAACTTGTCATCTAGATTATGTCCCTATTGATCCGCCAAGTCCGCTGACAATCTTATATTTGGAAATTACGATTTAAAATCAATTCTGATACTGAAGTTTACTATCTTTTGTGAGTGCAAATAAGATAATTATACAAAAAAAAAAATAAACACGTCTTTATTTATACCAAATTTAAATTGTGTCAATTAAATTACTTGTGTAGTTTCAACATGTTTTAATTTTAATTTTGTCTTCTAATAAAGAAAGAATTGTTTTACTTACTTAAAACATGATACCTGTATTGTACCCGATTTATGTGTTACATTGATTACAATACCTGTCAATCATTACCCGGAGAAGTTGGAGATAAAGGGTTATAAACGCATGACTGCATGTCGTAATATCGATCAACGCACATCTGCTATTATAAACAAAAGTCAACAGGTAAACAGGGTTAACAGAAGTGTGTGTGTGTAATTGAACACTTTCAAAGCTTCATGGTTAAATCTTTAATTATTATTATTTCATTGACTGTTGCAAAATGATTTTAGATTTTTTAAGAATATTATTGAGCAAATTTGGAAATGTATGTGTGACTCTTGGGTCGTGTATACATGTACATATTTCCCTGAGAGGACATATGGATAACCTGTAAATAGTGTATATACGTTTATTGATACAAGAAATTCTTGGTGTTCCTAAATGGAAGGATAATACTCACAGAAGAAGAAAGACCAAGCAATTTAAATTGCAAGCATCATATTTTTAAAATGAGCTTTAATGCATTAATTTCAGAAAGATAGGACTGTCTGATTATTGTCTTCGTGCGATTTTATTAAAAGTTAAAATTAAAAAGTAGTTCTGAAGCAAATTTCGTTGGCTAGAGGTATAGGGGGAGGGTTGAGATCTCAAAAAACATGTTTAACCCCACTGCATTTTTGCGCCTTTCCAGATTCAGGAGCCTCTGTTGTATGATTTTTAATTTTAATTTCTTGTGTATATTTCGAGTTAAGAATGACGTCCATTATCAATAAACTAGTATACATTTTTGTGAAGGGCCAGCTGAAGCACGCCGCCAGGTGCGGAGTTTCTCGCTGCATCGAAGACCCATTGGTGGCCTTCGCTGTTGTCTGCTCTTTGGTCGGGTTGATGTCTCTTTGACACATTTCCACTTCCATTCTCAATTTTACTAACTGGCATTTCTACTCATTTTGGACTGATTGGAAGTTTGTTGTTACAAGTCCAGTGGCAAATATTTTGTATATATATTTCTTTCTGATAACTAATGTTGTAGGTTAAAAGGTTTTATTTATTTATTGCAAAGGGTTAACTTTCCGCCTTCAAAATCCTGGGACTGTTAGGGAACAAAGAAAAATAAAAATACTTACGAAAACTATCCCGATATGTCAAAATGTGGAAATGAGTCAGCGTTTCATTTTTGATTTTTTTTCATTCTTGAAATAAGAATGAATTTGACTTTAGAAGGAGCAGATGTACCAGACGTGGAAATAACTTATGCTATTCAGAAGGCCCCAAAGAACAGGAGAGTATTCCATCTTTTTTTTATTTGTAAATAATGTTTTCAACTTAATTATTTTAAAATTCAACGTGAATTGGTACGAGAATCCGAGAACCGTTAACAGAAAACAAAAATAAAGGTATACATTAATGTCTGATATTTTGTTTCAAGTTAATCTTTATTTCTTTCGTATATTTTTTAATCGGTGGTTTGTTGTAGCAATAAAATGACATCGTCTTTGTAGTGGTATTAATGCCTTCACATTTGTGACACTGTTTAGAATTATTTCCACGAATTGCATCCATTAATAATTACTAACAGTTGCAATTTATATATTTATTATTTTACTGAAATGCATTTTAATTCGTTTTGTTTTACTGTAATTTTGACATCTTGCTATTCAGCATTTATTAAGTTTGGCTAGTTTCCTTTTCTGTAAATACTAATATCTACATGTAATATCATCCAAAGGTAATGGAACTCTAGAATTTTGTATAAATCCTAGATGCCGAACTGCCTAACACAGCAAGGAAGGGTTAAAGATATTACGAACGGGGAAAACACGGGCGGAGGACATTTTAGTGAAAATTTTAAAATACATGGGACATTTTAGCGCATACATTAGAGCCCATTTTAGCGCAGGATTAGTCCGTTCAACTGTATTTTCGATATCCCAGGTTGAATAATACACCACCTTACTAAAACCATGAACATGCAGTTATTTATTCTGGCTTAATGTTTAAGTTGTTTATATGTTTACTTTGGTTCACCATTGAAACAAATGTGTTAAACGAATGTGTTGGAGGAAAGCATGCACTGTATTCTTTTCACATTGTGCTGTCTTGATTTTACAATAAAATTTAATTTATTATTTTTATGAAATGGATCAAAAAATGTCAGTGACTCACTAAAATGAGCATTTCAATTTTCGCTAAAATGGTTAGGCTTTGGTGCTGAAACGTCCGATTTTTTCATTAAAATGTCCTCCGCCGAAAAACACTCGGATGAAAATTGTCTATGTCCCATGTAAACTAGACTGTGTTAGTAGCAGAACTAACGTACTAGATTTTCCGTCATGTATATGAGGGTATGGATGGGGTTAACAGAATAAAGGATGGACAACGGATGAAAATTTTCTGTACCCATGTCAACTAGTGTTAGTAGCAGAACTTACTACTAGATTTTTCATTACGTGTATGAGGGTCTGAATGGGGTTTACAGAATAAAGAATGGAAAAGTGCAGAATAGAAGGGAGAAAAAGTAGATTTTACAAAATAGACCACAAAGAATAGAGAATAATGGATAATGGGTATATGCTTATATGTAAAGAATAGAGAATAATGGGCAAAATTTTTAAAATAGAGATAAATGACTTTAAAACAAAACCTAAAAATACTGGATTAAGATTCCCCCTCTTTTCCAATCCAGACCCTCGTTACAAGATTCAAGATTCAAAGATTCAAAGTTTTATTCAGAGTCGCTATTCAATAAACTACATAAACGTATAAACTCGTATAATGGTCAAAGAAAATCTGCATAAACGAATAATTCATTGCAATAACGTTACGTTCACAACTTCATTTTTTTGAATTAAAGAAAATATAGAAAGGTTATATTTTTTATTTGTTTCAATTCAGTATTAAAATATTTTAAAAACGCTCAATAAGTAGGTGGTTGAAAATAATCGGATCTTTAATTATCTCTCACTGATTATCTAAGTTAACCAATTGAGCATACACCAATACAATGTACCTTGACATTTCTTTACACAAGGACACCTGTGGGACAGCGATGACATGTTTATTAGAGTACATCCGAGGTATTACCTGTGCAGGCTTTTTTGTAGAAAGGTTCACATATAATGTCCCTGAGGCTAGTCTACATATAACGAGAGAGCATAGTGTTATATAACAAAAACAGCTGGGAAAATAAAGTAGCTGATTTACTTGGAGCAACGTGACCCCAGTCGGGATCACCAAAAATGTTTCTAACATAATTGTATTGACACTGAAACTGCTTTTTTAGCAGGTCTGCAAGAGTTACGGAAGTTCCGATATTTATTGTGTCGCACTCGCAAAAGCGAGTGCAACGTAATGTCGATACTCGAAAATGCGAGTTTACTCACTTGAAGTGAATTATTCTCCTGTAACGATAATAAACAAAACTATCAATGCGTATTTCCAGCAATTCTACCAAGCAAAATTGTTATCTCTACTGTGAAATTATCGAGAAAAACAGCACTAATTTAGATTCTCGTTAATCAATCGTAATGAACTTTCCTCAAGAGCCTCAACGCTAACGCACAACAATGTCAATCGTTACACATCAAATTTGACCCTGAATTGACTTTCCACAGTCCGTCAGTTTTATCACTTGTGTTAGTTACATGCTATTTACCGCCGTATGAAAATCTCGTGCAGTTGACAAAATTGATTTCAGCTCTCTATTGTGAGCTAAGTCAAGTTCAAGATCAAATTGATTACTGGCATGCAAATATATAAATGACGTGCATAATTTCGCTATTAAAATTTACTTTAAAAGTCAAATCTACTATAAAAGAATTATTTAATACATTAAAGAATTCGTTATTGAAGATAATATAATTTTTTTTTTTTTTTTTTGGCGAATACTGGTCTATTCTCATCCAGGAATGTTAACATTTAAGACATTTAGCTATTATATATGAAAGTGTAATCTAATAAATGGTGGAATTGTGTTTCGACATTAAAGTTTAAAAGAATATAATAGTTTGATATATTAGATTTAAAAAATAGATAATTATTTTTTCATTGTAATAATGTTATATGCTGGTAAAATTAATTAAATATATAAACCATGGCGATTGTTAGTTCATTTTATAGGTTATCATGCACTGTACAGTTCTCTTGCAGATGTTGTGTTGTCCTCGTAAATTGTTTTATATTCACCACTTCTCTTTTAAATGTATGAAACAGTTGTTTTGCCAATCCCAAACTGTAATGCAAGATCTTTTTGCGTTGGCTTAGGTGTTTTTTCATATTCCGTAATAAGATTGTACTTTTGTTTTAATGTAAGTTCTTTGCGAGACCTTTTCGGCGAAGGTGTATTAAGAATGTTATCAAAATCTTATTTTCTCTTTTAGGCGTACATAAAGTTTCTGCATTCTTGTTTGAATTAACTTATTTTAATGACCACTTAATATTGTTCATAAAAACAGTTCACTACAATAAGGTCACGGTTTAATACTCGTAAGGACCCTCTTGTGTAAACAAATTTGTGTTGATTGACGGCGATCAATACTCGATCATGATGTACAGTTAAATAAATTAAACCGATTTTGACAGCATTTGATAATGCAATTATGTGTAATGGGACTTCCTAATGAGATCGGAATTCGGAATACACAGGGTCCGGTTTATAGAGGGTATTTTTGCAAAGGTTATGAAAGGAAAATATTGGGACCGGAATAGACAGGAATCCGGTGTATTCAGGGTCCGGTTTACCCAGGTATGTCTATATACAACTTAGTCCATTTTGTGTTTCGGTCACATGACATTTATAAAGAGAATATTAATTGGACGTAATAACAAGAACGAATTATGTAATTATACAGTGGCAGATCCAGAAATGCTCATAAAGGGGGGACATGGACTGTCTTCAGTGATTCCCTATGTAATCAATTTTCCCCCACAAATTGGGGGCTCCTGGACCCGTTTATGTTAAACACATCATTTCATAAAAAAGATTATCTTAAGTTACTAAGAAATATGGGGCTACAGACTCTGAAGGGGACGGGGCCGAGTATTGGTCAACGTACACATTACTGAGCTGACTCTGGAACATAGTATTTTTATATAGATTAGACCGTTGGTTTTCCTGTTTAAATGGTTTTACACTAGTAATTTTGGGGCCCTTTATAGCATGTTGTTCGGTGTGAGCCAAGGCTCCGTGTTGAAGGCCTTACCTTGACCTATAATGGTTTACTTTTATAAATTGTTACTTGGATGGAGAGTTGTCTCATTGGCATTCATACCACATCTTCCTATATCTAATTATTCGTTTCAAGTTTGACTGGGGTATAGAATATGTGGTATGTGTGCCAGTCAGACAACTTTTCAAGACATAGGTCTGTTTTATTTATTGATATACGACAAGGTATATATTTTCATAAACAAAATATACGAAAAGGGTTTGGCACTAGATGTTTCCGTCACCCTACCAAGAAAATGCCCCTCCCCTCGTGAAATACGACCTTAAATACGGAGCCTTGGCTCACACCGAAGGGCAAGCTACAAAGAGCTCAAATGACCAGTGTAAACCATACAAACGGGAAAACCAACGGCCTTATTTATATTCAAAACCACAAAAGGTAAACACACCTATAAACTACACCAGGTAAGTAAGTAAGTAAATTTTATTTAGAGTCGGTCATGATATGTACAATACAACAAAGTAAACCAAAGTACGAAACAACAGGCTCATAACTAATGGTCATCCCTTGCACATCTTCGTTTTTGATAGGAATTTCCGAAACCTGTTCCCACGTTGTGTGGCCCTTGTGGCAGGTATAAATATGCAGCAACTTAAAAGTCTTTAAGTCAAAATGACTGTTGCAGAAAGAATGTAATGATCTTTGTGTGGAAGGAACATACCTATACAAATATTTTATATGAAATGTGGTCTTTGCAAATTGAACTCTATACATTCTGTGCACCATATGTATTTACGTATTCTATGTATATACTTATTATTTGGATTTAATAACCGAAAATTAAGAAGAGAGTAAAGAACAAACCTAGTAACCATTTCCGCACCCTACTGCTTTCGTCCATCTGACACCCACTTCCCGATCCCTCATTCTCATGTCCCGTCCACCCCCTCGATAATTAATGCTGGTGGTCCTGCTTATTTTTTCAAATTTCTTCCTGCCCCCTTTTAATTAGTGGTAAAATATGTTAATCATAAACTTCTTACGAAACAATTATCTCAAGTAAAACAATTAATTTAAAGGTTGTCCCAGTAAAACTCTGATGTTCGTAACATTCTTATACTTTTCAAATTGACAGGCATGTGATTAAATTACTTATATACAACAAAAAATAGCATCACTATACAAATCCTTGATCTATTTGACTCTGACTTTAAAATAAAAACTAGATATTTTAAAATTAGATCGTAATATTACCAGAAAGGCATTTTATGTATAAATTCTAGTAGGGTCATCATATTATAACAATAATAAATATCACGTGCCTGTTAAGTGTGTTCATACCAAACAATATACATGTACCTGTAATCAAAAACATTTTATTAGTCCCTAATATTTATAACCTGGAACCAGGAACATGATACTGTTCCCAGCTGAAACATACTTATCGATTATAACGGCATCCTTTGTTGTAGAATGAATATAGGCTATTGACAAGTGACAAAAAATAGAAATAAAACTCAGTTAAACACATTTGTCAATTTGAACCTTTAATTTGATTAAACCACTTCCATTCATCAATTTGTAGTTGTGTATTACAAAGTTACCACGTGTATTCATCTTGTCCATTGGTTGTATTTAAATAGATGTGTATTATTGACCAATGTAAAAAATTCGATATTTAATTCATCAGGAAAGCCATGCTTAAAAGCGTTTCGTATTTGTATGTCGATCTTTCCCCTTAGTTCGAAACCTGCAACACTGATAAAAGCTTCCAAGAAAAAATATTTATAACCATCTAACTCATAGATCTATATTATCTGTGTCTGTCTTAATTCACAGGTAACTATTAGTATATTTTCAAAAAACATCGTTTAAACGAAGGGAAATAAGATGGTTAGTTTTAACAGATTCTGTAAACATTGTTTATGTATTCATCTCCTTACAACAATGTTTTTATAACCGTCGCTCACGCATCACTGGTTCTTTTATTGACAACTCAATACACATCAGTTTTGTCGGACGAACAGGTAATTCCCGTCAAACTAGATAAATCATGTGCATTAATTTAACTGGAACATTTCAATACTATAGCTAACGTTAATTAATACACACGTTATCGTTCACGCGAGTTATTAAAGGGACATCATTAATATTATCTAAGAGTATGAGAGGATTACGGTAAACGTCTAAAATACAGCAAACAGCTAAAGTTAAAGACGGACATCTAATTCCCTGTCAAACATCTAATTCTTTGTCAAACATATATATTTAGAGATTACTGGTTATCTTTTAACCATAGTCCATATTTTTAGATAATAAGCAGGCGTATTAACCAAATGGCTTTCCCAGTGAACTGTATAACTGGGCAAGGGTAAATATGTTCTGTCATTAGGGTGCTGATCTAAACAAAACATTACAGGAACAACTGTATAACTGGGCAAGGGTAAATATGTTCTGTCATTAGGGGTGGCTGATCTAAACAAAACATTACAGGAACAACTGTATAACTGGGCAAGGGTAAATATGTTCTGTCATTAGGGGTGCTGATCTAAACAAAACATTACAGGAACAACTGTATAACTGGGCAAGGGTAAATATGTTCTGTCACTAGGGGGTGCTGATCTAAACAAAACATTACAGGAACAACTGTATAACTGGGCAAGGGTAAATAAGTTCTGTCATTAGGGGTGCTGATCTAAACAAAACATTACAGGAAGAACTGTATAACTGGGCAAGGGTAAATAAGTTCTGTCACTAGGGGTGCTGATCTAAACAAAACATTACAGGAACAACTGTAAAACTCGGCAACAGTAAATATGTTCTATCATTAGGGGGTGGCTGATCTAAACAAAACATTACAGGAACAACTGTATAACTGGGCAAGGGTAAATATGTTCTATCATTAGGGAGCACTACTTTACTGGTACCTCACTGGAACAGCTTTATAATATTTAAAAACTACAGTTAAATAGTGTGCACAGTTATGACCTTGCTACATAAACAGTTAGGATGTCTGCATGTTTCTTTTGTTAAGAGTAAAGATTATGTTATTTAAACCTTTTAGTAGTATTGAACAGTTTTTATACGACCTCTAAATTTGCGGC
Source organism: Mytilus coruscus (assembly GCA_017311375.1). Taxonomy (NCBI): domain Eukaryota; kingdom Metazoa; phylum Mollusca; class Bivalvia; order Mytilida; family Mytilidae; genus Mytilus; species Mytilus coruscus. The sequence continues at coordinate 136,185,553 of CM029596.1, read as the reverse complement.
CATATAATGGTATGGTGATGTCATTGTCATCCAAAGACATTTGGTTTCTAGACAGTAATTTGAGTATAAGTGTATGGATCTCTATGAAATTGTACCTCAAGGTACCATACCACTAAAAGAAGGTTTAGAAATTGGGGATTTTGCCCTAACCATGTAAGAATTTTGGGCCAAATACAAACATTTTCTGGTTTCGGGACTATAACTTGAGTAAAAGAGTATGGATTTGTATGAAAATTACCACAAGATTCAATACCACAAAAGGAAGGTTTGATTAAATTTTTGTTTGAATTGCTTATTTCTGACCAATTTCAATGGGGTTTAAATAATCTTAAAATATTGGGGTTCTTTGATATGCATATTCTTAGCGTGTATTTAGAATTTTGTTTTTGAGCCATGTTTTCAAGTGGGTCCAAATTAGGGTGCTAAACATTTCCCACATATACTTAAAAACAATTTTGTCCATATTGACATTTCTGTTTAAAGGCAAATAACATCAAACCACAATTTAATGATAATCTACTCTAAAAGCACACAACATTAATGTCACCTTACACATGTTACATATCACTTTTCAGAACAATTCTAACTACAAATGCACAAATCTAATTAAAATAACATCCCAACCTCTTAGAATAACAACCCTATAAACCACAATTACCAATTCATTCCCAATTTCATGCCACACTTTTATCCCATATTATTATCCTATTTTGCCAAAAAAATTAAAAAAAGCTTCAGTTCATTATTAGATAATTCTATTATCCTTTTAACTTTGATGTAATTTTATTCTGCATTTCATTTCCACTACATTATTCATTCCTAAAATTGCTAAATCATCAGTATTAATTTCTGAATGCTAACAGTTTAATAATGTCAAGAAAAATGAATTTCCTCCCCTTTCCCATCACCCAAAGTCACAATATATTTAAAAACACCAAACATTACCAGATGACAAATAAACCTCAACTACCATGCACATCCATCTGCACCCCACTTGTAGCAATATTCAAACACCAAAAAATTATTAATTAGTTTAATAAAAGGTTTCCTACCAATTACAGCTTAAACTAAATATCTTTATGGAGCATTTTAAAATCTTAGCTAATATTGTCCATTAATGAATAAATAAATTAAATACTTGGTGCACTTGGATAGGCTGAATCTAACCGTGTATTTAGATTTTAGATATTGGACAATAACAGGTAAAAGTCCAATTTCAAATTTTTCAGTTCTTTGACCACATACAATCTGTGTCAGAAACCTATGCTGTGTCAAATATTTAATCACAATCCAAAGTCAGAGCTGTATCAAGCTTGAATTTAGTATCTATACTTGCACCAACTGTTCAGGGTTCTACCTCTGCGGCCGTATCAAGCAGCATCCTGCTTAGCATTTGATTGTAGTTTGATTAATATTACAGGTTTAATAAGCTATATTTTTTTTTCATATTTACATCTGAAGGTGAAACCACACATCAATCAAGTTAATTTAGAATCATGTTGTGTAATGCCCAAAGATTTGGTGGAGTATGCCAAGGATAATGATATACAACTACTTACACACAATGATCCAAGAGGTAACAATGAAATCTGTAATTTATTTACTTTTTGTTTAATATGTATGAAGCCACTAAAATGGTATGATTTGAGGACTTTTTGGTCCCTAAAATTCCAGATTATAACATATAAAAAAAATCCTGATTTTACTTAATAAAAAGCTACATCCACAAACTACAAAACAGTGATTTTATTTGACAAAAGTGTATCCAATTAAATTCTGAACAGTACAAAATACATATACATATGTATTTAAAAAAAAAGATAGGTTTGTTCATCTGTTTTTTTGTCGAGCCTGCAACTTTTGTCGCAGAAAGCTCGACATAGGGATTGTGATCCGGCGGCGGCGGCGTTTACTGACTTCTTACAGCCGATTTCAATGAGTGTGTAGCTAAAGGTAATATCTTTACTTAGCTTGCTTGCTAGCTGAACCGTGAAGTCATTGTTAGGTAAGGTATACTACCCTCCTTTCGAAGTAGCCTAGTCATACAGACAGACAGATACTGTGAAAGTACTTTTATTCGTGGGGAACTAATTTTCGTGGTTTTCGTGGATGACTATATCCACGAATTTAAGTGTCCAACGAATTGTAACAACTGTTGTCCAAATCAAGACACGAAAAGATTTCCATGTAGGTTTGACTACCGATATGATCTAGAGAATACAATGAATATCGGCAAATCTGAGACTACTATAATAGTAGTCTGGGGCAAATGCACTATGAACTACAACTGCAGGCAGGATTATACCCATTTAATCTTTAAAAACCCAAACTGTACAACTTCTGATCTTTTAATTCTCATAAAAAATATTTTTTATCGATGAAAGTCAGATTTCCGGTGATGATATGCTATGATGAAGTGTTCATTTATTATATCCTCATAATTCTTGTACGGGAAATAACAATTTCATGCTGGGCTTGCTTTTGATAAGAATTAATTTTACAATTCAATGTACATTTAAAGCATGTGTTTATGTAACTGTTTTCTTTAAGTGACATGTTTATGGCCTAATTAAAACCTCTGATTGTCTTTAATCTGTTGATCATTCGATCTCAGGTTAATTAGTGTCATCACTACACAGGAGCAATAATTTAAATGTTTACTTTGCAATTTCCTTCAATCGAGACAATTTGTAACCTTCGTTTCTAATGGCTTCAAATCTACGCTCTATTCGTTTTTTTTTTAGAAAACTAAAATCCACGAAATTAAAAACCCACGAACATGTAACTTTTGCTCTAACCACGAAAATTGATACCCACGAATTAAAGTACTTTTACAGTAGATTGGTTATCTGTCGGACTAGTCTACATTTAAAGGAGGGTAGTTTACCTAACCTAACAATAACTTCACGGTTCAGCTAGCAAGCAAGCTAACCAAAGACATTACCTTTGCCTACACACTCATTGAAATCGGCTGTAAAAGCTTTATATTTTAGAAGGGGGAAGACCTGGATGTTTCATACTTTGTATATAGATGCCATATGTTACCAAGTTTCCGTCTGTCACATGTGCATTGTCCTCATTTTCATGGTTCAGTGACTACTTGAAAAAAAAGTTAAGATTTTTTGTAATGTTAATTTCTCTCTTATTATGAGTAATAGGATAACTATATTTGGTATGTGCATACCTTGCAAGGTCCTCATGCCCGTCGGACAGTTTTCATTTGACCTCGACCTCATTTCATGGATCAGTGAACAAGGTAAAGTTTTGGTGGTCAAGTCCATATCTCAGATACTATAAGCAATAGGTCTAGTATATTTGGTGTATGGAAGGATTGTAAGGAGTACATGTCCAACTGGCAGGTGTCATCTGACCTTGACCTCATTTTCATGGTTCAGTGGTTATAGTTAAGTTTTTATACGACCGAAAATTTTTGCGGTCGTATATTGGTATGACGTTGGCGTCGTCGTCGTCGTCCGAAGACATTTGGTTTTCGCACTATAACTTTAGTATAAGTGAATAGAAATCTATGAAATTTAAACACAAGGTTTATGACCACAAAAGGAAGGTTGGGATTGATTTTGGGAGTTTTGGTCCCAACAGTTTAAGAATTAGGGGCCAAAAAAGGGCCCAATAAGCATTTTTCTTGGTTTTCGCACAATAACTCTAGTATAAGTGAATAGAAATCTATGAAATTTTAACACAAGGTTTATGACCACAAAAGGAAGGTTGGGATTGATTTTGGGAGTTTTGGTCCCAACAGTTTAGGAACTAGGGGCCAAAAGGGTCCAAAATTAAACTTTGTTTGATTTCATCAAAAATTGAACTATTGGGGTTCTTTGATATGCCGAATCTAACCGTGTATTTAGATTCTTAATTTTTGGTCCCGTTTTCAAATTGGTCTACATTAAGGTCCAAAGGGTCCAAAATTAAACTTAGTTTGATTTTAACAAAAATTGAATTCTTGGGGTTCTTTGATATGCTGAATCTAAACATGTACTTAGTTTTTTGATTATGGGCCCAGTTTTCAAGTTGGTCCAAATCAGGGTCCAAAATTAAACTTTGTTTGATTTCAACAAAAATTGAATATATGGGGTTCTTTGATATGCTGAATCTAACCATGTATTTAGATTTTTGATATTTGGGCCCGGTTATCAAATTGGTCCACATTGAGGTTTAAAGGGTCCAAAATTGAACTTTATTTGATTTCATCAAAAATTGAATTCTTGGGGTTCTTTGATATGCTGAATCTAACCATGTATTTAGATTTTAGATATTGGAATACCACAAAGGGATGGTAAGAATTGTCTTTGGGAGTTATGGCTCAAACCGTTAAGGAATAAGGTGCAAAAAAGGGGTAAAAAGGGTTTCCAGGTTAATGGACAATTAAGTACAAAACATAATTTAAAAGGCAGTGTAAGGTTGGTAATTGAAACTCATTTGAATATCTCACCTAAACTGCTTTTGTTATGTATATTGAAATTGCCAAAACTTTATTATTAATAAATTCCATTGAAATTTGCCAATAACTTTAGTTTAATGAACTTCACTGGAAATTTGCCAATATAAAATGTTGCTGGTGAAGCTTTTTGTTTATCTCACCTAAACTGCTTGTAAATTATGTATATTGAAATTTGCCAAAAACTTTATTATTAAATTTCTGATTTATATATAAAAGCAAATAATAATGATAAGGCAAGAGATACGCACCAAACAGGATGTGTAAATTATTATATTAAGTATTGTGCAATAGCAAGAAATTTTCAATTGCACAGTATTGCGCAATAGCAAGAAATCTTCAATTGCACAGTATTGTGCAATAGCAAGAAATCTTCAATTGCACAATATTGCGCAATAGCAAGAAATCTTCAATTGCACAGTATTGCGCAATAGCAAGAAATATCCAATAGCACAATATTGCACAATAGCAAGAAATCTTCAATTTCACAGTATTGCGCAATAGCAAGAAATATTGAATTGCACAGTATTGCGCAATTGCAAGAAATCTTTTGCACAGTATTGTGCAATAGCAAGAAATCTTCAATTGAAATTTAATACAAATTTTTTAACCCATTTAACATTTTTAGATAATTCACCACATTTATTTTGTGTCAGAAACCTATATTATGTCAAAAATTTGATCACAATCCAAATTCAGACAGTATCAAGCTTGAATATTGTGTCCAAACTTGCACCAACTGTTCAGGGTTCGACCTCTGCGGTTGTATCAGGCTGCGCTCAGTGAAGCATTTTATTGTGTTTTGGTCTGTTTTTCATATAATGTATGCAATAGGTCTACTATATTTGTTGTATGGAATGATTGTAAGGTGTACGGTACATGTCCAACTGGCAGGTGTCATCTGACCTTGACCTCATTTTCATGGTTCAGTGGTCAAAGTTTAGTTTTTGAGTTTTGGTCTTTTTTTCTAATACTATATGCAATTGGTCAACTATATTTGGTGTATGGACATATTTTATGATGTACATTTCAGTCACGCAGGTTTTATTTGACCTTGACCTCATTTTCACAGTTCATTGCTCAGTGCTAAGTTTTTGTGTTTTGGTCTGTTTTTCTTAAACTATAAGCAACAAGTCAACTATATTTGTTGTAAGGAAGGATTGTAAGCTGTACATGTCTGCCTGGCATGGTTCATCTGACCTTGACCTCATTTTCATGGTTCATTGGTCAATGTTTAGTTTTCTTGGTTAAGTCTGTTTCTTAACAACTATAAGCAATAAGTCAACTATATTTAGTGTATTGAATGATTGTAAGGTGTACATGTATTTCTCATTTGGTTTCTATGACCTTGACCTCATTTTCTTGGATCATGTTAAGTTTATGTGATAGTTGTAGTAAAGCTTTATATTTAGGACTATCAACATAATATCAATGGTTAGTAAAGAAGGCGAGACATTTCAGCGTGTGCACTCTTGTTTTAAGATATGGTCACTTGAAATCACAAATTCTTGTGAGAAGGGAAGTCACTGAAATCTCAATTGGGGATAATGTATGTAAAATAGCACTGCAATCTATTTTACCAGATTTCAATCTAGTTTATGTTTGTAAAATGAGAAATATATGGTTAACTGGATATATAATTTCGATGCATTGATTAAGAAGAACACAGGAGTAAAAAATGTTAGAGATAATCCGTGAATATCCTAGGAAAAAGGCAGAGGAGTAACAAAATTTTAGGGAAAATTCCTGAATACACTAGGAAAAAAGCAGAGGAGTTACAAAATATTAGGGATAATCCCTGAATACACTAGGAAAAAAGCAGAGAAGTTACAAAATATTAGGGACAATCCCTGAATATCCTAATTACTTTACTCTATTTTACAGATATTCTACCAACAAAATCGTTCCAAGAGTTGATATCTACCAACACAACAGAGAAAGATGGAGAAGGCTGGGAACCATTGTGGGTCCTGAGATATTCTGTCTTGGTAAAGTGTCGTGGAATCATTAAAACTAAAGGATATATCATGAAAGGCTACAGGGACACAAAGAAAAGGAAATAGACATTCATCTACTTATCATTATTAAACTTTAAAATTATAGAGCTGACATGTATGCTTTCAAATCTTTTACCTATATTCAGTAAGGATTTGTGAGCAAAAGATATAATAGCTCATTGATATTTCATGATTTATCTTGCGCTCATTGTTACACAAAAATTAGATCATTTGAAAATGGAAACACTCCATACATTAATTTTCATATGTGCATTTCCTTCAAGAATTTTTTTTTCCTAATTGATTTCAGCATCACAGTAGAAACTATTTGACATAAATTATTAGTAGGACTGAATTCAAACAGAGTAATGTACCACTATAATGTATTAATTTTGTATGGGAAAATGGGAAATAGAATGAGTAATTTACTAAACTCACCAATATATGTAATGACAGGGTAAAGCGATGATGAGTGGATGGTAAATAGAAACGGTGCTTCATGTATTACTACAGATTGTTGTATATTAGATGATGTATAATTGTCTTTCTGTTTCTCCTTATTTTATACAGTGGCATTTTTTTCCCCAACAATTTCGTTTCTCATGTAATTGTGAGACAGAGTTATCAAAGTGTGTTTGCTTAATTTTACTGGACAATTATTTCAGTAGCATAAATTTAATTTTTTTTAAATTTTCAAATGGTTTTAAATCATGATGACCTCCATAATTTCATTGCTTCATTTTTCAGTAGGACACTCAAATATGAAAAATATGAAAAATAAGATGTGGTATGATGCAAATGAGACAACTATCCAAAAGAGACCAACAAAAAAAAAGTTTTAAAAAGTTAATGTATCAGATTCTTGAGAAAGTTTAGCCAATTCTCTTTTTTTCAAAATTGTTTTGAAATTGTCAGAATTTAAAATAAGAAATAAACATAAGTAAAATTAAATTAGATAAAAAGAAAAGTGTCCAAAACTTATTTTTCTGAAAAATTAATAGAATATATGCAGTGGGTAGCATGTTTGGTCTTTATGTTTTTACAAATATTCTAATTACATTGAATCTTTTGTTTATGTAAAAAAACTTTAAATAGTTATCTATATTTATTTAAAATTGCTGAATGTTTTAAGTAGCAGAAACCAACAAGAAGAAACACTTTGTACTTTGTTTCTCAAGATATTTATTAATATGGATGGATCACATGAATGTGTGTTAAAAATTTGTGTATTTTTAGTTAGTTATATTTATAGGATAATCCTACACTATTATCTATATTGTATGTACTTGTTGTTATTCTATACAGATAAATAAACTTTTAATTAGATCTCAGTATATTTTATTTTTTATAAGTCCCCTACAGACGAAGTCGAAGGGGACTTTAGGTTTGCACTCTGTCCGTCTGTCTGTCTGTCCATCCGTCAGTCCAGCAAATTAGTTTTCCACACTTTTTTCTTCGCACTTAAAGATATTGATTTGATATTTGGTATATAGTTTTATCATGACAAGATACAGATCATGTTTGAATTTTGTTCCAGCCTGATGATTGGGTCCAGAGCTATGGTCCTTGGACTTAGAAAATTCACTCAAATAATCAGTTTCCCGCACTTTTTTTCGGCATGCATGAAGATATTGATTTGATAATTTGTATATAGTTTTATCATGACAAGTTACAGATCAAGTTCGAATTTTGTTCCAGCACGATGATTTTGTGCAGAGTTATGGTCCTTGGACTTAGAAAATTCACTCAAATAATCAGTTTTCCACACTTTTTTTGTCATGTTTGAAGATATTGACTTGATATTTGTTATATAGTTTACACCATGACAAGTTATAAATCAAGTTAGCATTTTGTTCCAGTACAATGAATTCTTAACCGGTAGGGGACTATGTATTGCCATGCAATACTCTCAGAATGCTTGTTTTATTGTATAAATTATAAAGAGTATGGAATGATGAATCATTTTCTCCTGGCTGCAACAAATGTAACAAGGAAGGTTTGAGTTGTGTCTGTCATTACCTTTTGGTACCAAAGCCTAAAAGTAAATAAAAAGAGTTGTATGGTAAATATTCTGAAACAACAACTCATCAACCACAATAAAAAAACATGAAGACATGGTATGAGTAATGCTGGGTAAATATTCTGAAATAACAACTCATCAACCACAATAAAAAGACATGAAGACATGGTATGAGTAATGCTGGGTAAATATTCTGAAATAACAACTCATCAACCACAATAAAAAGACATGAAGACATGGTATGAGCAATGCTGGGTAAATATTCTGAAATAACAACTCGTCAATCACAATAAAAAGACATGAAGACATGGTATGAACAATGCTGGGTAAATATTCTGAAATAACAACCTCGTCAATCACAATAAAAAGACATGAAGACATGGTAAAAACAATGCTGGGTAAATATTCTGAAATAACAACTCATCAATCACAATAAAAAGACATGAAGACATGGTATGAGCAATGCTGGGTTAATATTATGAATCAATAACTCATCAACTACACTAGCTGCTGAATTTGTATTTTTCTTGATTTTAAACAAAACAGATAGTTCTGTACACTCATCTGAATTGAATAAATAAAATTCTTGAAGTCTTCGAATAAATGAAAAGTTTCTGTGTTTGTTGGAAATAACAATATTTCCTTTAGATGGCCATCTACTTAGCAGCAACTCCCTATCACGGAAATACCAATAGGAAACTTACCAGTGTAATAACTTATTAACCGAAATACACATACCAGTTGGTACTGCTACATCAAACCGTGTATCCTGATCCGAAATCCGAGATCAAGTCCACCCTCCCCCTGATAGATTGGCATGGGGAAAATGGCCGCGTATAGGACACCGGTGTTCACAAATTTCATTCATCAAATATACTAGTAGTTAAATATGGAAGCACATTTAATAATGGGGAAGAAAACAAATGATCTTATTCGCGACACAAAATCATTTCACGCACTTTACTAAACACAGGGAAGGCAAAGACACAACACTTTTATTTCTGTTCTTGTTTACAGAGTTACAGCAATCCTTCAAAATGGAGAAAAGCTCGCATCTTACTTCAATCTTCAGACGGTCTATCGTCCTGGTTTTAGTGAAATTCTTTGCTTAATGTTAAATATTTGTGATAACTGATACAAAACTAGAAGAAAAATGGGAAACAGTTGATATCTCAAATACAGCGCGAAATTATAGAATGTTAATTTACAAGTCTCTTCACCTGGTTAATATATATCATTCTTTTACACATGCACTGTATATTATGTTGTTGTATATATGTATTGTCTCTATAACTATGTCATTAGTAGATATGTAAATAATTCATTCCTTCAAAAAAAAAAAAAAAAAAAAAATACCCAAAAGAAAACAAAGATCGATGAAGCGAAAAGAGGGAGACATTATTCTTTAATTCTTATATACCTTTTCAAATCGCTGTTATCTCTATCTCCGGAGAAAATTTGGTTGTGCATAATGTCTTTAGCTTGAAATTCATACATAATGATTAGTTAAATGACTGAAGTTGGCTAATACATATTTATTTGAAACAATTATGTACAGTGAATTCTAACATTTCGAAGTACAGACCAAATATGCTTTGTTTGCAGAGGCGGATTTAGAGGGTTTTTTCAGGGGGCGAAAAAATTTGGTTGATTATATAGGGAATCACTGAAGCATGACTGGAGCGGGGCCCCTCTTAGGCAGTCAGTGGGCCCCACTTATGAAAATTTCTGGATCCGCCACTGGTTTGTATGATTTAAAGAACAAACCAACATGTTTTAAATCTCGTAAGAAATAAGTAATTACCTGTATCTACTAACATTTTTTTTTCATGACAACATTAAAATCCTGTTATCATGTATAAATATTTAAGAAAACACGGTTGTTAACTGAACCGAATCTAAACCTACCGCATGACCCATCATTTATAAAACAATACACATTTTTAATGTTTCGTTAGAAAAAAAAAACATTATTTGTTATTAAAACGACAATACGCAAGGCCATTATTGACTACAACAAAAAGCTTTGATAACCAGCATAAGGAGTGAATTAAAACTTTGATAACCAGCATAAGGAGTGAATTAAAAGTAAACATTTTCACGCTATTTTCCGTTTAACATTGTGAAGACAGCTAATTTTTCTTACAAAAACACTAGCTAAAAAAGGAGCGTCGATAGATATTAAAGGAACTCGTATGTCGACACTACTATAGCAAAAAAAAAAAAAAAAAAAACGAAAAGCGACCAAAATATATTCAAACAACAGTATACAACATAAACAACTAGGCACTGAGCAACACGAACCCCACCAAACCCCGGGGTGATCTCAGGTCCTGCGGAAGAGTAAGCAGATCCTGCTCCACATGCAGCAACCTTTGTGTTGCTCCTGCATGTCCAAAACTTGTGATAAATCTAATTAGGTATGTCAAAATCGAGGAACAGAGGTAGAATTGTGGTTAAGACAATTAGAACATATCCGTCGTAATCTGTGAAACATATATTGCATAACGGTCAAACAACTCGTGATAGTGTCCGTAAATTTTTCGACGGTATGATTTCAACTTCGCCACTTGGAACTCTTGGTTTTATAGCGCCCTTGTAACATTTTTAAGCCTCAACCCTCTACCAAGGAAATCATGATAGGAAATGTAAACCCTGGAATTCCGTATCAGCTTGGAGATATACCCTCTATATGCAGGCGCTGCAATAATGTTGCTACACTGAGATTGAAACTTCAAAATCGGGAAGCTGATTTCATCTCTTTTGTAGCAATGTTTTGTTCTCAACCGCCCCTCGTTGTCAATTTCTAAATGCAAGTCAAGATACGAGACAGACATAATTGTATAGATCTGTTGTTTACTTAATTTCAAGTTTGATGGGATAGATGCGTTCAAGATAGTAACCAAACTTTAAATTATTCAGTCAAATGATTTCATATATATTTTCTCGTTCTTAACTTCACCGATAAAGCAGGGCTCATATTCATATCACATGATACCACATTTTAGTTCTGATATGGATGTAATATTTTCCACTGAACGTTAAATACCAATCCATCCATCTTTCCGGTAGCAGCATCATATTCATTTATGACCATGATATGATTATTGTTGCTGCTTACAATGAAGTTATTGAGCTATGGATTATTTAAGGTAAAGTTAAAATCGTTTCTTCGAAAGTTTCACAGATATCTTCATGACTTGGTTGACCATTACTGCATTATGCACAGATGACCACGGATATGTTCATATTCCGCCCCTTCCTCATTCTTAACTTCCCTGATTAAGACTTATCACACCTATTTTTTATACACAATAAGAGTGATGATGTCACGAGTGGAGTATAAACTGCTTACGTCTCAGGATCGCAGGAGTTCAGCTCCGGTTTTTGTTTGGGTTCGCGTTGCTCAGTCATTGGTTTCCTGTATAGTGTTTTGTGTGTACATCTTTTTCTGTTAGTTATACTGTTGTCTATCATGGTTTCGATTACCCCCCTTGTTATCTTCACCACTTTTTATTTGATTACCCCCTTTGGTATCTTCATCACTTTTTATCTGATTACCCCCCTTTGTTATCTTCACCACTTTTTATTTGATAACCCCTTTGTTATCTTCACCACTTTTTATTTTATTACCCTCCTTTGGTATCTCTACCACTTTTTATTTGATTACCCCCTTTGGTATCTTCATCACTTTTTATCTGATTACCCCCCTTTGTTATCTTCACCACTTTTTATTTGATAAACCCTTTGTTATCTTCACCACTTTTTATTTGATACCCCCTTCGTTATCTTCACCACTTTTTATTTGATTACCCCCCCTTTGTTATCTTCACCACTTTTTATTTGATTACCCCCTTTGTTATCTTCATCACTTTACATTTGATTGCCCCTCCCCTTTTGGTATTTTCACCACTTTTTATTTGATACCTCCCCTTTGTTATCTTCACCACTTTTTATTTGATTACCCCCTTGTTATCTTCACCACGTTTTATTTGATTACCCCCTTTGGTATCTTCACCACTTATTTGATTACCCCTTTGTTATCTTCACACTTTTATTTGATTACCCCTTTGTTATCTTCAGCACTTTTATTTGATTACCCCTTTGTTATCTTCACCTCTTTTTATTTGATTGCCCCTTTGGTATCTTCACCACTTTTATTTGAATACTCCTTTGTTATCTTCACCACTTTTTATTTTATTACCCCCTTCTTGGTATCTTCCAGGCATGGGGTGAATTACATTGCAATGTAATGCATTATATTACAATTACTTTGAAAAACATGCATTAAATTACAATTACAATTACATGCATTTATCAAAGTAATGCATTATATTACAATTACTTTTGCAAAGTAATGCATTGAATTACACATTACATTTTGTAAAAAAATTATCAAGTGAAAAGAAAAATCAAACTTTGTGAAAAACAATATGAAGTCACAAAAGATTCTAGCATATGTATTAAATTAAAGTAGACATGTAAAAGCTCTATTCAATACAAATATAACATTTTACATTATCTGATTATAAGGATTTCAAAAGGTTTCATCCATCATGCACATTCTATCAGACCTGAACACTTTCAAATGATATTTCTGAGTACCCTACTGTTTCACAAAACCTATCAAAGTTGATTGCTCTTCTATCTTTGGTTTTAATGTTTCAAGGTATTCATCTCTGTGTTTTCTCTAAAAGAAATTTCAGAGATGAAGTTTAATCTTATTTTAACTTAATGTTAACTTAACTATTATAAATATACATTTTTTTAATTTCAATCAAAACATTTACTGAGAATTTCTTTACTAATTAAATTATAAAAATTATATAATAAAACATAGAGCTTGATCTGTGCAAACCAAGTGTCAAAGTGGTGAAAAGATTAATTGTAAAACTAATTAGTGTTTTATGTCAATGTTCAATTATCCAGCTAGTGATTTATGTAAAGTGTGAAAAATAAATAGAAAATCAATATTCAAATGATTATGTTCTTCAATAGTTAATCAAGAAATCTTAAATATAGTTTGAGTTAGATATCCAACAATCTGTTAAAGAGTATGTAAAAAAGTAATGCCATGTAATGCATGAAATTACATAACTTTTTGTTAAAGTAATGCATTAAATTACAATTACATGAAAACAAAAATTGCTGCATTACACATTACATGCAATTACTTAGAAAAATGTAATGCATTCCCCTGCATTACAATTACAAATTTGCATTACCCCATGCCTGGTATCTTCATCACTTAAAATTACATTTGATGCCCCCCCTTTTGATATCTTCACCACTTTTTATTTGATTACCCCTTTATTATCTTCACCACTTTTTATTTTATTACCCTCCCCTTTTGGTATCATCACCACTTTTATTTGGTTACCCCTTTAGTATCTTCACCACTTTTTATTTGATTACCCCTTTGTTATCTTCACCACTTTTTATTTGATTACCCCTTTGTTATCTTCACCACTTTTTATTTGATTATCCCTCCCTTTGGTATCTTCACCACTTTTAAGTATTGTTATAACGGTAGGTATGTTTTTTGTTGAGAGTGTTTTCGCAGCAACACACCCTATCACCAAGGAGACATCAAGAGTCATCAAATAAACAATTCTTGAGATCCCTGAGTCGGTTTCACAAAAACTTACGACTACGATTGATCGTAAGTATACTGAATTGTTCATGACTAACGATCAATCTTAGTCTTAAGTTTTTCTTTGTAAACCTGACTCAGGACTCTAAACAAGTATAATTCTAATGACAAGATGCATTAAAGACCTTTGATTTTAATGTCATCTCTTTAGATTCAAACTTACCCTTCTCGTGTTTATACATCCTTGGGTTTCACGTTTGGGTTTGATCGTTTCTGATGACGGTAAATCCAGAAAAAAAGCGCCTCGAAAGCATAAAATAATAAAGTGTGTGTGTTATTTTACTTGCGCTTGGTCGATACCACTGCTGGTGGATTGTTGGTCGTCGAGGGTAACATTAACTCAGTAGTCAGTCTTTCAGTACTGACATGATTTAAAACAAACTTCTTCTAGGTCCCTTTGGTCAGTTATCTCTTCACATAGATATAAGAAGATGTGGTATGAGTGCCAATGAGACAACTCTCCATCCAAGTCAAAATTTATAAAAGTAAACCATTATAGGTCAAAGTACGGTCTTCAACACGGAGCCTTGGCTCACACCGAACAGTAAGCTATAAAGGACCCCAAAATTACTAGTGTAAAATCATTCAAACGGGAAAACCAACGGTCTAATCTATATAAAAAACGAGAAACGAGAAACACTTATGAACCACATCAACAAACGACAACTACTGAACATCAGATTCCTGACTTAGGACAGGTGCAAACAAATGCAGCGGGTTTAAACGTTTTAATGGTACCAAACCTTCACCCTTTTTCTGAAACAATAGTGTAACATCACAAGATAGAAAGACACACTATAAAATATCAACTGAAATAGCTTAACTCAATCAAAGGACATATTAACACCATTGAACATACACTGAACAAATAAATTTGACCTATGATACAATGTAAATACATGTTTAGATTTTATAGGCTTTCAAATGTTGGGGTTTGAGGTTAAAGGTCTTGTGTTATCTGATAGACCTCAACAAATTAAAGAAGATGTGAGGTGTATTCTACGGCTTGAACACATTAAAGAAGATGTGAGGTGTATCCTACGGCTTTGAACACATTAAAAAAAATGTGAGGTATATCCTACGGCTTGAACACATTAAAGAAGATGTGTTGTATATCCTACGGCTTGAACACATTAAAGAAGATGTGAGGTTTATCCTACAGCTTGAACACATTAAAGACGATGTGAGGTGTATCGTACGGCTTTGAACACATTAAAGAAGATGTGAGGTGTATCCTACGGCTTGAACACATTAAAGAAGATGTGATGTGTATCCTACGGCTTGAACACATTAAAGAGGATGTGAGGTGTATCCTGCGGCTTGAACACATAAAAGAAAATGTGAGGTGTATCCTACGGCTTGAACACATTAACGAAGATGTGAGGTATATCCTACGGCTTGAACACATTAAAGAAGATGTGAGGTGTATCGTACGGCTTTGAACACATTAAAGAAGATGTGAGGTGTATCCTACGGCTTGAACACATTAAAGAAGATGTGATGTTTATCCTACGGCTTGAACACATTAAAGAGGATGTGAGGTGTATCCTGCGGCTTGAACACATAAAAGAAAATATGTGAGGTGTATCCTACGGCTTGAACACATTAAAGAAGATGTGAGGTATATCCTACGGCTTGAACACATTAAAGAAGATGTGAGGTGTATCCTGCGGCTTGAACACATTAAAGAAGATGTGAGGTGTATCGTACGGCTTTGAACACATTAAAGAAGATGTGAGGTGTATCCTACGGCTTGAACACATTAAAGAAGATGTGATGTTTATCCTACGGCTTGAACACATTAAAGAGGATGTGAGGTGTATCCTGCGGCTTGAACACATAAAGGAAAAAATGTGAGGTGTATCCTACGGCTTGAACACATTAAAGAAGATGTGAGGTATATCCTACGGCTTGAACACATTAAAGAAGATGTGAGGTGTATCCTGCGGCTTGAACACATTAAAGAAGATGTGAGGTGTATCGTACGGCTTTGAACACATTAAAGAAGATGTGAGGTATATCCTACGACTTGAACACATTAAAGAAGATGTGAGGTATATCCTACGGCTTGAAAACATTAAAGAAGATGTGAGATATATCCTACGACTTGAACACATTAAAGAAGATGTGAGGTATATCCTACGACTTGAACACATTAAAAAAGATGTGAGGTATATTCTACGGCTTGAACACATTAAAGAAGATGTGAGATATATCCTACGGCTTGAACACACTAAAGAAGATGTGAGGTATCCTACGGCTTGAACAAATTAAAGCACAGGAACAGCACTTTTATGGCTTTTCTTTATTTAGGTTTCATTTTCTATTTCATTTTGCGATATATCATTCAAATAAAAGTTAAAATCAAAATTGCCAGTGAGCAAAAAGCAATGAAATTCCCAAAATAAAAATCTTGATAAATATTTCCATGCACCCCATGTGTTGTTGGAAAGTCTTCATTGTATGGTACGAACAAGACCAAAACTATAGGACGTTCTAGGAGCAACGGCATAACTTACTTCCATAAAACGGGCCGGAAACAACCAAAAAGGAATAAGGTCAATTTTCCCTGTGGGAGTTTCAACCTTACTTTTGTTACAATTACATAATTCGTGAACTGGTAAGTCAGAGACAAAATGTGTATGGGTATTTTGAATAAGGGTCAATTGAGGTATACCTTTTCAGGAAGCGAGTACCAAGGGTTCCTTCAGTTGTACATTTACACTGTACCTGTATTAGCATTATAAACACTTCCTTAGTATGTGTCTGTTAATGGAATTTTATAGCCCTTTCAATATATGGTATTCACACACCACACTGAATATACATATTTAATTCTTTTCATCTGCATGTCATATTTCATCATGTGCTGTGTTAAAAAGCTAGAAGAACATGTTCTTCCTGCATCAATCCTGGAGCGTTGAGAAATTCTCTCTCGTTGCTAAACGTAAAAAAAAATATCTCGCTCATTGGTAGGGTCCGTTGACAAATGTTCTTTTGTGACTTGTGACTGAAAGCCGAAGAGGAAAGTCATCGCTCGACAAACAATTCACCAGCGACATGTTTTATGGTCTTTAGATACCAGAATAGCCATGTAGTTTTACCATTTGTATCCTATTCCTGATACTGAAATTTTGACTGAGTGTGGATTCGCATGGCGGGTGATGCGACAATACGCAAGGCCATTATTGACTACAACAAAAAGCTTTGATAACCAGCATAAGGAGTGAATTAAAACTTTGATAACCAGCATAAGGAGTGAATTAAAGTAAACATTTTCACGCTATTTTCCGTTTAACATTGTGAAGACAGCTAATTTTTCTTACAAAACACTAGCTAAAAAAGGAGCGTCGATAGATATTAAAGGAACTCGTATGTCGACACTACTATATAGCAAAAAAAAAAAAAAAAAAAAACGAAAAGCGACCAAAATATATTCAAACAACAGTATACAACATAAACAACTAGGCACTGAGCAACACGAACCCCACCAAACCCCGGGGTGATCTCAGGTCCTGCGGAAGAGTAAGCAGATCCTGCTCCACATGCAGCAACCTTTGTGTTGCTCCTGCATGTCCAAAACTTGTGATAAATCTAATTAGGTATGTCAAAATCGAGGAACAGAGGTAGAATTGTGGTTAAGACAATTAGAACATATCCGTCGTAATCTGTGAAACATATATTGCATAACGGTCAAACAACTCGTGATAGTGTCCGTAAATTTTTCGACGGTATGATTTCAACTTCGCCACTTGGAACTCTTGGTTTTATAGCGCCCTTGTAACATTTTTAAGCCTCAACCCTCTACCAAGGAAATCATGATAGGAAATGTAAACCCTGGAATTCCGTATCAGCTTGGAGATATACCCTCTATATGCAGGCGCTGCAATAATGTTGCTACACTGAGATTGAAACTTCAAAATCGGGAAGCTGATTTCATCTCTTTTGTAGCAATGTTTTGTTCTCAACCGCCCTCGTTGTCAATTTCTAAATGCAAGTCAAGATACGAGACAGACATAATTGTATAGATCTGTTGTTTACTTAATTTCAAGTTTGATGGGATAGATGCGTTCAAGATAGTAACCAAACTTTAAATTATTCAGTCAAATGATTTCATATATATTTTCTCGTTCTTAACTTCACCGATAAAGCAGGGCTCATATTCATATCACATGATACCACATTTTAGTTCTGATATGGATGTAATATTTTCCACTGAACGTTAAATACCAATCCATCCATCTTTCCGGTAGCAGCATCATATTCATTTATGACCATGATATGATTATTGTTGCTGCTTACAATGAAGTTATTGAGCTATGGATTATTTAAGGTAAAGTTAAAATCGTTTCTTCGAAAGTTTCACAGATATCTTCATGACTTGGTTGACCATTACTGCATTATGCACAGATGACCACGGATATGTTCATATTCCGCCCTTCCTCATTCTTAACTTCCTGATTAAGACTTATCACACCTATTTTTATACACAATAAGAGTGATGATGTCACGAGTGGAGTATAAACTGCTTACGTCTCAGGATCGCAGGAGTTCAGCTCCGGTTTTGTTTGGGTTCGCGTTGCTCAGTCATTGGTTTCCTGTATAGTGTTTTGTGTGTACATCTTTTCTGTTAGTTATACTGTTGTCTATCATGGTTTCGATTACCCCCTTGTTATCTTCACCACTTTTATTTGATTACCCCTTTGGTATCTTCATCACTTTTATCTGATTACCCCCTTTGTTATCTTCACCACTTTTATTTGATAACCCTTTGTTATCTTCACCACTTTTATTTTATTACCCTCCTTTGGTATCTCTACCACTTTTATTTGATTACCCCTTTGGTATCTTCATCACTTTTATCTGATTACCCCTTTGTTATCTTCACCACTTTTATTTGTTAAACCCTTTGTTATCTTCACCACTTTTTATTTGATACCCCTTCGTTATCTTCACCACTTTTTATTTGATTACCCCCCCTTTGTTATCTTCACCACTTTTTATTTGATTACCCCCTTTGTTATCTTCATCACTTTACATTTGATTGCCCCTCCCCTTTTGGTATTTTCACCACTTTTTATTTGATACCTCCCCTTTGTTATCTTCACCACTTTTTATTTGATTACCCCCTTGTTATCTTCACCACGTTTTATTTGATTACCCCCTTTGGTATCTTCACCACTTATTTGATTACCCCCCTTTGTTATCTTCACACTTTTTATTTGATTACCCCCCTTTGTTATCTTCACCACTTTTTATTTGATTACCCCCCTTTGTTATCTTCACCTCTTTTTATTTGATTGCCCCCTTTGGTATCTTCACCACTTTTTATTTGAATACTCCCTTTGTTATCTTCACCACTTTTTATTTTATTACCCCCTTCTTGGTATCTTCCAGGCATGGGGTGAATTACATTGCAATGTAATGCATTATATTACAATTACTTTGAAAAACATGCATTAAATTACAATTACAATTACATGCATTTATCAAAGTAATGCATTATATTACAATTACTTTTGCAAAGTAATGCATTGAATTACACATTACATTTTGTAAAAAATTATCAAGTGAAAAGAAAAATCAAACTTTGTGAAAAACAATATGAAGTCACAAAAGATTCTAGCATATGTATTAAATTAAAGTAGACATGTAAAAGCTCTATTCAATACAAATATAACATTTTTACATTATCTGATTATAAGGATTTCAAAAGGTTTCATCCATCATGCACATTCTATCAGGCCTGAACACTTTCAAATGATATTTCTGAGTACCCTACTGTTTCACAAAACCTATCAAAGTTGATTGCTCTTCTATCTTTGGTTTTAATGTTTCAAGGTATTCATCTCTGTGTTTTCTCTAAAAGAAATTTCAGAGATGAAGTTTAATCTTATTTTAACTTAATGTTAACTTAACTATTATAAATATACATTTTTTTAATTTCAATCAAAACATTTACTGAGAATTTCTTTACTAATTAAATTATAAAAATTATATAATAAAACATAGAGCTTGATCTGTGCAAACCAAGTGTCAAAGTGGTGAAAAGATTAATTGTAAAACTAATTAGTGTTTTATGTCAATGTTCAATTATCCAGCTAGTGATTTATGTAAAGTGTGAAAATAAATAGAAAATCAATATTCAAATGATTATGTTCTTCAATAGTTAATCAAGAAATCTTAAATATAGTTTGAGTTAGATATCCAACAATCTGTTAAAGAGTATGTAAAAAGTAATGCCATGTAATGCATGAAATTACATAACTTTTGTTAAAGTAATGCATTAAATTACAATTACATGAAAACAAAATTGCTGCATTACACATTACATGCAATTACTTAGAAAATGTAATGCATTCCCTGCATTACAATTACAAATTTGCATTACCCCATGCCTGGTATCTTCATCACTTAAAATTACATTTGATGCCCCCTTTGATATCTTCACCACTTTTATTTGATTACCCCTTTATTATCTTCACCACTTTTTATTTTATTACCCCCCCTCCCCCTTTTGGTATCATCACCACTTTTTATTTGGTTACCCCCTTTAGTATCTTCACCACTTTTTATTTGATTACCCCCCTTTGTTATCTTCACCACTTTTTTATTTGATTACCCCCCTTTGTTATCTTCACCACTTTTTATTTGATTATCCCCTCCCTTTGGTATCTTCACCACTTTTAAGTATTGTTATAACGGTAGGTATGTTTTTTTGTTGAGAGTGTTTTCGCAGCAACACACCCTATCACCAAGGAGACATCAAGAGTCATCAAATAAACAATTCTTGGAGATCCCTGGAGTCGGTTTCACAAAAAAACTTACGACTACGATTGATCGTAAGTATACTGAATTGTTCATGACTAACGATCAATCTTAGTCTTAAGTTTTTCTTTGTAAACCCGACTCCAGGACTCTAAACAAGTATAATTCTAATGACAAGATGCATTAAAGACCTTTGATTTTAATGTCATCTCTTTAGATTCAAACTTACCCTTCTCGTGTTTATACATCCTTGGGTTTCACGTTTGGGTTTGATCGTTTCTGATGACGGTAAATCCAGAAAAAAAGCGCCTCGAAAGCATAAAATAATAAAGTGTGTGTGTTATTTTACTTGCGCTTGGTCGATACCACTGCTGGTGGATTGTTGGTCGTCGAGGGTAACATTAACTCAGTAGTCAGTCTTTCAGTACTGACATGATTTAAAACAAACTTCTTCTAGGTCCCTTTTGGTCAGTTATCTCTTCACATAGATATAAGAAGATGTGGTATGAGTGCCAATGAGACAACTCTCCATCCAAGTCAAAATTTATAAAAGTAAACCATTATAGGTCAAAGTACGGTCTTCAACACGGAGCCTTGGCTCACACCGAACAGTAAGCTATAAAGGACCCCAAAAATTACTAGTGTAAAATCATTCAAACGGGAAAACCAACGGTCTAATCTATATAAAAAACGAGAAACGAGAAACACTTATGAACCACATCAACAAACGACAACTACTGAACATCAGATTCCTGACTTAGGACAGGTGCAAACAAATGCAGCGGGTTTAAACGTTTTAATGGTACCAAACCTTCACCCTTTTTCTGAAACAATAGTGTAACATCACAAGATAGAAAGACACACTATAAAATATCAACTGAAATAGCTTAACTCAATCAAAGGACATATTAACACCATTGAACATACACTGAACAAATAAATTTGACCTATGATACAATGTAAATACATGTTTAGATTTTATAGGCTTTCAAATGTTGGGGTTTGAGGTTAAAGGTCTTGTGTTATCTGATAGACCTCAACAAATTAAAGAAGATGTGAGGTGTATCCTACGGCTTGAACACATTAAAGAAGATGTGAGGTATATCCTACGGCTTGAACACATTAAAGAAGATGTGAGGTATATCCTACGGCTTGAACACATTAAAGAAGATGTGTTGTATATCCTACGGCTTGAACACATTAAAGAAGATGTGAGGTTTATCCTACAGCTTGAACACATTAAAGACGATGTGAGGTGTATCGTACGGCTTTGAACACATTAAAGAAGATGTGAGGTGTATCCTACGGCTTGAACACATTAAAGAAGATGTGATGTGTATCCTACGGCTTGAACACATTAAAGAGGATGTGAGGTGTATCCTGCGGCTTGAACACATAAAAGAAAATGTGAGGTGTATCCTACGGCTTGAACACATTAACGAAGATGTGAGGTATATCCTACGGCTTGAACACATTAAAGAAGATGTGAGGTGTATCGTACGGCTTTGAACACATTAAAGAAGATGTGAGGTGTATCCTACGGCTTGAACACATTAAAGAAGATGTGATGTTTATCCTACGGCTTGAACACATTAAAGAGGATGTGAGGTGTATCCTGCGGCTTGAACACATAAAAGAAAATATGTGAGGTGTATCCTACGGCTTGAACACATTAAAGAAGATGTGAGGTATATCCTACGGCTTGAACACATTAAAGAAGATGTGAGGTGTATCCTGCGGCTTGAACACATTAAAGAAGATGTGAGGTGTATCGTACGGCTTTGAACACATTAAAGAAGATGTGAGGTGTATCCTACGGCTTGAACACATTAAAGAAGATGTGATGTTTATCCTACGGCTTGAACACATTAAAGAGGATGTGAGGTGTATCCTGCGGCTTGAACACATAAAGGAAAAATGCGAGGTGTATCCTACGGCTTGAACACATTAAAGAAGATGTGAGGTATATCCTACGGCTTGAACACATTAAAGAAGATGTGAGGTGTATCCTGCGGCTTGAACACATTAAAGAAGATGTGAGGTGTATCGTACGGCTTTGAACACATTAAAGAAGATGTGAGGTATATCCTACGACTTGAACACATTAAAGAAGATGTGAGGTATATCCTACGGCTTGAAAACATTAAAGAAGATGTGAGATATATCCTACGACTTGAACACATTAAAGAAGATGTGAGGTATATCCTACGACTTGAACACATTAAAAAAGATGTGAGGTATATTCTACGGCTTGAACACATTAAAGAAGATGTGAGGTATATCCTACGGCTTGAACACACTAAAGAAGATGTGAGGTATCCTACGGCTTGAACAAATTAAAGCACAGGAACAGCACTTTTATGGCTTTTCTTTATTTAGGTTTCATTTTCTATTTCATTTTGCGATATATCATTCAAATAAAAGTTAAAATCAAAATTGCCAGTGAGCAAAAAGCAATGAAATTCCCCAAAAATAAAAAATCTTGATAAATATTTCCATGCACCCCACATGTGTTGTTGGAAAGTCTTCATTGTATGGTACGAACAAGACCAAAACTATAGGACGTTCTAGGAGCAACGGCATAACTTACTTCCATAAAACGGGCCGGAAACAACCAAAAAGGAATAAGGTCAATTTTCCCTGTGGGAGTTTCAACCTTACTTTTGTTACAATTACATAATTCGTGAACTGGTAAGTCAGAGACAAAATGTGTATGGGTATTTTGAATAAGGGTCAATTGAGGTATACCTTTTCAGGAAGCGAGTACCAAGGGTTCCTTCAGTTGTACATTTACACTGTACCTGTATTAGCATTATAAACACTTCCTTAGTATGTGTCTGTTAATGGAATTTTATAGCCCTTTCAATATATGGTATTCACACACCACACTGAATATACATATTTAATTCTTTTCATCTGCATGTCATATTTCATCATGTGCTGTGTTAAAAAGCTAGAAGAACATGTTCTTCCTGCATCAATCCTGGAGCGTTGAGAAATTCTCTCTCGTTGCTAAACGTAAAAAAAAATATCTCGCTCATTGGTAGGGTCCGTTGACAAATGTTCTTTTGTGACTTGTGACTGAAAGCCGAAGAGGAAAGTCATCGCTCGACAAACAATTCACCAGCGACATGTTTTATGGTCTTTAGATACCAGAATAGCCATGTAGTTTTACCATTTGTATCCTATTCCTGATACTGAAATTTTGACTGAGTGTGGATTCGCATGGCGGGTGATGCATGCATTACAGTAAACTTGCCTGTTCTCGCTCACCATGGAGTTCATGCGATTCCCTCAGTTTTTGTGTTTTTTTCTGCAATTTGTATCTTTCTAATGGATTTATCAGATTTGAAGCATCGGTTAATTGCTGTTCTAACACTAATTAAACTTTTTTTTATACACTAATAAAGCTATACTTCAAAGCGTGATGATGAGGCTTTGGTCACAATAGCGATTTTCTATTCAATAAAAGGATTCTACGATTTCAAGACCACGATTGCAGGTTTTGCAAGATAATAAACATCGGTTAACTGCTGTTCAAACACTAATTAAACTTTTTTTATACACTAGTAAAGCTGTATTTTAAAGCGTGTCGATGAAGCTTTGGTCACAATAGCGGTTTTCTATTTAATAAAAGGATTCTACGATTTCAAGACCACGATTGCAGGTTTTGCATGATAATAAAATTGAGAATGGTAATGGGGAATGTGCCAAAGAGACAACAACCTTACCAAAGAGCAGAAAACAGCCCAAGGCTACCATTGGGTCTTCAACACAGCGAGAAAATCCCGCACCCGGAGGCGGGCTTCAGCTGGCCCCTAATAAAAAATGTGTACTAGTTCAGTGAAAATGAACGTCACACTAAACTCGTTTTTAATCATTTCTCACTATATATATAGATATGATATAGTCTTTGAACAAAAATGAGTCATGTGATCTACTTGGAAGTCCTACACATGTGACCTGATAAGGTCACCACATATACGATGTTTATAAGCTCGGAGATGGTACCACATGTGTTGAGATTTTGCAGCTAAAAACCGAAAGCGGATAGTCATGCATGATCAAGTAGCGAACGTATCAAGCGATTTGCAGTACTTAGTACTATAGTTCATCTGTTTTTCTTCTGCCAGTTCTAAGAAAACTTTGCCCTTTAAATATTTTTTTGATAACCTTTGTTGCTATATAAAATATTCAAACGCATTTTTAAATCCAACATCTTTTTTAATCAAAAATATATCAGTAGGAAATTTTTAACTGATGAGATAACCGGAAAAATATGTGTGCATTCCACTAGTAGCTATTTCTACTGCCCCAGTGGCTTCAGTTACTTGTATCCAAATCTCGTCACCGACCTCTAGATTAGTGAGAACATTTCTGTTTCTTTTATCCATGGATAGCCGAGTTATCTTAGTCCGTACATTATCTCCTAATAAGACAGGATATATGATTAGATTTTAAAGTCATTGGCACTGCTGAGAAATTTCTTTCAAGTTTTCATTTTGAAAGCGTTCTGAATGCCTCGATGCGTTGGGCAATTCGGGCTTTATAACATTCAATTTTGATTCAGCCAAAAAGTTCTCTGAAATTGATATCATCAAGATGCTTCCCTTCTTTGGCAAATCATTTGTTTCGGTCGGTGGAAAGACAATGACCATGGCTATGGCAATCGACTATGCTCTCCACCTTGCCGACTTGTTTCTTTTTTAGTATGATCGAGCAGCCTTCATACATACCTTCTCATGATGGATCTTTAAAGTGTTAACACGTTACAACTTATCACTGTTCAGCTGCTGACCACAAATGATGATAACGTTATGTTTAATATTATCCGAGCAAACTGTAACGGAAATATACGTTGGACGAACGGACAAGATGAATGCAAATCCCCTACTCATTCAGTTGGGATATAATGAACAAGTCAGTGTTTGGTTCCTATGTTGATCGTACACTAGTAAATGGATTTTAGTCTGAAAAGGTAATTTTGATCTTAACATCATCTGAAAAGTCTGAACAATAAATTATTCAATCATGTTCCTTTATTCAGTCAATTTTCAGACCTATCAACTGAGGTCAATTTAGCACTGTTCAGACAATTCATTTGCAGTAAATTCAGTACTGTTTTGTAGCTTTTCAGACAATTCCGCATGATATTGATGTGTACATTTAGATAAGAACTATTTAGCAGTCTGAATATAGATTGAACTGATCTTAATTGACTGCAAAATCAAGTGTATGAACAGTACTGAATTTACCATAAAGTATAAGTGTGAAATTTGACATAGTAATTTATTTTTCAGTTTTTTAAGAGCTGTTCAGATCAAAATGACCGTTTCAGATCAATATTGGTTACCTAGTGGTATCTATCCAACTGAAGTGAGTGCATGAACTTGTTTTACATTCTGCAATGTCGGGGCCTTTTGTCTCTTGCTATGCAGTATGGGTTTTGCTTTTTGTTGAAATGCGTACGGCGACCTACATGCTAACATCTACGTCTTTTTATTCCTTGTGGATAGTTGTCTCATTGGCAATTGTGCAACATATCCTATGTTGTATTGAAATAAAAGATACAAAAGATAGTAAGGTATGTTTTATATCTAGACATACATCTAGGAATTGGATTCCGAGTCGGTTGAGAACAAAAGAGGTCAATTTGATTTTTCCAATTGTGAACTGCACATGGACATTTTCATGTACAACAATTTCTACAAACACCTGCATTTGAAGTTTATTTGTCATAGTTGATACGGTATTCCAGAATTTGCGTTTCCTATCGAGATTTATTTTATATAGTACTGCTGTTTGAAAATATTCGCTTATAAAAAAAGAACACTATTGAACTGATGGATCTTAATGGTAAAGAAGAAGGCGTAATGTTCGGTCTCTACGTTATTTTGGTGTGCTAACATTGGAAGCAACTATGGCAAGATGTCGTCCATTTTTAAAATAAAATCAAAAATATTTGTGTAATCAAATTTGTGTATATATCATATATATCAGTTTAAATATTAGCACTGTAAGAAAGGTGGTATAATTTGTATTTCAGATTATTTAACTGTCTAAAAGAGGGACGAAAGATACCAGAGGGACAGTCAAACTCATAGATCGAAAACAAACTGACAACGCCATGGCCAAAAATAAAAAGACAAACAGACAAATAATAGTACAGATGACACAACATAGAAAACTAAAGACTAAGCAACACGAACCCCACCAAAAACTGGGGGTGATCTCAGGTGCTCCGGAAGGGTAAGCAGATCCTGCTCCACATGTGGCACCCGTCGTGTTGCTTATGTTATTACAAATCCGGTAATTAGTCCAATTCGGTAAGTCACATTCGTGAAAAGGGAAGGGTATTGTAGTTACGACATAAGGAACATATCCGATATCATCTGTGAAACGGTTATTCCATAATGGTCAACCAACTTGTGATGGCGTCCGTAAAATTTACGAAGGGATGATTTCAACTTCACCATTTGGAACTCTTGGTTTAATAGCTTCCTTGTGAGCAGCAATCCTCTATCAAGGAAATCATGATAGGAAACACAAGCCCGGGAATATCGTATCAATTGGGAGATATATATACTCCGTATGCAGGCGCTGCTGGAATGTTGCTACATAGAAATGGAAAGTTCACAATTAGGAAGCTGAAATCATCTCTTTTGTCGTAAAGTTTTGTTTTCAACCGACCCTCAATGTCAATTTCTAGATGTAAGTCAAGATATGAGGCAGACTTGACTGTATCTGTAGTATCCTTTATCTCTAGTTCGATGGGATAGATTCGTTCAACATAGTCACCAAATTTTGTATTATTTAGTGAGAGAACATCATCTATATAGCGGAACGTAGAGTTAAAGGATATTGCTAACTTCTTATCTTTCTTCCTAAGAAGTTCCTGTATGAAGTCAGCCTCATAATAATAAAGAAACAAGTCGGCAAGAAGAGGGCACAATTGGTTCCCATTGGAATTCCGACAGTCTGTTGAAAACACGTCCTCCAAACGTAACAAATATGTTGTCAATCAAGAAATCAAGCATCTTGATAATGTCAGTTTCAGAGAATTTTTGTTTGAATCAGAGTGATTCTTTACAAAGTTGGATTTATCCTCCCAAGATAAGATACTTGTATCTACGTTCGCCATTCTTTTAATGAAACAAAGTAATACCAACTCTTTCAATTTGTCTTTTAGTTTGGAATGGGAATACTTGTGTAAAGTGTAGAAAAGTCAAATGTTTTAATACTATTGCAAGATGAGAGAGTCTTAGATTGTATGTACTCTAAAAGATCTTTGGAATTTTTTAGTATCCACATCTGATTCACGCCACCTCTAGAATAGGCAGTTTCACAATAACTTTGGAGCCCGGCTTTGATTGCTGATAAAATAGATGTTAATAATTTAGAAAGAGGTTTCGTGGAGCACTTGGAAGACCCAGCAATATACCGTTGTTTGTAAGGACACTTATGTAGTTTAGGTATCCAATACAGTGATGGAAGATCCAGTTCTTCATCTTTGGTTGAAATTCCAAAGGAACATAGAACAGACCTATGATTATCCAGGATTTCCTCTTTGGTAAGTGTCGTGAGGGTATATGTTGAGTTTCCAAGTGAATTGTCAATACCTAATTCATATATCAAGCAGTTTATGTAATGATATTTACACACAAAAACGATGTTGTTTGGGGCTTTATCTGCGGGGACAACAACATATTTGTCATGAAGGTAGGACAAGTGTTTTGCAACATTTGGGTCTAAATGTCTCGCATATCGTTGTACTAGTAATTTCTCCGAAAGTTTGTTTGACCATTATAGAATATGTGTGTTCCATTTGCCAAAGCCACAGCCACAATGAGTTCAGTCCCCTTTTCCTCGTTGAATATAAAAGTTAGAAGATGTTGTGAATTATCACCGTATTTTTACATGACAGGTGTTAGTGGAGCATGATATGGGACTGGCTGGTGTGTTGTAACTTCAGTATTCTTAAATTGTTTAAGCCATTTTCTTGTTTTCGTTGTTTAAGTATAAAGTAAGGATATGTGGTATGACAACTGTCAACAAGAGAGACAATGACGTAGATATTAGCAACTATATTTCACTGTACGGCCTTAAACAATGAGCAAAACCCATACCGCATAGAAAGCTATAAAAGGTCCCGACATAAAAAATGTAAAACAATTCAAACGAGAAAACCAAAGGTCTGATTTGTGTACCAAAAAACATTTGAAATACAAATATGATATACAGCAGCAAACACCAGTTTTTTCTCCATTAGGTAAACACATCCAGTTTGAAAATAAGGCCACGTGGAATGATTGTAAAAGACAACTATCTACTAGAGTTCAAATGAAGTGGATGTAAGCAATTATAGGCAACTTTACAGACCCTCATTATATGTGCACCCTTGAATTCACCCTCAGTTCGGTTCTTGTGTCTTGCGTTTTCTGGACTGCCTTTTCATTTTTACGGGGCATGTTGCAGTGTTTGTTTGTTTTTATGGATTTTGATTGCCTCCTTGCTATTCCCTTACTGAATTGCTATGTCTTTAGTTCTGATATCTTAAATGCTTGTCCTTAGCTCTAATTGATACATTGTATTTACCCTGACATAACGTTTCAAGCAACTTTGTTTTCTATACTCATCTTTTCTCTTTAGACTGGTAATTTCATCTGTTCGATTTTTAATCTGTTTAAGAAATATCAATATGTTAATGTCCGTTTTACCAGACAATAGATGCAATAATAAATAAAAGATTTATCCAGTAATTAATGTAACTTCTAAATAAAATATTTAGCAGAACCTTGAAGTTTACGCTATTAAACAGCCATACTCAGTAATACGAGAAAAAAGAGGCGGAAGAACCAAAGGGACAATTAGAAATCTTATATTTAAAAGAATATGACAACGCCATTGCAAAAAAGGAAAACGACGAAAAGACAACAGTTTACAAAATACTACATAGAAAACACTGAGCGGCACGAACCCTACCAAACAACAGTTTACAAAATACTACATAGAAAACATTGAGCGACACGAACCTACCAAACAACAGTTTACAAAATATTACATAGAAAACTAAACACTGAGCGACACGAACCCTACCAAACAACAGTTTACAAAATACTACACAGAAAACACTGAGCGACACTAACCCTACCAAACAACAGTTTACAAAATACTACATAGAAAACTAACCACTGAGCGGCACGAACCCTACCAAACAACAGTTTACAAAATACTACATATAAAACACTGAGCGACACGAACCATACCAAACAACAGTTTACAAAATACTACATAGAAAACTAACCACTGAGCGGCACGAACCCTACCAAACAACAGTTTACAAAATACTACATAGAAAACACTGAGCGGCACGAACCCTACCAAACAACAGTTTACAAAATACTACATAGAAAACACTGAGCGACACGAACCCTACCAAACAACAGTTTACAAAATACTACATAGAAAACTAAACACAGATCGACACGAACCCTACCAAACAACAGTTTACAAAATACTACATAGAAAACACTGAGCGACACGAACCCTACCAAACAACAGTTTACAAAATACTACATAGAAAACTAAACACTGAGCGACACGAACCCTACCAAACAACAGTTTACAAAATACTACATAGAAAACTAACCACTGAGCGACCCTACCAAACAACAGTTTACAAAATACTACATAGAAAACTAACCACTGAGCGACCCTACCAAACAACAGTTTGCAAAATACTACATAGAAAACTAACCACTGAGCGACCCTACCAAACAACAGTTTACAAAATACTACATAGAAAACTAACCACTGAGCGACCCTACCAAACAACAGTTTACAAAATACTACATAGAAAACTAACCACTGAGCGACCCTACCAAACAACAGTTTACAAAATACTACACAGAAAACTAACCACTGAGCGACCCTACCAAACAACAGTTTACAAAATACTACACAGAAAACACTGAGCGACACGAACCATACCAAACAACAGTTTACAAAATACTACACAGAAAACTAACCACTGAGCGACCCTACCAAACAACAGTTTACAAAATACTACATAGAAAACTAACCACTGAGCGACACGAACCCTACCAAACAGCAGTTTACAAAATACTACACAGAAAACTAACCACTGAGCGACCCTAACAAACAACAGTTTACAAAATACTACATAGAAAACTAACCACTGAGCGACACGAACCCTACCAAACAGCAGTTTACAAAATACTACACAGAAAACTAACCACTGAGCGACTCTACCAAACAACAGTTTACAAAATACTACACAGAAAACTAACCACTGAGCGACCCTACCAAACAGCAGTTTACAAAATACTACACAGAAAACTAACCACTGAGCGACTCTACCAAACAACAGTTTACAAAATACTACACAGAAAACTAACCACTGAGCGACTCTACCAAACAACGGGGGTCATCTCACGGCACCGGAAAAGTCCTGTCCTTAATGTTAAATCCATCGTGCTGCTCAAGGTTAGAACAAATTCAGTGATAAATTAAAATAGTCATATGATTTAGTGAGAGGGCATCATCTATGTTAAAGGGTAAGGCCTCCTTTTTACAAAAATAATTCTGAGAATGTTCTTTATGAAGTCTGCCTCATATTAATAAAAGAGCAAGTCGACAAAAGTGGACCAGAATTGGATCCATGAGAATATGATTTATTTATTGATTTGTTGTTATTGACTTTAAAATAGAGGCGAAGGATATTAAAAGGATATTCAAACTCGTAAGTCAAAACCAAACTGACAATGTCATTGCAAAAAAGACCAAACGACCAAAAGACAAACAGTATACAAAATACAAAATAGAAAACTAAGGACTGAGCAACACAAACCCCAACAAAAACTGCAGGAGATATCATCTGCTCTGGAAGGGTGCAGGAGATATCATCTGCTCTGGAAGGGTATCATCTGCTCTGGAAGGGTAAGCATGTCCTGCTCCACGTGTGGCATCCGTCGAGTTGCTCATGTAAGTACAAACCCGGTGATAAGTCTAATTTGGTAGGTAACATTCAAGGGAAAGAGGATAGCATTATGGTTACGACAATTGGAACATGTCGTCGTCATCGGTGATACAGATATTCCATAACGGTCAACCAACTCGTGATAGCGTCCGTAAAATTATCGACGGGATGATTTCAACTTCACACCTGTAACTCTTGGTTTAATAGCTCCCTTGTAAGCAGCAACCCTCTATTAAAAAAATCATGATAGGAAATGCAAGCTCTGGAATATCGTATCAACTGGGAGATATATACTGTATATGCAAGCGCTGTTGGAATGTTGCTACATAGAAATGGAAAGTTCACAATTGGGAAGCTGAAATAATCTCTTTTGTCGTAAAATTTTGTTCTCAAATGAGCCTCATTGTCTAGATGTAAGTCAATATATGAGGCAGACTTAAGTGTATCTGTTGTATCCTTTATTTCAAGTTCGATGGGCTTTAAGTAACTGCGATTACTCTTAAATTTGTGTTTTGTGTCTTTTGTCTTTAAGGTAGTTGTTTTTTTTGTGTGCTTTTTGCCAGTCTGCTGAGTCAAGCCATTTCAAACTTAATATTAAACCTTTTCCTGTTTTGCTGTTAGACCACTGTCCCAGATTAGGGGAGAGTTGAGCGCTAAATAACACGATTAACGTATGTGCCTGTCCAAAGACAGAAGTCTGCAAATCAGAGGTTGGTATTGGTTGCTCTGTGTCATATTTGTTTCCGTTATTGTTTGTCATAAATCGGGCCGTTATTTTTTTCGTTGGAATTGTTCATATGGGGGCCTTTTATTGCTGAATATACGGTATGTGATTTTCGCATTGTTAAAGGCCTTAGTGTGACCTGCAGTTGATCTACGCCATTTGAATTATTGTTGATTGTTGTCTCATAGGTAATCATACCATATGTCCGGGGCTTTTTTATATTTGTTTGAACAACAATTTATTTTTGGATCAATAAACACTTTTATAAATTTTGGGAACTAACTCTAATATGGTAAAATACATAACTGACACAATACAAGTAATTGTAAAAATGACAATGAAAGCCTTCGGTTAATATCTAATTAACAAATTTACTTATTTCTTTTTTTTTATTATTATCAGCAAAATATCTGTTGATATATGGGAATTAAATCTAGAATGGCAAAAAAATCCTAGTAACTCTTTATTCCATACATAATAAAATTAGTTTTATCCCACTACATTTGGGTGAGTGTTCCGAACTGTATAACATATCTTAAACAGAAAAGTGTGACATACTTAGGTAATGTTATCATTGTATGTACATCTGTCGGTAGACAAAGTAAATGAAGTGCATTACCATCCAAAATTGAAATAAAACCTTATATATTGGTGCATTTTACGAGTTTTTATGGGTATATTTTATTAGCAACGCTCAAAAACAAATTAAGGATGATAAATAACATATATTGCTACATAAAACTCTCCATAGTATCAAATAACCACGATAAACATATTGAAGAAAAGAAAGCTTTGATATATAAAACTCCAGACTTAAATTTTTTTTTTATCCAAGACATTAATACCCTCTTTTTATCATGTATAATGTATGTGCTACGGCAAAGAACTCGTCCCTTTCTTTTACTCATACTTCCTATAATTTACAAGAACTTACATTATACGAAAATAGGGGAGTCATAAACGATGGTCTGTTTGAACATTCTTTTTAAAGTTAATGTGTTATATGGTTTTGGAGAATTTGCTGATCCATGATCATACCTAACACTTCAAAGTCAATAAAGATTAAAGCATCATTTAGAGCATCTGAATACAGTGCTTTCTCTTTAACATACCCTTCATAATTACTTATCACTCGCTTAATGGCATTTATCCCAAACATTAATATTCATTTTTAGTAAAATATAACGTTCATACATGTGCAGGACGAGAAAAAGTTACAATTAATACAATCAGTGGATTCTGCAAAGAAGGTCGACCGGGATAAAATGCGGGAAAGGACTGTCAATACGAAAAGAAGGTGCGTTTGAAAGGTGCATAAATCGACAGCGTGGGACTCATTTTTCACGAGGCATCGGATTTAACAACCCCCTTCCGACCGAACGTGGTTGCGTATTTATATATCCTGCACAGTCAAACATGCGACCCACTTTAGCTTGGTGGTACTACTGGACGGTAGAATTGAAGGATAACTATATTCTATATCCCAGTAGACACAATTTAGCTGGGTGGTACTACTGGACGGTAGAATTGAAGGGATGACTATATTCTATAGCCCAGTAGACCCACTTTAGCTGGGTGGTACTACTGGACGGTAGAATTGAAGGGATGACTATATTCTATATCCCAGTAGACCCACTTCAGCTGGGTGGTACCACTGGACGGTAGAATTGAAGAGATGACTAAATTCTATATCCCGGTAGACCCAATTTAGCTGGATGGTACTACTGGACGGTAGAATTGAAGGGATGACTATATTCTATATCCCAGTAGACCCACTTTAGCTGGGTGGTACTACTGGACGGTAGAATTGAAGGGATGACTATATTCTATATCCCAGTAGACCAACTTTAGCTGGGTGGTACTACTGGACGGTAGAATTGAAGGGATGACTATATTCTAATTCCAGTAGACCCACTGTAGCTGGGTGGTACTACTCGGACGGTAGAATTGAAGGGATGACTATATACTATATCCCAGTAGACCCAATTTATCTAGGTGGTACTACTGGACGGTAATATTGAAGGGATGACTATATTCTATATCCCAGTAGACCCACTGTAGCTGGGTGGTAATACTGGACGGTAGAATTGAAGGGATGACTATATTCTATATCCCAGTAGACCCACTTTAGCTGGGGGACATTACTGGACGGTAGAATTGAAGGGATGACTATATTCTATATACCAGTAGGCATTCACCACATAATGTCTAAAATGACAATCTTGATGTAAGTACAATATATTTTATTTCAGACTATTGAATGAAACACAAATATTTGATTACCTCAGTATCCTTTTTGGATAAGAGCGTCTGAATTTGTTTGATCATGTTGTCATATCCATTTATCTGTGACATCATGTTCTGAATTTACGGATGGCGAATTATGACGATGTTTTATATCAATATAAATTAATGCAAGTCAAGAATTTTAGCCGTTTTCTATATTCAAGATATATGACACTTTTATTATAGATATAGATTTAATACAGAATTTAGTACGATTAAAGAATTATGCAAGTATTCCTGAAAATTATTCTGACTAACGATCGAGTTTAATATCATATTGCACAGGAGGAAAGCTTTCAAATACTTTCTTTCATTGAAATTAAATTACGACGTCGGCTGAGAGTACATGGTATATATTGTCCATTACATATATTAACAACACTTTGAAAAAAAAAATTATTACTATTCTTTGATTTTTAGGACAAAACAGTTAAATATATTAAACAAAACTACCCGTCACAGTGAGGGTCTGGATTGGGGTCAAAGAGGGGGTCTTCGTTTCTTTGTTCTGTAATTCTTTTGGTCATTCTTATCTATTCAGTAAGAAATATGCTTATTCTTTGATTTATGTGTCCCTTTGAATCTGCCATTGCACTATACACAAATGACCCCATTTATCTATTTTGATTAATATCTGATTAAAACCAAACACGGAAAAATATATAAATATTTTAATTTATTTGTAATAATTTGGATATATGGGATAAAAGCAGTAGATCAGTTATATTTGATCTTAATATCTAGTTTGTGATATGAGGTAATAGTACTGAGAATTCGAAGCTGAGCATTAAGTTTTATAACATATACAGCACCATTAGTTATCCGACATTAAGAGTAACCTGGAACCTGATAGAATAAAATTTGATCACCAGAACTAAATTTTATCATTGATAATAACTTTCCAACAAAATATAGAAAAAATCCTATCAGTCAATTGTTTTGGAGAATATTAATTTAAAAGTATATTTAAAATTTATTCGTAGTGAAAAACTTGTTTTACCCCAAAAATCAAAAGAATGTCATCCGTCCTCGAGCATTCGTTTTCCAGACCTAAGCAATAAATTGTTGTTTTAGATTGGAATGAATTATGGATCTTACACATATGAAACTGAAGACGTAAGAATCATTCCGGCGAAAGCGACTTTTTGATTCTGAAATTCCCTTCATTTTGTCCACAAATTTTTACTTTATAAAGAAACTAAGGTTTCAACTCCATCAGGCAGGTTTACCTTCGACTGATTTGGGTATTAATTAGGTCCGTGTTGGTCAGATAGCTCTTCAGCTGTTTCTGTTCTTTTGCATCCTTGGTTTTAAATATTCGGCTCTAAGCGTAAGTGATAAGTCGAGAATAGCTCTTTGATTGTATGAAATTTATAACTAGTAAGGTCCATTTGTAGTTTTATTTATTTTCTCGTGTAGATGAGTGCCAAACACGGAGTTATTTTACTTCAAAAAGTAGAAACAAAAATTATTATCTAGTGATAACTGTATCGTTTTAATGGGTATATACTATTATAACTTTGTATATTGCGTTGGTGTATAATTAGTAAAAATAATTATATAATATATTGTATTTATATGTTCATTGTGGGCTCTTTTAATGGGAATAGAACATCCTTCTTTAAACGTTTTGTCGATTACCACTGTGCCTGTAGTGATATAATTATAAATAGATATCAGAACGCGGCCGTGATAGAAAGCCTATTTATTAAATTGTTGAGACGGAAGCCGGTAGTACGTTCTGCATTTGCGTCTGAACTACTGGGCCTGGTTGTTCAACTTGTCGTTAACTTAACGTAAGCGTTAAATTAAACGTGTCGTTAAATACTCTAACATGTCGTTACCTAACCCATGGTTAAAATAGTGTTGTTCAACTTGGTTTAACGCCGTCGTTAGTTAACGATGACGTTAAATATTTTAACCAGTCGTTAAATATTTAACTAAAATTTAGAGATTATTTTTGTTACCCACAATGCATTTGTTTGTTTATATTCATTTCATCATGGCTGACATTTCTTCTGCTAAAAAACAAAGGGACAGAAAACCTAATTTTACTCAAGAAGAAGTAAATGTAATTCAAGACCAAGTTAAAAAAAATACAAAGTATTAAATGAAAAGTTTGGGGATATAACCGTTCACTTTTACCAGCAACGCAGCTATAGAACCAAACAGTAAGCAGAACAAATAGAAATTGTAATTTTCAATAAGCAGATGCCATCGCTTTCGATCAGCTATCTAGAATATTGAACTGTGTTTTTGAATTCGCATGAAACCTCTTACCCTTCATTTTCAAAATCGTGCTGTATGATTCATTTCAGTAGATCGAGACTGGTTCGTCTGTTAATGGTATAAAATACGGTGGAAAAACAGTTTTTCTGTAAGGGGAAGAAATAAATCTTGAAAATAATGGCATTTAACAACTTCAATCGATAGAAATCTTTAACATCAGGCAAACCGAGAGGTATTATATTATTAATTTTTTTAAACCGTACATTTTTTATATAGAAATGTTGTAAAGAAATTTTGTCCCCTCAGAAAAAAATATAGTATTATAAAACATTTGCATAGATGCTAAACTTTTCGAATCTAGATGCGTTTAGAGCTAGACATTTTGTACAGACAGTATTGTTTAAAACGCTTTCTTGACCACTATATTGCTTGTCGTTTTTTGTTGCTTTATTAGGGGAGTGTCTTTTTAACTAATTATAAAATAAGTATTGAAAAAAAAATTCTTAAAGGGGCATTAGCTACGAGATATAACAAAAATAGAAATATGTGTTTTTTTTTGTTCAATCATTAATGAAGGTAAAATAGTGAAATAACAATTCTCTTTTAGCAGCCAGTTTGGTTCAATTTTGTCAAAATTAGCTAAGAAACATCGCTGATGAATTATTCACTTGCAAGTGAATATTTCGACCTCACTAAAACCGTTTTCATGTGACCTTCAATTTAAACACTTAGCCAGAGATGGGTTACGCATAAACTAGGCGTGTGTAGCTAATAAAAGAAAAAGAATGTCAACATTGAAAGTGAAACAAGGGTAAACCATTTGGTTGAATGATTTGATCCACAAATACTCATTCTTATACAGGGAAAAACGATGATTAACATATTTTTTTAACCTATAATTTGAAATCAAACAGACCTAGAAAAATCCAATTGCACGTGGTCGTTATCTATTTATATCTATATTTATGTTTATATCGGGTTATATGACCGTCGGCAGTCTTCGGAGGTAACCTCGGTGGTTATTCAGATTGTGTCTAGACTAAAATACATTTTAAATTCTGATACCTATTATCGAGTCCATGCATCGTAAATTGTTTATTTTAGACTTTTTTATAATTTGTATATAAGTTTAAGTATGTTATGAATCAAATATGAGAATTTGAGTTAAATTGGCGAACATGAATTTGACAGCTAATATCCCTTTAAAAAGCAGGAGGAAAGTCAACCATGCAAAACATATCTTACAATAATCAAAGTACTAACCTGCTGTTTACTCAGATGATCCTAAAATCTGATGGTAAACGAAACAAGGGTAGATTATATTTGATATTGTTGCATGCTTATGCACGTCCATGAATATTAAGGACGAACACCAAAAAAAGTTCCATTTTTGGTGAGATACTTCATAGAGTTCCACAGAACTGTATAAAATTTTAGCTAAAGTTTTTAAGATACTGGGGGAATGACCTGGTGTATTTAAAAAATAATTACACGTGTATGCGTTCAACTGTAACTATTCATGCTCAAAGTTTTATTCATAACAACTAAAGGAGACTTAATATGAAGTTGATATAAGTCTTAATTCAGTATTATTAAGGAATCGCAAAAACATTTTGCAGGAATCGGATATAAAATTGCAATGGCATCATTAGTCGGAAAACACAAAAGTGTCGATATTGGTATATATTTAGTTTAATAATCATAATTTGTACAGAATATTTGTGTAATTTATCAGCATTTTGCCAAACACTTATAAAAAATCGGAAATACCAAAGGGACAATCAAAATGCATAAGTCGAAGAGAAACCGACAACACCATGGAAAAAACAAAAACACAACGAAACGACAAATACGATTCGATAAAACACGACACAGAAAACTTGTGACTGGGCAGTAATAACCACACCTAACACATGGGGGTAATGGTAAGCAGATCCTGCTCCATATGGACTTGTCGTATTATTCGTGGTATTACTAAGTACAAATTCGATTATAAGTATCATTCGATGATGTAACAATCGAGTAAAGGAAGACGGGATTGTGGCTTTGTCAATTAGAACATACTCGTTGTTATCTATAACACAGTTATTCCCTAACGGTCAATTATTCAAGTCATGAGGGCGTCTGCCAAGCTTTCGAAGGGAGTTTCTGGGAACTCTTAGTTCAATAGCTTCCTTGTATGCGGCAACCCTAAAGAAAAGAAATCATGACAGGAAACCTACGATTTGAAATATTGTAACATGATTGGATAAAACAAGCACATTGTCTTTGATTTAGTTTACTACTGTCAATTTTTCACATCTACGTAAGATACAGTTTTATACATGACACTGAACAAATATTTAATAAGGACCATAATTCAAACGATAGACGTTGTAGTATATGTATATGGAAGCAAACAATATAACTGATTAAGTAAAGAAGGTGGGTGTTAAAATTCTGATTACTAGTACTTGTACAAATATTCTACAAATTAAATTTTTTTGTTTTACAAAATAACAACTTGCACATTTATAAGGAATCTTTACCGTCAATGCACTCGTTAAACATTTCTTATATAAGATTTGCAGCGTTTTGGACCAAGTGAATTGCCCATAATAAAAGCTTTTACATAACCAGTTTGTTAACATACATAACATTTGTCATATCGGGGCCTTTTCTAGTTGACTATGCGGTATGGGTTTTCCTCATTGTTGAAGGCCGTACGGTGACCTATAGTTATTAATTTCTGTGTCATTTGGTCTCTTGTGGAGAGTTGTCTCATTGAAAATCATACAACATCTTATTTTTATAGTACATGTAATAATGAGGATAGAATGTCTTCAATATATAATTAGATGCTACTATCAGGAACAAATCAGGTTTTTAGGAAAGGGAGCGTAAATGTCTTAAGGTGGATTTAAAGTAAGAAATATGATTTTTAAGTAATAAAGGATGCTCACTGAAAATATTGATGAACCTTTAATGCTATTTCAAATATTTATTCAAAATTAAAGCATAAACGTACATTAAAAAATGTACTGTATGATGGTTTTGTTATTTAATCAATGTGCATTAACTCGTTATCAAATATGAAAGTTTAACGTTTTCTAATCATGATGACAATTTTTAAAATTAATTCTACTTTTATCTGGTCTGTGCAGCTTTTGTTCATAAAAAAACATTCATTAAAGAGAGCCAATGCAACTATAAATATATCTCCGATTCTAATTAATAATGGGTCCTCCTATCGCCTCCGGATAAGGTGGAGGAGCCTCATCCCTTACAATGTCTTCATATTTTGGTGGTCCAATAATTTCAGTTGATTGATAACTAGGATAATTATAAAGTAATGGACTGTTGATACTAGGTGATATTTCCCCAGTCAGCTCCGATGGATCCGGGTCTTTACAGCATTTAAATATGAGTATGCAAACAAATATTCCGATTAGATATGGGATAACAAAAAATGTTGACAGATAAACCCAAGTCCGACCTTTACAATCAGTCATTATATTATACTGTGTCATTGATCCCGTGTCATCTATGTGAACGATAATATACTGAGGTTTCAAGTCCAAGGTAAATTCGCACTGAACAACAGAGGAATACGCATCTCGTGCGGCAGATACATCGTATATTGTCCGGTTTATATGATATTTTGCTGTTACCCAAACATCCTCTACAGGGCTTAGGTAAAAGATGAAATAATCATCAGATTCTGAAACATTATAAAGAACCTCTACGAAATCAGACGTCCTTAAACACTTACGTTGGTATATATTAACGGTCTTTTTTATACAGCTGTCACACGCAAAATTGCTGTTGATAAATTCCTTGAGATCGTACTTTCCTTTAATTATATTCATTTGTATGAAACTATCCGCACAAGCATCTACACTGATGACGGACCCACTAAGTAAATAGACTGAATGATATTTGTAGTCTTCATGGTTTACATACATTGTCACTTCACTTGTAAAAGTCTGTATAAATGTCTCATTTATAATTGGTTCCGAATCTAAGATATAGGCAGAAAATGAGGATCTTAGATCACCGACACTAGTTATCGTCACACCTTCACAAAATAAGAAAGATAGACGATCTTTTATTAATCGGATATCTGTAGACGTAAAATATGTAGTATACGGTCCGAAAAATATTGCTCCAGTTATTATACCAAATGTCAAACATAAAATATTTAAATAAATCATAAATAATCGAATTCGGATAGAACGACTCATCTTTTTAAAGCAAAATGCATATCCCAGTACTGAACATCCAACACAGCAACATGATGCACAATCATCACAATCATCCTCCATCGCAGGATAACTAGAATATACCTATAGATTTTCTGAAAACAGAGACAAATATAATTTTAGTTTCACTTTTAGAATTGTATGCACACCTTTTCAACAAGCTATTAGAAATACTTACGCTTTGCAACATTTATATTTGATACGTTCGTTAACTTAGTGTTCGTAAACTTGGCGTTCGTAAACTTAGTGTTCGTAAACAAAAGTAAATATGTCGAAAAAATTTAGAAGAGGATTTGCAAATACTTAACCTTTAGGCACTTTAAGAATTTATCTTTTCTGGCCATGCACAATTAATTAATGATTGGTTTCAACATGTTGATACATAGAAAATGTATAAACAATATTAAGTGAGTTTGACCCATTATAACACTGCAATAAATAATAGTTGATAATAGCTATTATTATACTTTATGCAAATTTCTTATATTATCTATTCATTTCATTGGACACGCGGCATTTGTTAATTTTCACTAACCATATGCTTTCATAAGCCCCGTCCACTCATAGCAACATGTGATAATATTAGCTTAACATCCGCTGAGTGCGAAGTTTGCCGATCCTGAACAATTAACACCCGCTCCGGCCGAGGTTTACAGATTCTTTTTCTACATCATTTCCGTCGTTTTGTTGTTATTTTAGAAATAATTCATGGAAGCCATAGATTTGTTGGAAATTTACACATGGCCTGGGCCGTGATATATCTAACGGCCCAGGCCATGTGTAAATTTACAACAAATCTATGGCTTCCATGAATTATTTCGATTCTAATAGGACAAATACAGTCATTTAAAAAACTGAAGCGACGGTGGGTATGCCGTGTGTGTGGCTGTGCTATTTTACCCCCTATTAGATAAAGCTAAAAATTTCTAATAAATCTACAGCTTGCTTGGATTATTTCTTAAATAACTTCTAGAAAAAAATGTGTTTAATTCTTATTATTCTCAACCTAAACTAAAATAACACCTACCTCAAAACTCCATTTTAATGCAATATTATCTGAATTTGGAGGGTTAACGCAACGGAAAAGCCTTCAGGTTTGGCGTTTTCATTCGTATGACGTCATGTTTTGAAATGACTTTAATGCGCTAAAAACATTAATGGAATTTCGGGGAATTTTAATTTATCATTTTTGATTTTGTACATTTTTCCGAGCTCTAATGCACTAATTCCTTTTGTTATACATCAGAATAAGAATAAAGGTTCTGTAGTTTTTTTTCAATTGCGATTTTTAACACAGCGAAATCGGCATAGCGTTTGCACATATTTACGTGGGAGGCATATTGTAACAGCCATTATTATGTACATTTCTGAGTCTACGCTAAGTATAGATAAATCGAGAATTTTATCACGGTGTTGTTTACAAAGCGAATGAAGCACGTCATATTAGAAACTATCTTAATTTATGACTTTATTTTTTTACAATTGTCCTTCTAATAACATAGTGCACACTTGAATCATAAGGTATTCATTATAATAAAAAACATACTGCCCTTGGATAAAGGTGTTAGGGTGATTAACACACTCGGTGAAAAAAATTATCACTCGCGACTTCGTCTTGGGTGATATTCTTTTCCCTCGTGTGTAAATCTACCCTAACACCTTTATCCAAGGGCAGTATGTTTATATTATAATAGTTGATTTTAGAATATAACAGTTCAAAATTTATAGCTATAGCTGATGTTAGAAAATGGCCAGTAGCGACACTTATAGATAAAGCAAATCAAATCGTCCTTGATGTTTTTACACCTTACCATCGCAATATTTATTTTACTTACATGAATCAGAAAATTTCAAACCAGGATGCAACAAAATAAGTGTTAACATCGTCAGTCTTTGTTGCAACATATATATTATATACGCGTCAAGGTATTGTATATCTATCATATAAGTTATATTTATTTATTTATTTATGTACGGTAAACAATTGTTTATCATTTTATAGAAAATGATAAATATATGATAAGCTATAAATCGGTTAAATCGTATCAAAATATATTTCACTAACCATTTTTATAAAAACTAGACAAAGTGATGCCCCCGCACTCCACTCTGAAGTATCTGTATTATAACAAAGTCAATGTAGGACTTTCTTTGAGACATTATTGTGTCTGGGAGACACAAATGATGCCCCTGCATATGCAAAGTGTTATTTTAAAATACACAAAGTTGAGCATGGGAGCACATAGGTCTATGGTTCACTGTAATAGGAGTTATCCGGAAACTCTATGTACCTCTTATGCGAGTATATACTCCAAAATGACAAAGTTCAACTATCTCCCAAAAGAGCAAATATTAATAAAAATCAAAACCCTGACCACAAGCACACCT
This sequence comes from Mytilus coruscus, assembly GCA_017311375.1. Taxonomy (NCBI): domain Eukaryota; kingdom Metazoa; phylum Mollusca; class Bivalvia; order Mytilida; family Mytilidae; genus Mytilus; species Mytilus coruscus. The sequence goes on along the minus strand of CM029596.1, from coordinate 136,141,792 downwards.
TCAATATATGTACAAACAGCCAGCAAAGTGAAAACTTTCCTAGCATTCAAACTGTAGGAGGAGTTATGTGGAATAACTAACGGACGGACTGACGGAAGAACGGACGGACGGACGGACGGACGGAAGGACGGACAGGGGTAAAACAGTATCCCCCCACACTTTTAGTTGCGGGGGCATAAACAAATGGTGGAGAGTTGTCTCATTGGCAATTATACCACATCCTCTTATTCTAATATTAAATTCTATCACTATAGTTTTATCGCTATGGTTAAACATATAAAGTACAGTATAAAGGACTTATCACAAGACTTGAATAATCTTATTATGTAATAATGACCCCATGATTTCTTGCCATTTAATATTCGTTATTCGACTTATAAATATAACCTCTGTAAACTAATGTCAGTTCGGATAGAGGCTCATATAATACCTGTATAAAAATTCTGTAGACCATCATTGTCTGTTCGGGTAGAAGCTGTCGTCGTGTTAAACTCTGTTGACTACTTCGTTTTTAAAAAATCCGGTCGTAAGCAACTGTACTAGAATAATGATTATTGAGGATTAAAAAACCTTCAACACGATAGCGAAAAATAAGCTGAGGTGCTAAACATAGCTGTGAACTGTGTATGATAAACAACACACCATACAATAACCATCGAACAAATTTGGAGACTAATGTGTGATCACTCGCCAATATACAGTTTTTCAGTCCACTTTAAAATTTGAAATCATGACCGCTATATAGATAATAATAATGATAATAATAATAATAAAAATAAAATAATATCTAGTTCGTTTAAATTGAAGAAAATCACAGAGGGGAACTATTATAATGATAATATAGCTCTTCCTTTAAATAGTTCAAATAATTATAATCATAACACGGTAAGGAAATATAAATAAAGTTTTATCAACTGGAGTTTCATGCTAATAACTAATTTCCTGAAAATGGTTTGTTTGATATTATTGAGGTTAAGATGATACAATTATTGATTACATTTCATATACATGTCGTACTGAATAAGCATGAAATATTCGCCACTGGAGTCATACAAACAACGATTAATCAATTAATTTTATACAATGAACGAGAAATGTACAACTATTTCACTGAACTTAATGAAAACATTCATGTAAAACATAAAGGGATCTTACGTAAATTGTATAAATAAATGTATTTTTACGGAATATTATCAAAATAAAAAATGTATTTACATTTAACTCAACCCATATTTTTTTCGAAATTTTTCTTTATCGATTATTATAGATTTCATAAATGTTCTCTCTTTTCTTAACAGTTCTTTTTAAGATACCTGTTCAACTGTAAACTATATATTTCCGTCAATGTTTCAAAGTCTTTTGGTAAAGTTTGAGAATTAAATTTGATTATGTTTAACTTCAATAACTTAAATGATATCTACATACCTTAGCAATGATTTTACCTAATATTAGATATTTAGTGAACGAGCATACTTCCGCAATTTTATCTATAAATAAGTTTAAAATTCCATAAGTAGACTGGGGATTCACTTTAACCTGTAATTTTTCTCATTGGACATTTGTATAAAACGGAACAAGAGTTAAGGGAATGAAAGTATTGTTTTCCACGAACACGTGTGTCAGTGTATCTTACCATAACTATTGCACAGTTCGTGCTCATGTGTAAAAAGTCAAAAAATATAGTTCTACTCAATCTGATTAAATACATATCCTGTTTCCACGCTTCGCTTACAAGGAAGCGTGGACACAGGATTGGCATTTTAATCACAATGTAGTTTTATTTTTAAAGGGAAAGCTACCTGTCAACGATAACTTAGCAAGGATGTATTTTTATTAATGCTTAAATTCCTGTATTCATTTGAACGTTGGGAAACCTTTTACTTTTTCCTGGTTGATAATTTGAGTACTTATTTTGAAGGTTACAAATCTGATTTCGGTAACACGTGACAAAAGCTTTGATAAGGATATATTAATTTTTAACCTTCATTGGTTAGATTTACATTACAATATAACATTACACTAAATTCTATCGTAATAAGTTATGCGTATGTAAAACAAAATGACTCATAAGTTAAAGGGTACATCCTTGATGACTTTCATTTGAGTATTCTGAACAAGATAACCAAATTATATCTATTTAGAGCATGACCCATCGTTTGGTCGATTTGGAACATGACAAATCGTATTGTTGTTTTGGAGCATGACACATCGTTTTGTCGTTTTTGGAGCATGACACAGCTTATTGTCGATTTGGAGCATGATACATCGTATTGTCAATTTGGAGCATGACACATTTTATGGTCGATTAAAAACATGATATGAGCATGAACCATCGTATGGTCGATTTGTAACATGACACATTGTAATCTCGATTTAGAGCATGACACATTGTATTGTCGATTTGAGGCATGACACATCGTATGATCGATTTGGAACATGGCATACCATATTGTTGATTTGGAGCATGGCGCATCGTTTTGTCGATTTGGAGCATGACACATCGTATTGTCGATTTAGAGTATGACACATCGTATTGTCGATTTAGAGTATGACATATCGTATTGTCGATTTGGAGCATGACACATCGTTTTGTCGATTTGGAGCATGACACATCGTATTGTCGATTTAGAGTATGACACATCGTATGATCGATTTGGAACATGGCATATCGTATTGTTGATTTGGAGCATGGCGCATCGTATTGTCAATTTGGAGCATGACACATCGTATTGTCGATTTGAAGCATAACACATCGCATTGTCGATTTGTAGCATGGTACATCGAATGGTCAATTTTAGGTATGATACATCGTATGCTCGATTTTAGGCATGACAAATCATAGTATGGCGAGTTTGAGGTACGACACATCATTGTACGGTCGATGTGAGACATGACAAATCGTATGGTCGATTACGGCATGATAATTGTATGGTCGATTGAGACATGACACATTTTATGGTCGATATGAGGCATGCCACATCATTTACGGTAGATTTGAGGCATAACACATCGTTTAGTAGACTTGACGCATGATGTTTCATCATCGAATGGTCGCTTTGAGGCATGACACATCGTATAGTCGATTTGAGGCATGACAAATCATCGTATGGTCGATATGAGGCATAACACATCATTTGGTTGATTTGAGGCATGACAGATCGTATGGACGATTTGAGACATGACACATCATTGTACGGTAGATTTGAGGCATGACACATCGATTAATTGATTTGAGGCATGACAAATCAGCGAACGTTTAATTTGAGGCATGACGAATCGTATTGTCGATTTGAGGCATGACACATCGTATGGTCGATTTTAGATATGACACATCATTGTCGGAAGAATTGAGGCATGACACATCATTCTTTGGTATAACTGAGGCATGCCATATCGTCTTGTCAATTTGAGACATGACACATCGTATGGTCGATTTGAGGCATGCTACATCGTATGGTCGATTAAGAGCATGACACATCGTATGGAATATTTGAGACATGACACATCATTTTACGGTAGATTTGAGGCATGACACATTGTCTGCCCGCATACCTAGTTTACTGAAATTATGATTTTCTAAAATAGTAACCAGTTTATGAAATTGTTTACTGTGATCGTTCGTTACGCGTTTCGTTAATAGTACTGTACCCTTCGTTGTTAAAAACATCGAGAAGTACATATGCTGTCTCTTTTGAAATATCCGTGTTTTATTTTTTGGTGACGACTTAACTACTTGACACTTCTAACATTTCATATAGTCCTATAATATAAGCCTTCGTAGGTCCATATCGTTTGCTTTCAACGTTTTTTGTCGGATATTTATTTAATATCAATGCTGAACCAACATAAGCCTTCGTAGGTCCATATCGTGGTTCAGCATTGATAATAAAACAAAATATCCGACAAAAATCGTTGAAAGCACACGATATGGACCTACGAAGGCTTATACTATAGGACTAACATTTCATTTTGAAAATTAAAACACCTGTATTTTGGTGAAACAGAACTTGCTGGAGCAAGAGAAGCCCACTCATCGGGAAAACCTGATTGCAAACCAATATCTGGGATATTCGCGAAAATATCCATAAAAATCTAGTTATTTGATCTTGAGGTCATTTTGTCACACGAAGGTCATGATGATATGCGACACATAGTCTTGAGGTGATACACGTTCATATCATAAAATTGAGAATGGAAATGGGGAATGTGTCAAAGAGACAACAATCCGTCGAAAGAGCAGAAAACAGCACAAGGCCACCAATGGGTCTTCAACACAGCGAGAAAATCCCGCACCGGAGGCTGGCTTCAGCTGGCCCCTAATCAAAAATATATACTAGTTCAGTGAAAATGGACGTCACACTAAACTCCGAAACATATAAATGAACTAAAATTAAAAAAAAACATACAAGACTAACAAAGGCCAGAGGCTCCTGACTTGGGACAGGAGCAAAAATGCGGCGGAGTTAAACTTTTGTGAGATCTCAACCCTCCCCTATACCTGTAGCCAATGTAGAATACAAAAACACACAGCAATACGCACAGTAAAACTCAGTTCAAAAGAAGTCCGAGTCCGATGTCAGAATAGGTAACAGAAGAAACTAAGCAAAATGACAATGATACATAAATTAACAAAGGACTACTAGCAGTTACTGACATGCCAGCTCCAGACCTCAATTCAACTGATTGAAAGATTATGTCTTCATCATATGAAAATCAAGCACAATCCCTCCCGTAAGGGGTTTAGTATCATACATCATAAAATATATGAGGAGAACATAACCCGTATCATGCCAACAACTGGTTTTAGAATAAATGTGTTTATTTCCGATGCAAAGACCCTATGAGTGAATCAATATTATTCCAAAATATGACAACTTTAATGACCTAACAACAGTATCGTAACTATATTCCTTCTGAATAAGTCTGTTTAAAGGTTTGTTTAGTGTTTGAGGTGAATGACGACATTAGTGTGCATTGTATTGAATATTGCCATAAAAGATTGGATGTAAAATACCTGAACGTATAAGAAGCATGCATTTTCACAGACTTTCGAAAAGTTTTCTATTAGTGTGTCAAAATAGGGCCATGAATGAAGCGTATTTTTTTTTTGGCGAACTTTCCTTGAAAAGTTTAAGTATTGATAAGCTTGGAAAAGTTGTCACGCAGTAGTTACATACATAGATAGTTCTACCATATTGATCGGCTTTGGACAGTCAAAACGTACAAGAAACAGTACAAGAATTTGCCCTGAACGGTACAAAAAAAGACAACGAATTATGACGAAATTCGGAGTTTAGTCCTGAACCGTCTATAAATGAAATATAACAAACTGGTTTCTCATTAGTTGTGACAACATTTGTATGAATTACGTGTAAACATCGCGAAACAAACACTCTGTGTAACTCAAATTTGGTTAATCTATAAATAAAAGCATGGTATGTTGACTCGAAAACTAAAAGTGAACATGCGTTTTGAGATTTTTGTTGTTGTTTAAATTCATAATGGGTGTTCATGTATTATAAGCAATATACAATGCTAGCTGTCATGGACGCAGTAAACTTTGTTTTTGATCATTAACATTGAATTCTTACTGTTACGGCCACAAGTATTTGAAGAAAAAATATTTGGAAGTTCTATCTACCAACTTCGCTTCGATACGCAACAACAAATGTTAGTAGTTATACCCGTGATATAAAATTTGTTACAACAAACTGTTTTCAATATGACATTGTAATTTCAAAATTACTTATTTTCTTATTTGTAAAAACAATATCCAAGACATTCAAACATAAATTAAGGTGACTCAGTTGTTACTTGAACGTTTTTTACTGTGTATGATGTATAGTCTTTTAAAGATCCATGTGAAATATAAATTATCCAAAATCATTCGAGCATGAAATGTAAGTCAACGTGTGGGCGAGCATGTTTAAGATATAAGCACTGATGAAGTTGCATCGATACGTGATCTATATCATCTTAGATATCAACCCAAACTGAAAACGTAACCAGTCACTGAGGCGTGAAATGTAGGTCTTTGTGCGTACGCTTTTTATTATCCAAGATGCATCCATTCCGAAAACTTAAGCAGAGTTTTCGGTGGCTGTGGATGAGCTTAACTGTACAAGGTGTATGTATTTGAATGATGAAATGTCAATGGAATGCATAAATTTTACCCTACACATATATTCGGACGAATTATTAGAAAAATAAAAATTGAATATTTTTAGCAATAAATGATATCTTTATTGAATTTACGGAATTTACGGAATTCATTTTCTTTATTCGTTAGACTTTCATTTACAAAGTTCAATTATCTAAATATATGATATACTTATATGATATGAATGCTGGTTAACTTTGAATATTGTATGTTTGTAAATATTATCATGTTTGCCTTGGTAACAACCCAATATTTCGATTTTACACCAATAAAATGATTTACAAACTAAGCATTATCAAATCCTTCTGACTTTATTCAGTTTGTGAACGACTGAAATTAGACTGTTTTATGAAGATTCCACTGTGAAAATGCATCGCATATACAATAGAAATGAATCGCCCCTACAGTGAAAATGAAAGTATTGAATCATTATTCGACAGTAAACATGAATCGCATATCGAAAGCAGCATAGTGGAATTTACAAAACCTGTTTGAAATTATATGTATGACATAAACGATTATTTTTTCATGAAAATAAAACGTAACTGCTGCTTTTAAATCTCCTGTACGCTCTGTTCGTGAAATACTCTTAATATTTACATATTTGTGTATCGATTTCAAATCTGGATGGCTGTAGGCGCGATATAAACCCGTCTGCATCTCTTATCTGTATCATGCTTTTATTAAAACAACGCATTTGATATATTATTTCTTATTTTATTCAAAAAACCATCAATTTTTCGTCTGTTTATTTATCATTCTACATCAGAAATACATGACAGATAGAGTAAAAATGGTGTTTCAGGATTCGCACTTAATTCGAATTCAAATATTTTATTGGATAAAGCACATATGATAAATATGACATTGTGTAATCCAAGTGTACAACATACATGCTATATACAACATGACAAATAATGTAAATAAAACATAATGCATAAAAAGATAAAATTAATGACAATGAATGATATGCTATATATATGTAACTAAAATAGATATAAGAAGATGTGGTATGAGTGCCAATGAGACAACTCTCCATCCAAGTCAAAATTTATAAATGTAAACCACTATAGGTCAAAGTACGGTCTTCAACACGGAGCCTAGGCTCACACCGAACAGTAAGCTATAAAGGGCCCCAAAAATTACTAGTCTATTTTATTGTATAGTACTTCCATACCTTATGGTAGACCAACTGCCATTAGCGTTATTATGAACTTCAAAAGCTTGTCTCAAATAATTACATATTTGTTTGGCATTAGCCAAATTATTTGGATTACGTGAATAGATTACTGATTTTATATCATCATCTTTCATCAAATTTTGGAAAATACTAAACTTTTCTCGAAGGTTTTTATATAGGGAACAATATAAAAGGAAGTGCACTTCGTCTTCTACATTATCTCTGCAAGATTTACAGAATAATTTCGTTGCTAAAAGTCTATGGTTAACTTATCTCCCTGTTTCAATGGAAAGTGAATGTGCACTTATTCTTATTTTTGTGAGAAGTGATCTCTCATATTTTGGTATATCAAAGCTTATGTAAGCTTTTAAACTTTTTGTCGTTACCAACTTCAATATCAGTTAATCTAGCAGAATAATTTAACATTAATTTATATGATATAAAATATAATGGATAAAGCTCCAGTTCTGTACATAAAGCTAGATTGGAAGCCTTACCACCAAGAATATTTTTATAATCATATTCTGAACCTTTTCAAGTGGAAGTTTATCTGCAGTGTCTTGGTTTATATTAAAATCTGAGATCCAAATTTCAGATCCATAAGTCATTATAGGTGAAATTAATGAGTTGAAAAGTCTCACACATTTTTCCACTGTAATACATTTAGAATATGGCTTACGTTCTTTATCAGCAAGATTTCCAACCACTACAGAAGGACCGTAAGGCATCCACACAGTGCTGCAACCCAGTGTGTCTCTGAGATTAAGACCAAATCATCTGAATATAGATTGTGCTTACAATTTATTTGTTTCAGATTACTAGTAACTGGATCAGTTAAAATGGGGTTAAAGTGGGAATCTATGTCATCAACAAACATATCAAGTAGGGTAGGGCTAAGGCTATTCCCCTGTTTCATCAAATTAGCCTGGAATGATTCACTTATGAAACCATGTTTTACAACAATATAATGTATTACTGTACATATGTTTTATTAAGTCATAAAAATTTGCCGCCTATTCCTTTTTGAGCAATTTATAGTCAATCTATTTTGCAACTTGAAACACAATACCTCTATAGTTATTACAATCATTAGGATCACCTCATTTAAAAATCGAAGAAATATATGATAGATTCCATATTTTTGGAAATTTTCCACTTTGTAATATTTTATAAAATAGTTTTACAATAACAAGAACCACAGAAGAGGCACTATATTTAATAAACTCATTCAGTATCAAATCAGGACCACCAGACTTGCCAGATTTCAGTTTAGTGATACCTTTTTTTAACTTCCAGGGGCGTAGCTACCCGGAGGCACGGCAGCACGTGCATCCACGTCGTTTTCACAAAAAAAAAAAAAAAAAAAAAAAAAAAAAAACAAAACAAAACAAAACAAAACAAAAAAACAGAGAGAGTGAGGCACAAAATTAACATATAGGAATTGGTCTTTCTATGTATGCATTTTAAAAACGACATAAAGAATAAAAGCAAGAAGAATACACATGCAGCGGAATTTTTAATTCTGTAAGACATGTATGTGTACGATAAATACATACAACTGGTGTAAACGTAGCGGAACTTTTTATATTACCGGCATTGTTTAGAAAATACCAGCCACATAGTTGTCGGTACCTCGGTACCACCACCATAACGTTTACTCGCTTTGAGTGCAAAAAAAAAAAAAAACAATCCCTTTGGGGTTAACAAAAAACTTGAAAATTATTATTTTCCGCTTTGCCCAGGGCACATCTTACTAGAACGAAGACTCTTTGCCCAACTCGCGATTCGGGAATAATGACTGTTACCCTGTGAACTAGTTCAAAATGGACTAAGTATACAGGTCTTGACAACACGAATAATTCATTTTCACATCACGTCAACGTATTCTCGTCGTGTCCGCTATTTGCTACCGGGCATTAATAACCATTCAATCAATCAATAGTTTCTGTATACTAGTAGATGAGAAGTTGGAACTGCTGTTATTATAAAAAAAGTACACATTTGTACATGTATTACGTTTTTATTTATTTTAAAAAAAGCATCTTGTATATAGATTCGATAATTCGAAGTCGTTTCTATATCGGCCAGCTATACGAATGGTTGATTGTAAAAGCATTTAAATAAATAACTCGTTTTACTGGACTATTAGGTCATTCAATTTTAAAGAATTGTGTGTCCGAGTCGGACACTAAACTGCTGATTCTTGTTTGAAAGATACACCAAACTTTTAATATATCGTATCTTCACTGTTATCATCTAGATATTGCCACAAAACTGGTCGAATGCATATGTATTTGTTAATTAGCTGGCTAATCAAAAATGCAGATCATGAAAAGATCGTGATCAAAGTACCGTTCCTCTGAAAATTCATTAATTTCAACTTCGAAAATTCCTAATTGCGTAAAATTAGAAATTCAAAACTCTCTTGTAGAGTTTACCGACAAATTTTCAACATCTAAATACATATGAAGCAAAATATTGGAGAATGTATCCACCAAGTATTTGGTATGCAATGATGTTTATGTTACAAAACTTGCATATAGTATTGTGCTTATGTTTATTGTTTGTTTTTTTTAAATCTACTTTGCTCAATACAAATACTAGCATATGGAACAAATCTCCGTGATTTTGAAAGCTTCCAGTACAAAAACGCAAACGACAATATTAATAGATATAAGAAGATGTGGTATGAGTGCCAATGAGACAACTCTCCATCCAAGTCAAAATTTATAAATGTAAACCATTATAGGTCAAAGTACGGTCTTCAACACGGAGCCTAGGCTCACACCGAACAGTAAGCTATAAAGGGCCCCAAAAATACTAGTGTAAAACCATTCAAACGGGAAAACCAACGGTCTAATCTATATAAAACGAGAAACGAGAAACACTTATGAACCACATCAACAAACGACAACTACTGAACATCAGATTCCTGACTTAGGACAGGTGCAAACAAATGCAGCGGGTTTAAACGTTTTAATGGTACCAAACCTTCACCCTTTTTCTGAAACAACAGTGTAACATCACAACATAGAAAGACACACTATAAAATATCAACTGAAATAGCTTAACTCAATCAAAGGACATAGTAACACCATTGAACATACACTGAACAAATAAATTTGACCTATGATACAATGTAAATTCAAAATAAATAAACTAAGGAAGAATAATAAAAGTAACATGTTATATCGGTATGAAATGTTAAACAATTTAAGAAAACAAATATGCTCGAACAAAATATCAGAAATTTGCAATAACTTTAAACACAGGTAAATAAAATAATTCTGTTAGGTATACGTATACAGTTATAGAAAATAAATATTTTAACAAAATAAATAATTTTGATGTTCATAGTACGAAGTGGAAATTTATATTAGTACCAAACACTTATCAAAGCTGGTATATAGACTATTCTTCATTCGACTCTAAGTTAAACAAATAGTTGATTAAAAACCATAACAAAAATGTCCCAGTTTTATTTCGGTTGTGATTGTTTTGAAACGCTATATGCGGAGCTTTCTGGGGGCTTCGCCCCCTGGCCCCCTACCAGGGCTTTGCCCTGGGGCCTTAGGCGGCCCCAGACCCCTCGCCCTTTAGTTTGTGATTCCACTTCATTAAGGAGGTAGCTACGCCCTGACTTCATTACAAGTAAATGGGTAATCCAGAGAACAATAGGTATTTTTTGTGTTTTCAAATTCACTAGAAAATGTAAGTTCTAAATCTGAGTTTAACAAATATTTGTAATGTTCCACCAATTTCTGATTTTATATTGGGCTGGGTGTCTGTGGATTGCTATTTTAAGACTGTTTATTGATTTCCAGAAGGACTTTGGGTCTTTATAGTCTAGACTATTAGACTGACCAATAAAAGTCCTATAAAACTCGGCTTTAACCTCTTTTTTTCCTTTTGCTTTAACACAATAATAAGTTTGACGAAGGTATACTTATTGTTGTCTTTTCGTTGTTTTTACCAAGAGAACTTCTTTCCTAAGTAAAGACAATCGTTATATATCCATGTTGTTTTAGCTTTAGCTCTGTTTCTTTATAAGAAGGACGAGAACTTTTCTTTTTAAAATTACAGTTTGTGAATCTGCATTTACATAAATGTTATTAACTGATGATACCTAATAAATCAATGTCATTACAATTTTCATCATCAATCCTGTTCATTACAATTTCTATATTGTTTACGGACACTTTGCAATTTAAAGAAATAAAATTATAACAAATACGATTTTAGTTTGGAGATTCTACAGAACATGCTTTGATCTATTTATAGCCAAATTAGTTTATAGTGTAAAATATAAATTTGTTTTCAAAACAAAACAAGACACAAACTATGGATGGTAGATAATAATTCATATAAATATTTTAGGACATTTAATCTATTGTAATAGATATAGGATTTAAAAACTGCAAACAAATTTAATCATTACATAATCAGCTGATATTTTATTTACACTAACATCGTTTTGATGTAACTGTTGAAAATCACTTCATTATTCCTCCAGCCCTTTCACACATTTAGCAATTGTCAGGGTTATAAACATCTCAGGATACAAATCGTATATAATAGACTAATTTATAGAGGTTTTAAATTCATGGCTTTTGATTGTCTCTACAAAGGTTTGACGAAAAAAAAAAGATATACTGTTTTAATATTTTCATGCAAATTCTGATAAAAAAAAAAAAAAGAATTTGCCTACCTACCTACCCACACCCAGTCATCATGGGTCGGGTTTGGGCAAACTGAAATATTTTTAATTGTGGCCCAAAGCACACATCTTACTAGAACGAAGACTCTTTATTCAACTCGTATCGATTCGGGAATAATGACTGTTACCCTGTGAACTAGTTCAAAATGGACTAAGTATGCAGGTCTTGACAACACGAATAATTCATTTTCACATCACGTCAACGTATTCTCGTCCTGTGTGCATGTAATATTTGCTACCGGGCATTAATAACCATTCAATCAATCAATAGTTTCTGTATACTAGTAGATGAGAAGTTGGAACTGCTGTTATTATAAAAAAAAGTACACATTTTCCAGTACATGTATTACGTTTTTATTTATTTTACAAAAAAAAAAACATCTTGTATATAGATTCGATAATTCGAAGTCGTTTCTATATCGGCCAGCTATACGAATGGTTGATTGTAAAAGCATTTAAATAAATAACTCGTTTTACTGGACTATTAGGTCATTCAATTTTAAAAGAATTTTGTGTCCGAGTCGGACACTAAACTGCTGATTCTTGTTTGAAAGATACACCAAACTTTTAATACACGTATCTTCACTGTTATCATCTAGATATTGCCACAAAACTGGTCGAATGCATATGTATTTGTTAATTAGCTGGCTAATCAATAAACGCAGATCATGAAAAAGATCGTGATCAAAGTACCGTTCCCTTTGAAAAAGTTCATTAATTTCAACTTCGAAAATTCCTAATTGCGTAAAATTAGAAATTCCCATAACTCTCTTGTAGAGTTTACCCACAAAATTTTTAAACATCTAAATACATATGTTAAGCAAAATATTGGAGAATGTGTCCACCAAGTATTTGGTATCCAATGATGTTTATGTTACAGAAACTCCACATATAGTATTGTGCTTATGTTTATTGTTTGTTTTTTTTTAAATCTACTTTGCTCAATACAAATACTAGCATATGGAACAAATCTCCGTGATTTTGAAAGCTTCCAGTACAAAAAACGCAAACGACAATATTAAGTCTTCATTCGACTCGAAGTTAAACAAATAGTTGATTAAAAAACCATAACAAAAATGTCCCAGTTTTATTTCGGTTGTGATTGTTTTGAAACGCTATATATGCGGAGCTTTCTTGGGGGCTTCTTCTCCCCCCTGGCCCCCCTACCAGGGCTTTGCCCTGGGGGCCTTAGGCGACCCCAGACCCCTCGCCCTTTAGTTTGTGATTCCACTTCATTAAGAAGGTAGCTACGCCCCTGACTTCATTACAAGTAAATGGGTAATCCAGAGAACAATAGGTGTTTTTTTGTGTTTTCAAATTCACTAGAAAATGTAAGTTCTAAATCTGAGTTTAACAAATATTTGTAATGTTCCACCAATTTCTGATTTTATATTGGGCTGGGTGTCTGTGGATTGCTATTTTTAAGACTGTTTATTGATTTCCAGAAGGACTTTGGGTCTTTATAGTCTAGACTATTAGACTGACTAATAAAAGTCCTATAAAACTCGACTTTAACCTCTTTTTTTGCTTTTGCTTTTACACAATTGGAATAAGTTTGACGAAGGTATACATTATTGTTGTCTTTTCGTTGTTTTTACCAAGAGAGCTTACTTCTTTCCTAAGTAAAAGACAATCGTTATATATCCATGTTGTTTTAGCTTTAGCTCTGTTTCTTTATAAGAAGGACGAGAACTTTTCTTTTTTAAAATTACAGTTTGTGAATCTGCATTTACATAAATGTTATTAACTGATGATACCTAATAAATCAATGTCATTACAATTTTCATCATCAATCCTGTTCATTACAATTTCTATATTGTTTACTGACTCTTTGCAATAGAGCATCATGATAATTGTCTGTCATGGAATGTTCCCATTGATATTTACCATATTCAGATTTAGATGCAAGAGTTGTCTCTCTTTGAGTACATGATTTAAAGCATAATAACAATAAGCAGTGGCAAGGACGTATATTAGTTTTACACCCCAGTTCTATTGTTATACTTCATAGTTTCTATTTCTGAAACAAGTGTAAATTGAATAGATCTATTGTTACGAATAACAATGGATTTTGACCACAGGGTGTGACGAGCGGGGTTTCTGGAAACCCCTGCTTCTACATCCCGCAAACAAAGTCCATTGTTATTCGTAACAATAGAAATTGATTATTTTTTAAATAGCATGAACATAAGAAGTTACTAAAAGTGTTCACTACAAATTGTTTCATGATATTAAAAAAACATATTTTAGGAAATTCCAATAAACATCTATATGGAATACAAAAATAATCCTTTAAATACTCCTTTGCTTGAAGGTATTTTTTTTTATCCCAGTCATAAATATGTCTCTACTCCCGGACCCCCCCGTTACCCAGTGGCCGATCCGGGGTTGGGAGTTCCGCGGATTGGACCCGACTTTTATTTAAAAGATCAATGCATTTGAATGGTTGGAACCCCCTTTTTCAGGATTATTTTGTATTCCATATAGATGTTTATTGAATTTCTAAAATGTGTTTTTAATATCGATGAAACAATTTGTCAGTGAACACTTTAGTAACCTTATGTTCAAATGCTATTTATAAAATAATCATTTATTGTTACGAATAACAATGGACTTTGTTTGCGGATAAAGCAGGGTTTCAGAAACCCGCTCGTCACCTGGTCAAAATCCATTGTATTCGTAAAAGATCATATTACACTTGTTTCAGAAATAGAAACTATGAAGTTAACAATAGAACTGGTTAAAACTAATACGTCCTTGCCACTGCTTATTGTTATTATGCTTTAAATCATGTACTCAAAGAGAGACAACTCTTGCATCTAAATCTGAATATGGTAAATATCAATGGGAACATTCCATGACAGACAATTATCATGATGCTCTATTGCAAAGTGTCCGTAAACAATATAGAAATTGTAATGAACAGGATTGATGATGAAAATTGTAATGACATTGATTTATTAGGTATCATCAGTTAATAACATTTATGTAAATGCAGATTCACAAACTGTAATTTTAAAAAGAAAAGTTCTCGTCCTTCTTATAAAGAAACAGAGCTAAAGCTAAAACAACATGGATATATAACGATTGTCTTTACTTAGGAAAGAAGTAAGCTCTTGGTAAAAACAACGAAAAGACAACAATAATGTATACCTTCGTCAAACTTATTCCAATTGTGTAAAAGCAAAAGCAAAAAAGATTGTGATTCCACTTCATTAAGAAGGTAGCTACGCCCTGACTTCATTACAAGTAAATGGGTAATCCAGAGAACAATAGGTGTTTTTTTGTGTTTTCAAATTCACTAGAAAATGTAAGTTCTAAATCTGAGTTTAACAAATATTTGTAATGTTCCACCAATTTCTGATTTTATATTGGGCTGGGTGTCTGTGGATTGCTATTTTTAAGACTGTTTATTGATTTCCAGAAGGACTTTGGGTCTTTATAGTCTAGACTATTAGACTGACCAATAAAAGTCCTATAAAACTCGGCTTTTAACCTCTTTTTTTGCTTTTGCTTTTACACAATTGGAATAAGTTTGACGAAGGTATACATTATTGTTGTCTTTTCGTTGTTTTTACCAAGAGAGCTTACTTCTTTCCTAAGTAAAAGACAATCGTTATATATCCATGTTGTTTTAGCTTTAGCTCTGTTTCTTTATAAGAAGGACGAGAACTTTTCTTTTTTAAAATTACAGTTTGTGAATCTGCATTTACATAAATGTTATTAACTGATGATACCTAATAAATCAATGTCATTACAATTTTCATCATCAATCCTGTTCATTACAATTTCTATATTGTTTACTGACTCTTTGCAATAGAGCATCATGATAATTGTCTGTCATGGAATGTTCCCATTGATATTTACCATATTCAGATTTAGATGCAAGAGTTGTCTCTCTTTGAGTACATGATTTAAAGCATAATAACAATAAGCAGTGGCAAGGACGTATATTAGTTTTACACCCCAGTTCTATTGTTATACTTCATAGTTTCTATTTCTGAAACAAGTGTAATTGAATAGATCTATTGTTACGAATAACAATGGATTTTGACCACAGGGTGTGACGAGCGGGGTTTCTGGAAACCCCTGCTTCTACATCCCGCAAACAAAGTCCATTGTTATTCGTAACAATAGAAATTGATTATTTTTTAAATAGCATGAACATAAGAAGTTACTAAAAGTGTTCACTACAAATTGTTTCATGATATTAAAAAAACACATTTTAGGAAATTCCAATAAACATCTATATGGAATACAAAAATAATCCTTTAAATACTCCTTTGCTTGAAGGTATTTTTTTTTTTATCCCAGTCATAAATATGTCTCTACTCCCGGACCCCCGTTACCCAGTGGCCGATCCGGGTTTGGGAGTTCCAGATTGGACCCGACTTTTATTTAAAAGATCAATGCATTTGAATGGTTGGAACCCCCTTTTTTCTCTTGAGTTGGGAACCCCGGCTGGATCAGCTTTTGTTTTTGATAAAATCGTCAGATATAAAATACAGTTATGATTACCTTTATTAAACTGATACAGGTAAGTACTTTGGGTTATAATATTGCCTTTATCTTTAGTCTCTTCTACCAAATCCAACGCTTGCCACAAAATGTCGTCCGTCTTATACCCGTCCATATTGACAACTGTATACCAGGAGCATGATGTATTATTTGTTTGTAATAAGAATACACGAAAAAGTCAACCTTGACCTGCTGATCCATATTAGCACATGGATTTAACGGGAATATGCAAAACAACTTTGACATTTGTAAAATATACTCACTTGTCAAAGTTTGAACGAAGATAACCAAAGAGAGGTTACTAGTGGGGTTTCATGTAAGAAAAAAAATATTCTTATAACTCATGTTTTGAAATTGTCAATAAAATTAATATGCTATCGTTTTTTTTTTTTCATTTAATAATCAATGTTAACAAATATAGGGTTTAGAATGGGGTGTAAGTTAGTTATACACCTCGGGATACGGCGTGTCTGGATAAGAAACCCCTCCAGCCTCCGGCCGACGGGGTTTCTTATCCAGACACACCTATCCCTCGGTGTATAACTATTACATATACGTCCTTGGCAGTGGTCAGAAAATTCTACTGGAGATCTAACAGTAAAATGTTGCACACTATAAAATAAACGGGTTGATAGCATATAATCAACTGTGCTTTGACCATTAAAATTGCATAAAGTAAGAAATCCTAATGAGTCGCCTAGATATTTCCCATTAAGAAGTCTTAATTGCGTATCTTTACAAAGGGACATTAGAAGGTTGTCATGTAGGTTAATTCCTTTATCATCTGACGTCTTACTAAGGGAATATTAGGGGAGTAATTTACAGGGACTTGACAGTCATTAAAATTTTCATTGCCATCGTCATTTTGGATGTAATCCTGTAGCCCTCCTGTTCGGGCACTAAATCACCACAGATTAGAATTTCTCCCTGATAGCGTAACTGCAGAACTTCATTTTGAAGCTGTCCAAATCGTCAAACTTATTCCAATTGTGTAAAAGCAAAAGCAAAAAAAAGAGGTTAAAAGCCGAGTTTTATAGGACTTTATTGGTCAGTCTAATAGTCTAGACTATAAAGACCCAAAGTCCTTCTGGAAATCAATAAACAGTCTTAAAAATAGCAATCCACAGACACCCAGCCCAATATAAAATCAGAAATTGGTGGAACATTACAAATATTTGTTAAACATCTCCGCATCCAGTAAGTGTTCTACTACTAATCTATCAGTTCTTCTAACTACTACCTCCTTACTACTATCAAAGAACTGGTTATTAACTTTTGTAATAAGGCTTATGAAAATAATGGTATTAATTATTTTTGGAGTGTTAAAATTCTTTAGAGGTTTTAGATAAAATACATGCTTTTGATGGTCCTTATAATTCTGTTGACAGTTATGATTTTTCTACTCTGTACACTACACTTCCACACAATCTTATAAAGAAAAAGTTTTGTATTTGATAAAATGGTCTTTCGAAAATCTCATTGTAATTTTATTTGCTGTAACTCGTTTAAAGCCTTTTCTGTAACGAAAAGGAAAGTATGCTAGATACACTTACTGGAAATGTGAGGATATGATTGAAGCTTTAAATTTTCTGCTAGATAACATTTATGTACGTTTCGGCGATAAAGTGTATCGTCAGGTAGTAGGTATTCCTATGGGCACTAACTGTGCCCCTTTAATAGCAGATTTATTTCTATATTGCTATGAATCTCAGTTTATGACCAAACTCAGTAAAGACCCATCATTGTTCTATTTAGTTGATACATTCAACAATACCTACCGTTACCTGGATGATATTTTTCGTTAAATAATCCAGAGTTCTCTAAATATACTTCCGAAATTTACCCAAAAGAACTTACTTTAACTAAATCTAACATAAACAGTAGCAGTTGCCCTTTTCTAGATTTAGACATTTCAATTTCTAACGGAAACTACATACTAAAATTTACGACAAAAGAGACGATTTTCATTTCCTATTGTTAATTTTCCATTTTAGACGGCGATGTGCCTTTGGCTCCATCATACGGTGTTTATATATTCCAACTCGTTCGGTATGCCCGTGTGTGTTCTGATGTCATAGATTTTAACGAACGTAATCAATGCATCACTGGGAAATTATTGTGTCAGGGATTTCGATACCATAAATTACTTAAAACTTTTACTAAATTCTTTCATAGATACAAATATTTGATTAGTAAATTTGGCTGTACCTGTAGAAAACTTATTAAAATGGTATTTCACATCCTAAATTTTACGGTAATATTGTACTTAAAGCGAGGAAATCACTATGTGATCCTTGTAAACTCATCGAACCTTTAAATAAACTTATAAGTAAGGGTTATCGTACCAATATTGTAATTAGATCTCTGAATATAGTTTACATTGGCACTAATATCGATTTTGTCATTAGCAAATTAAAACATAACTAAGATGTATCTTCTTTTGAGGCGGGATGTTTAGAGACACACACACGTTATTTTTATCTCTTAAGAAGTAGCTCCTCACTATCCTACTACCT
This sequence comes from Mytilus coruscus, assembly GCA_017311375.1. Taxonomy (NCBI): domain Eukaryota; kingdom Metazoa; phylum Mollusca; class Bivalvia; order Mytilida; family Mytilidae; genus Mytilus; species Mytilus coruscus. The sequence continues at coordinate 136,122,701 of CM029596.1, read as the reverse complement.
GTCGATACATTTATTTTGGCATTGCACAAGTCATGTCTTCTCTGACTGTTCATGACGTTAAAATACTAAATCCCTGGGATGTGTTTTAGTTGATTTTAGTCTCTGATGCATGATTTTTATCATTAATTGTTTTTGGCTATTAACTAGCTGTCAGTAACTGCGAGTACTCTCAAATCGTACTTTCTTTTAATTCGACCTGTTGATACTATTTTTAATACTTTTTGTTATTTTATATTAATATGGATCTTGTCTGTATACCAGCTTTGATTATTTGGAATATCTACTAATTTTCACTTCTTCATACTACATTTGTATGAACATCAAGATTATTCTCCTTTAATCTGTACAGGAAGTTTTAATGTTGATATTTACCCTTATGTATCTAGTGTTAAATTAGGTATTTATATGACAGACCTTTCTTGGTATTCCTAATTATTGGAAGATTTTATATAGACAGAAAAAGTATACCTAAAACGACAAAGTTATTTTTCATTTACCTGTATATATTATGAAAACCGGTTTTTCAAAAGTGATTTTTTCTAAGGGTTAAATATTTCGCAATGGTGTATTGCCATGGCTTTATTTGGACTTGTTTGTTTGCTTTTGGCCTTGAATGTTTGTCCCTAATATTTTATTAACTATGTATTTACTTTCAGGTATCACAGATCGAGTTTATTCGTTCATAGTGTGTTAATTTACGTTTTGATTGAGTTAAGCCTTCCAATTGATGTTTTATCGTGTGTTTTCTATGTTGTGATGTTATACTATTGTTTCAGAAAAAGGGAGAAGGTTTGGTACCATTAAAACGTTTAATCCCGCTGCAAATGTTTGCACCTGTCCTAAGTCAGGAATCTGATGTACAGTGGTTGTCGTTTGTTTATGTAATTTATACGTGTTTCTCGTTTCTCGTTTTTATATAGACTAGACCGTTGGTTTTACCGTTTGAATGGTTTTACACTAGTACTTTTGGGGACCTTTATAGCTTGTTGTTCGGTGTGAGCCAAGGCTCCGTGTTGAAGGCCGTACATTGACCTATAATGGTTTACTTTTATAAATTGTTATTTGGATGGAGAGTTGTCTCATTGGCACTCACACCACATCTTCCTATATCTATAAACTCAGATTTAGAACTTACATTTTCTAGTGAATTTGAAAACACAAAAACACCTATTGTTCTCTGGATTACCCATTTACTTGTAATGAAGTCAGGGGCGTAGCTACCTTCTTAATGAAGTGGAATCACAAGCTAAAGGGCGAGGGGTCTGGGGCCGCCTAAGGCCCCAGGGCAAAGCCCTGGTAGGGGCCAGGGGGGCAAGCGAAGCCCCCAGAAAGCTCCGCATATATAGCGTTTCAAAACAATCACAACCGAAATAAAACTGGGACATTTTTGTTATGGTTTTTTAATCAACTATTTGTTTAACTTCGAGTCGAATGAAGACTTAATATTGTCGTTTGCGTTTTTTGTACTGGAAGCTTTCAAAATCACGGAGATTTGTTCCATATGCTAGTATTTGTATTGAGCAAAGTAGATTTAAAAAACAAACAATAAACATAAGCACAATACTATATGTGGAGTTTCTGTAATGGATACCAAATACTTGGTGGACACATTCTCCAATATTTTGCTTAACATATGTATTTAGATGTTTAAAAATTTTGTGGGTAAACTCTACAAGAGAGTTAAGGAATTTCTAATTTTATGCAATTAGGAATTTTCGAAGTTGAAATTAATGAACTTTTCAGAGGAACGGTACTTTGATCACGATCTTTTCATGATCTGCGTTTATTGATTAGCCAGCTAATTAACAAATAAATATGCATTCGACCAGTTTTGTGGCAATATCTAGATGATAAGTAGTTATCAACTGCCTGTTCCAGAACAAAAGAATTTTTTACAGAACAAAAGAATCCACTTTGAATCCACCCTTATATTTTCCAGAACAAAAGAATCCACCCTAAATCCACCATATATTTTCCAGAACAAAAGAATCCACCTTAAATCCACTTTGAAGGTTGAATGAACGTAATCCACCCTGAATGTTAATGTATAAAATCCACCCTCATTTAAAACATACACAAAATGCATACTTCTTTACGCGGCCACGTCCACTCTGTGTTTTTGTTAGATGTATTTCTATTTGTATCCCTCTGATGAGTTAAGCTTTTTTCAACTGATTTTTATAGTTTGTTCTTATGTTGTACTGTTACACCCACCACTGTCCCAGGTTAGGGGGAGGGTTGGGATCCCGCTAACATGTTTAACCCCGCCACTTTCTGTATATATGTGCCTGTCCTAAGTCAGAAGCCTGCAATGCTGTGGTTGTCGTTTGTTGATAGTGTTACATATTTGTTTTTCGTTCATTTTTTTTTTGTACATAAATTAGGCCGTTAGTTTTCTCGTTTGAATTGTTTTATATTTTGAGGCCTTTTAAAGTTGACTTTGCAGTATGGGCTTTGCTCATTGTTGAAGGCCGTTCGATGACTTATAGTGTTAATTTCTGTGTCATTTGGTCTCTTGTGGGGAGTTATCTCATTGGCAATCATACCACATCTTCTTTTTTATATATTCTTTAATCCACTCATAAATTACTCATATATAATAGATTTCACTTGTAAAGTAAATCATTTCAAAATGTCTACCAATGCAACGTGTCACTTCCTCACATAAATTCTATTGAATATATACCTAAAATGCAAGATTTTAAGACTAATCTTTATCTTCAAGTTATCTAACATCTATCGACACTACAACAACATTCATATAAATATCTTAAAATGGATTAGTGCCATATCTATATTAGTATTGATAGCATCTACTGTTACTGTTTCTAATTTATATAACTTCTCTACCTAATTCATCTAATAGCATAGATGCTCATAGTCTACCAAGGTTTAATGTCCCCATATGTAGGTACATGCAATTGTTTAGAGATCTTTAGACTTTCTGGTGAATATTTTGTGACCGTCTGCAAATATGATAACAATATTCTTCTAGACATTAGACAGCTGCTCAATAACAAACCCAACAATCAAAGGACTCTAACAATGGATCAATTGAAATACTTACAATCTATAAGACAATATATAAATAGAGCCACTGAAGATTCAATACATCAATAGTTAAATCATTGAAATATTGCATTCATAGTTTGTGTAGGTAAATATATCATTTTTTTTTTATCATATGTTAAAAGTTATGAAAGAGTGTCAATAACATCCACTTATCATAAGAAATATTACCTAACATTTAATGAATGCCAACATACATTTATCTATCATCATTGTAGGTACTTCTGTTACAACATCAAATACCTTTGTTCAAATTATATTCTTCATTAAAATTTTCATTGCCATCGTCATTTTGGATGTAATCCTGTAGCCCTCCTGTTCGGGCACTAAATCACCACAGATTAGAATTTCTCCCTGATAGCGTAACTGCAGAACTTCATTTTTGAAGCTGTCCAAATATTAGTTCTGAATCAGCTTTAACCATATATGGTTTTATATAAATAAAACACAAATAAACTGTGTAAGAGCTAGAGTCCAAGGATTTGTTTATTCAACTTTAACCAAATTGATAATTTTGACCTTTTTATTTCTTTTACTTCCTTCCTTTCTAATATGTGGTTTGCAGCTGTATACCGCTATACCTCCTGATGGTCTCCCTTTTCTTTAACGTTTAATAGGTTTTACAGTGAAAGGAGATGAAAAATCTGGGAGATTCCCAAGCGAATCAGATACTACAGTTTCTACAAAACAAACTATATTAAAACTATTTACATAAGAAATAAAATCAACACCTTCAATCTTGTGACTATTTAAGCCATGAGTATTCCACAAAAGCCTATATTAAGCTTATATATACTTTTGAAAAAATATGTGAGAGTAAAGGGACAACACTATATTTGTAAGTTTCACTTCTTAAATTAATACAAATGTCTTTGTAAAGTCTGAAACGCCACTTTAAAAAAAATTTAAAAAGTTAAATTATCATATAACAATGCCATGTTAACAATAGTTAATTGCAAAAAACATAGTTTCAAAAGAACTATTCTGAGTTGAAAGGACTAGATATCTTCTAGCTCTGAACCATTAGGATTAATAAAATTACAAATTTCAATAATCAATTTCAATTAAAAAAGGTCTAATGGTTAAACATAAATAAACACCACTGAACACTAAAAAGAATTTATATAAAGATGAATGTTAGACTAGAATATATTTGAAAATACCAGTCAACTAGTTAGCTGTACCAGTTGACGTTGATTGATGAACAGTTTTGTTTCTAGACAAGCGCCTGTGGTATAAATATCCAGAGGCGGATATCGGAACCATGCCATGCCTTCTTAAAATCGATTAGTGTACATGTGTATGTAAATAAATTGCGAATGCATGTGTACCAACTTATTACACAGTATAGATAAACACAAACTCAACGTTCACTGAAAAATTGTGAAAGAAATCATATTATGGTTGGAATTATAATAGATTCTGGAAAAGATCATATCCGAGAAGGTGTGAGATTTTGTATCAATCATTTCCGAGAAAGTGTGAGGAGAACGTCAGTGTGATTCTCATGGCTAACGATACTTTTAAAAATCAATAGATTAAACGGTCTATTTGACCTGGGAATATTATACTATATTATGTCCCAGATTTAACTCAAGTTACTTTTCACCTTGTAACTAATTCTACGGGCTTAAATATGGACCAACCTTTATTTGTTATACGTGGAATGTTTGCACATTCGACAATTGAAAATCCATTAATTGTTTTAGCAGATCACATCATTGGAGTTTCTAACGGAAAGGTATGTTTTATTACAATTCATTCGGTCATTTAAGTAGACGAGAAACAACCAAAGGTGATAGGTTAAATAACATATGAAATATTTGTCCTCATATTCATAGATCATCACTGTATGTGCGCTGTGAGTCTATTTAATACAACGTCGTTTAATTGAAAAGATTTTAATTATGAAGATTAAAGTTTACCTATAAATATATTAACTATTATAATACATTGTTCCTGCATAATAACAACATTGCTTTAAAAATACCATGTGTGTGTACTATAGTGCGTAATAGGTAGGAATTATTTCCCTGTTCATTACTAAATTATTTCCGGCTGTAAATTATTTGCTTGAAAATATTTTATTTGCATATGCTTTATTCTGTATCAAGTTCTCATATATGGAGCAAGGCTGACATTCAAGTTTATATATTTGTTTGACGTTTGCTATAACTTTGCAATGTTATTTATTTTTGCTTAGCATTTTGAAAGAACTTATTTAAATAGAATAATAATAATATTTGAATATGAAATACTCAGGTGAAGACGGGTTAATTACCTGTCTGAATTTAGAGAGATTCTGATGGGTTGTCTGTCTAAAATAAATGAGATTAAAACGGGTTGCCCACCGTATCCTTTCTTTTTTATATGGTCATTAAAAATAATCAAATTTTCTATACACATATGTTAAATATTTTATCTTCTATGAAAAACACCACTTTAAGTGTTTCAATGAAGGTTCGTATGATTTGCATCAATGCTAAACACGATTTTTATACATTTTTATGAAATTTGTAGTTCATGTACGTCCAGTAGCAGGGTACCTACCATATATCAAATTATGTTTTCTTGCTTTCTGATTGCCTTGAAATCTTTAAATTATATGTACTATTTTGGTATATAAAAATAAGAAGATGTGGATTGCCAATGCCACAAATCTCCCCATACCAAATGACGTTATTTTTAAGTATGTTTATTATAACTTTAACGAAAAATAACTGTTACTTTATTATTTCATTTTTTCTAACCATTGTATGAAATGTTCCCCTGGGGAACATGTAAGACGAATTATCATTTAGTGAAACGTTTCCCTTGGTCATGTTGGTAACAAATTGTAAAAGTTACCATCCAGTGAATCCCCTGAAGAACATTGTAAAATTCCTCTGGGGAACACATGATAAAAGTTACCATTGAGTGAAATATTTCTTTGGGAACTACATCACTTTTTCATTGTTTTTCGAAAGTTATGAATGACTAAATAATCAATATAATAACCCTTCTATAACAGTTTGTATTTCATGACTAAAGACTTGTTAATTCCTGATTTAATATTTGGTTTATTGTTTTATTATGACAAGTTACAGGTCAAGTTCAATTTTCACGATTTTAGCTTTTCTCTTTGTTCAGTTAAAGCCCTTTCCTAGAAATACATTTTTGATGAAATACTTATTAATTAGTAGATTTCTGTTCAAAGGGCAATAACTCATTTAAAAAAAAATTAAAAGACAAAATGACATTTTGGATTTTTTTTCCTGGTCTTTGGTAAATTGTTTGAAGAATTTAGTGGAAGTTTGGTTGTCATTCTTGAAGATATTGATTTGATAATTAGTATATAGTTTTATCATGACAAGTTACAGATCAAGTTGGAATTTTTTTCCGGTCTGATGATTTTGTGCAGAGTAATGGTTTTGGACATAGAAAATTCACTTAAATAATCAGTTTTCAACAATTTTTTTTCGTCATGCTTGAAGATTTTGACTTGATATTTTTATGTAGTTTACACCATGACAAGTTATAGATCAAGTTAGAATTTCGTTCCATTACAATGAATTTTTAACTGGTAGGGGACTATGTATTGCCACGCAATACTCACAGAATGCTTGTTAAATGGTAATTTTTATTAATAGTTCCCAAGAGGCAGATAAAGATGTGCATTCCCCAGAAGAACATTTTACTAAATAGTCATCTACTCTTTGGTCGGGTTGTTGTCTCTTTGACATATTCCCCATTTCCATTTTCAATTTTACCTTTATTGTGTGTTCCCCTGAGGAATATTTCACTAAGTGTTAACCTTTATTATGTGTTCCCCAGACGAATATTGCACTAAGTCAGTGGTAACCTTTATTATGTTTTCTCCAGAGGAATATTTCACTAAGTGGTAACCTTTATTATGTTTTCTCCAGAGGAATATTTCACTAAATGGTAACCTTTATTATGTGTTCGCCAGAGGAATATTTCACTAAGTGGTAACCTTTATTATGTGTTCCCTAGAGGAATATTTCACTAAGTGGTAACCTTTATTATGTTTTCTCCAGAGGAATATTTCACTAAGTGGTAACCTTTATTATGTGTTCCCCAGGGGAATATTTCAGTAAATGGTAACCTTTATTATGTGTTCCCCAGAGGAACATTTCACTAAATGGTAATCTTTATTATATGTCCCCAAAATAACATTTGCAAATGCATTACTTGCCGGTTCATTTTACTAAATAGTCACCTTTATTGTGTGTTCCCCAGAGGAATATTTCACTAAGTGGTAACCTGTATTATGTGTTTGCCAGAGGAATATTTCACTAAGTGGTAACCTTTATTATGTATTCCCTAGAGGAATATTTCACTAAGTGGTAACCTTTATTATGTTTTCTCCAGAGGAATATTTCACTAAGTGGTAACCTTTATTATGTTTTCTCCAGAGGAATATTTCACTAAGTGGTAACCTTTATTATGTGTTCCCCAGAGGAACATTTCACTAAATGGTAATCTTTATTATATGTCCCCAAAATAACATTTGCAAATGCACTACTTGCCGGTTCATTTTACTAAATAGTCACCTTTCTTATGTGTTCCCCAGAGGAATATTTCACTAAGTGGTAACCTTTATAATGTGTTCTCCAGAGGAATATTTCAGTAAATGGTAACCTTTATTATGTGTTCCCCAGAGGAACATTTCACTAAATGGTAATCTTTATTATATGTCCCCAAAATAACATTTGCAAATACACTACTTGCCGGTTCCCCAGAGGAACTTTTAAGACGGACTTTTATCTGATCTAAAACCACAAAGCATCTTTATAATTGTACACGGCACGTTTCTGTATGTCATTGTAGAGAAAGACAATTCAAGAAATTTAGTTAAAATATCAGTGTGTACCTATCTGTCATGTCGTTGCTGTTACCAACAACTTATTGATGAAAATAATATTATACATCTTAAACTTGTAAAAAGTGCAATTTACTACGTTTTTTGGAAACCAAGACCACGAAAGAAAAACCATTATCAATGCAAAAAGGGAGTAGTTATATTGTAACAGTGGTTTGATTCCGCCAGTGTACTTTATCCGAAGGATGAAAATTCCTAGTGTGTTTTTATGTCCACCAACAAAAATGCACTAGGTTTTTTAATCCGGGTCTAGTGTAAAATATCCAACACTCACCATAAGATTCTGAAGAAGGTTTTCTTGAAGGGGAAATATATAAAAAATGGGGCTTGGTGTTTTTTGGGGATATTTAGATTAACTTGCATAGGTAATTTATGTAAAAAATGGACAAAATTAACTAGTAGATATATATATGAAGATGTGGTATGAGTGCCAATGAGACAACTCTCCATCCAAGTCAAAATTTATAAAAGTAAACCATTATAGATCTTCTACAATAGTGTTTTTTTTTTAAACCAGGAATGATTAGGCATGGACCATTTGACTTTCTGGGTGGGGTTTTATATCAAGCCAGATTTTTTTTTATCATGAAAACCGAGCAAGAATATTTTTTTTCAGTCAATCCAAAGCAAAAATATTTAAAAAAAAAAAATACATCATACATGTCATCTTTGCTGAAGATGAAGCCAGAATATTTTTTAGCAACTGAATAGACCAGATTATTTTATTATTTTTTTTGGTCAAAATGGAGGCCAGATTATTTAAAAAAAAAAACAACCCAGGACCCCCAGAAAGTCAAATGGTCCATGACTTACACTAGTGATTTTGCTCCAGGAATGATTACACAGTGATTTTATGCAGGTAACAATCCTGATAAAGCAAACATTCTAAAGAGGGTTTTCTTGAGGGGAAATAACATAAAATGAGGCTCAGCTTTTTTGGGGGGATGTGCTATGGATAAAAATTTCTAGTTATTTCCTGGAAAAAAAGATAGTGATTATGAATTTCACTAAAAAAAATCATAAGTGAATTGTATTAGCTAGTCAAGTGTGAAAAAAGTTATATACATATGTTTTGGTTGATTCTGCTAGGATTGATCTGGTTACCTATGTATTTATAAACAATGACCAGATCAATCCTATCAGAATCAAACAAACTTTTTTTGAAATACACATGTATACAAAATACAATTTGTTTGTTAATATAACCGTAATATAAATAAATAAATCAATAATAGACCTTTTCAACAATAACCTACACCTACAGTTGACAACGACTACGGCATGCAAGATGTAAGTGGTTGTCTCAAAGTAGTAATGGTTGGATATAATTATTATCAGTAACTGAATTGAAAGGAAAACAAAATGTTTGCCTATTTGGATCTACCACAACGGTATTTTTTCTTGTTTTGTTTATAAACAATTTACTGATTTAAAAAAAAATATTATTTTATCTTTAAATTGAGAATAAATAAGGGTCTAGATGGGGTTTACAGAACAGACATAAATGAACCAATACTACAGAATCATGGGCAAAACAAATAGAGAAATATAGGCCCAAATAATAAAGAATAGAGAATACTGGGGTGCTAAATTATAATAAAGAATAGAGAATAATGGTCAAAGTAAAAGAATTATAGAGAAAAATGCTTAAAAAGAGAGAATACAGAGTTGATGGAACCCCATCCAGACCCTCATGAATGAATAAAAGGGAAATCTTTAATATTCTATTTTATATTTTTAGAAGATGAGATTCTAGCTAGCTACTTTAAGCTAGCAAAATGAAAAAAAAATCACTGACTCCGTAAAACTGGGATAAAGTCTGATTCATTCGGGACGAAGACTACTTAAAACAGTCACATCATATTCAATATGTACAACTAGTATAGTGAAGATATGCTGAGACGCAACCTCTACAATGTCCACAAGTATGTTTTAGACGCGTTACGGACAGACAGATAGTCCTGTTACAATGTCCTTACTTTGTTACTATGGGGAGGATAAAATGTAGTCATAAAATAACATTCCAAAAACTAGTTAACGGCTATTGTCAAGCTTAGCCGTCTTCCATGAAAAACTTGTACGACTAGATATCAATAATCATTACCGAAGAAGCAATAGATTTGGATGTGAATAGATTATTGCCGGATTTTTTTTTTTAAAGATTTATAGAATTGTGAAAGTGAAATGTTTTGTAATTATTTTTTTACATATGATAAGTATTATATGAAAGAAAATGGAAAAACACAGAAAATCCGGAATAGCTATTTGCACAATATCCTTTCTTTTTTAAATAATACTGTTTAAATCGAATATGTAGTAAGTACTACGTTTATGTTACATGCCTGTTATACCTCAGTGATTTTTATCTTTGATACGACCCCTCTATTTCTCCTGTAAACTGTAGGTGTCAATAGTCGGTGTCGAGACTTGTTGAAAAGGTCTAATATTACATCTCAATTACACTGTTGACGTACAATATTCCCCAGTGATTATAGGTATGTCGGAAAAAATACAAGCCGGAATAAAAGTACGCTTACAATATACATGATATACATGATATATCATGTCACCATTTATAAATATGGAAATTTGTCCATCATGTTACTGTCTATCCTGTTACTACTAGTAGTTCCTATTACACTTTATTTGTCTGAAACTTCTTCAAATACAATGCAATAGTGTATAAATATATATTCTTTTTACACAAAATGAAATGTTTGATTATTTGAACTTATTCAAAGGTTACAACATTTTTATCTTTCGCAATTTAGCACACACAATATGCAATACTGTTTATTGGTACGTACAAATGTAATAGCTAGATAAACAATACAACTGTCAAACAGGATAGACTGAAATTTATCGATATATCGTGAATGTACGTTCCTGTTACCAAAAACAAAATGACAAAAGTAAAACAATATTTGAGGGGATTTTATAAGCTGTGTTTATTAAAGAGCGAAAAACGTATTGAAGATGAAGTTTGTATCTTTGCTGGTAGTAATTTTTATAACATTTGAAAACCAATTTTAGAGGTATTTTTCGGTACAACATGTTAAAGTTACAAATAACCTATCAATACACAGAAATAAAAATGTATGTAAGTTTTGTTCTTAAAAAAACACTTTATTGTACATGAAAAACAAGCAGTAAGTTACGTCGCGTAATGTAAATATGTTTACATTGCATTAGTTTCATGTAATGAACACTGGTTTTACATCAACTTTGTTCTCGTCTGCATGTACATCGTTTTTTATTACCTGTACATGAGAATTGTTCACACCAGGTAACTACATGTACACGTAATTTACATGTACATTACACAGAATCTATACTACTAAAATAGAGAGGTCCAATTCAATATCCGGCATGACGTAAAAACGACGAATCAAGGAATTCAACTTTATATATATAACCATAGATGTATAAACCCATGTACATCTTTGATATAACTAATATAGGACAATGGTGTTGATTATAAATTACACCATTCCAGGCCTTTTATTTTCTACATAATTAATATTACCAATAATTAACAAGTTTCGGGTCGAATCCGATACCGATACCAAATAGCAAAAATTCCGAACTCCAAGGAAATTTAAAACGGAAAGTCCAGATGGCAAAATCAAAGCTCAAACACATCAAACACATAGTTTCTTTCTTTGCAGTAAATTCCTCCACTATCTGGAGCACCACAGGATATCTGTGTAACAGAGCAACGGATTTAAAAAATATGCGTATTTTAAAACTTCTTCTGCATGTCCGGGCCTAAGTTTATGTCTTCGCAACTACACAGTAATAAGAAAACCAGGACGGGTTCAAACAAAGATTTTGAAAGCAGAGAAATCTGTGCACCTTATAATCAGCATGACTTTATTAGATGACAATACGAATACTTAAATTCCAGGCTAAATATAAGACGTAGGTACTTTTATTCAGTCACGGACCCGCGATGTCGCGGGTATGTTCTAGTTGAATAGTTGAATAGAAAATTTAAACATTTTTGTTTGGGGGTAAATTGTTAGAATTCCTATAATGGTCGGTACCTTGCGAAAATTGTGCTATTGATTTGGAGAACTTCGAGAGTTCTAAAGATGTCGCGATTACGCAGTCTAAAGTAGTGTAACAATAAGTGAAAAACGATTTTGGACATGATTGATTGTTGGTTGCTAAACGTCCAGTAGCAAATATTTCATACATTATAAAAAATAAGGAGATGTGGTATGATTGCTAATAAGACACGCTATCCACCAAAGTTCAAATGAAGTGGATGTAAGCAATTATAGGCAACCATACGGCCTTCAACAATGAGAAAAACCCATACCGTATAGTCGGCTATAAAAGGCCCCGACATGATTTGATATATTTTTCATGTCGGGGCCTTTTATAGCCGACTATACGGTATGGGGTTTTCTCATTGTTGAAGGCCGTACGGTTGCCTATAATTGCTTACATCCACTTCATTTGAACTTTGGTGGATATTTGTCTCATTGGCAATTATACCACATCTCCTTATTTTTATACGACCGCAAAAATTTTTTTGCGTCGTATAATGCTATGATGTCGTCGTCGTCGTCGTCCGAAGACACTTTGGGTTTCCGGACAATAACTTTAGTTTTGATGAATGGATCTCTATGAATTTTTACCAGAAGGTTAAATACCACAAAAGGAAGGTTGGGATTGATTTTGGGGTGATGGTACCAACAGTTTAGGAATTAGGGGCCAAAAAGGGACCAGAAACAAGCATTTTTGTAGTTTCCGGACAATAATTTGTGTGCAAGTGTATGGATCTCTCTGAAATTGTACCACAAGGTTCCATATCACAAAGGGAAGGTTGAGATTGAGTTTGGGGTAATTACCCCAAACGTTCAGGAATTAGGGGCAAAAAAGGGGCAAAAACAAGCATTTTTCTAGTTTCCAGACAATAACTTGTGTTTAAGTGTATGGATCTCTCTAAAATTGTACTACAAGGTTCCATACCATAAAGGGAAGGCTGGGATTAAGTTTGGAGGTAATTACTCCAAAAGGGGGGGTTCAAAAAGTTGGGATTTTTTTCCAATTTTTTTGGGGGGTTCATTTTTTTTTTCAAGATTTTCAGAATTTCAAATTTTTGAAATCTTCAATTGCACAGTATTGCGCATTAGCACAGTATTGCACAATTGTGCAATAGCACAGTATTGGGCAAAAGCAAGAAATCTTCAATTGCACAGTATTGCGCAATAACACAGTATTGCACAATAGCAAAGTATTGTGCAATATCACAGTATTGGGCAATAGCAAGAAATCTTCAATTGCACAGTATTGCACAATAACACAGTATTGCGCAATAGCAAGAAATCTTCAACTGCACAGTATTGCGCAATAGCAAGAAATCTCCAATTGCACAGTATTGCGCAATAGCAAAATATCTTCAATTGCACAGTATTGCGCAATAGCAAGAAATTTTCAATTGCACAGTATTGCACAATAGCAAGAAATTTTCAATTGAAAACAAATACAAATGTTTTAACCAATTTCGATGGGATTAATTAAGTCTTTAATTTTTTGGGGTTCTAACCTTGTATAATTTTTTTGGATATTGGGTCCCATTTTCAAATTGGTCTACATTGAGGTCGAAAGGGTCCAAAATTAAACTTTGTTTGATTTCATTAAAAACTGAATTATTGCGGCTGTATGATTTGCTGAATCTTATTGTGCATTTAGATTTTTATTTTGGGCCCTGTTTTCAAATTAGTTAATATTAAGGTTTGAAGGGTTCAAAATTAAACTTTGTTTGATTTCAACTAAAATTAAATTATTGGTGTTTTTTTTTTATATGCTGAATCTAACCATGTTGTTAGATTTTGGATATCAGACCATTCTAGGTAAATTAAATGCCTCATTTCAAATTTTTAAGATCTTTGACCACATTTGTTTTGTGGCAGAAACCTATATTATGTCAAAAATTTGATCACAATCCAAATTCAGACAGTATCAAGCTTGAATATTGTGTCCAAACTTGCCCCAACTGTTCAGTGTTCGACCTCTGCGGTCGTATCAGGCTGTGCTCAGCGAAGCATTTTATTATATGTATTTAGATTTTTGATTTTGGGCCCAGTTTTCAAGTTGGTTTAAATCGGGTCCAAAATTAAACTTTGTTTGATTTCAACAAAAATTAAATATATGTTGTTTTTTTTTATATATGCTGAATCTAACCGTGTATTTAGATTTGGGATTTTGGGCCTCGTTATCAAATTTGTCCATATTGAAGTCCAAAGGGTCCAAAATCAAACTTTGTTTGATTTCACCAAAAACTGAATTCTTGGGGTTCTTTGATAACCATGTATTTAGATTTTGGATATTAGACCATAATAGGTAAATGTCCAATTTCAAATTTTTAAGTTCTTAGACTTAATCACAATCCAAATTCAGAGCTGTATCAAGCTTGAATGTAGTGTTCATACTTGCCCCAACTGTTCAGGGTTCAACCTCTGCGGTCGTATCAAGCTGTGTCCCGCGGAGCATTTTATTTGTTTTGTCACACTGAAGACGGCAATGTCTCATAATTAAGTTTAAAATATGATCGTGTTATTTATATAATGTGTTAATCATTGTGAAGGGAAATTTGTTCAACAAAGTAGTGATATCTGTTATTTCACACACTAGTACTTGTATAATGCCTGTTATTTCACCAACTAGTAATTGTATAATGCCTGTTATTTCACCCACTAGTACTTGTACTTGTATAATGCCTGTTATTTCACCCAGTAGTACTTGTATAATGCCTGTTATTTCACCAACTAGTACTTGTATAAAGCCTGTTATTTCACCGACTAGTACTTGTATAATGCCTGTTATTTCACCGACTAGTACTTGTATCATGCCTGTTATTTCACCCACTAGTACTTGTATAAAGCCGATTATTCCACATACTAGTACTTGTATAATGCCTGTTATTTCACCGACTAGTACTTGTATAATGCCTGTTATTTCACCCACTAGTACTTGTATAAAGCCGGTTATTTCAAATACTAGTACTTGTATAATGCCTGTTATTTCACCGACTACGTACTTGTATAATGCCTGTTATTTCACATACTAGTACTTGAATAATGCCTGTTATTTCACCGACCAGTACTTGTATAATGCCTGTTATTTCACCTACTAGTACTTGTATAATGCCTGTTATTTCACCGACTAGTACTTGTATAAAGTCGGTTATTTCATCTACTAGTACTTGTATAATGCCTGTTATTTCACCGACTAGAACTTGTATCATGCCTATTATTTCACCGGCTAGTACTTGTATAAAGCCGGTTATTTCACCTACTAGTACTTATATAATGCCTGTTATTTCACCTACTTGTATAATGCCTGTTATTTCACCTACTAGAACTTGTATCATGTATGTTATTTCACCGGGTAGTACTTGTATAAAGCCGGTTATTTCACCTTATAGTACTTGTATAAAGCCTGTTATTTCACCGACTAGTACTTGTATCATGCCTGTTATTTCACTGTTATTTCACCGACTAGTACTTGTATCATGCCTGTTATTTCACCGGCGAGTACTTGTATCTTGCCTGTTATTTCAAATACTAGTACTTGTATGATGCCTGTTATTTCACTTACTTGTACTTGTATAATGCCTGTTATTTCACCTACTAGTATTTGTATAATGCCTGTTATTTCACCTACTAGTTCTTCTATAGTGCATGTTATTTCACCTACTAGTACATATATAATGCCTGTTATTTCACCTACTAGTACTTTTATAATGCCTGTTCATTTTTATTCACAGATTGTATTCTTCGATCAAGCAGATCAGTTAGATAAACATTTGCAACCATTTGGCGGTAGAAGTAAAGTTAGCCTTACAGAACTCAAAAGAGGGTGAGGAAAACGAAATATTTGTGTGCATATACTAATATCGGATTAAGAAATATTCAGTAAAACTTGACATTTTTACGATTGAACTAAAAAAGATGAGTTTTTTCTCAGCAGTCATCCATATCAAGATTAATAAATAGTCTTCATGCAACTTCTTTAATCTTACCGATTCACGTTAAGTTATTTATTTCATATTCAGTTCGGTACACAGGAGTTGTTCGTGTACCTGTATCAGTACCCTAACCATGCTTTATATCTACGACGAATAGTATTCTAAAGTTCTTCTTCTTCTTATGGTATCCAGTTATCCATCAGATTTTTGATGATTATTAACTGCTGCGTATGCGTAGGATAATTATCAATAAATATTTACCAAAAAATAGTACCAAAAATAAATACTAACATGAACATGTGGTTAAAACTATTTACATAACTACTAAGGTTTACTGTTCTAAACTGTAGAGAACAGTAGGTGTCAACTGTTCTCTAAAGATATTGAGTGTAGGGGAAAAGTACTACATTTGATTGTAGTAAATTCCACCGTAATTGAAATAGGGTAAAATGAATATTTGTAGCAGTCTTTAGATGTAAGTAAATGTCTTTAAGTATATTGATAGGTTTGCCGGGTTCTATTGTCCGTTGGTAAAAGTAATATTGAGGGTACTGCAACGATATGGTGTACAATTTTATAGAACGTTATGAGTCTAGTTTTAAGTCTGCATTATCTGCTATTTCATTCCGAACATCGCCATTATTTCCAGAAAATTCGTCATTCCAGGGTTTTTCATGTTACTATTCTGTAGTATACTAGTTCTAACGCAATATCCTGTGTGCATATTGCTTACATTATCGCGTTACACGTTTGTTATCTACCAGTCTCTTAGTACTATTAGAGAGAAAAAAAAAAAAAAAAACGGAATTTAAAATGATGAAGATTTGATGTTGAGAATATTACTATCAAACAGAAAATTTGAAATTTATGAGTTTGTTGGTCCTTACATTGAAAAAAAAAAAATCAGTTTTACTCCATTTATATATATATGGCCTTCCAAATACCGTTTCGATTCCTAACATCACTGAAGAGACATTAATTGTCGAAATCCGGATATGGTGTACCAATTTTTGCACCTTATGTTTGCGATATACCATCTTTTCCGCAAGTTTATTGTTTTCTGTTTGGTATTAAATTTATAGTTAAGATCTATTTATTACACCTTGTGATCCGTTTATTTGGCAATCGCCAATGGCAGTCAGCAGGATTTAAGAACATTTGTTGTTCGACCTGTTAGTCAAATGCGTTTTGTTAAAATATACTTTTCACTTTTTGGTCTTTTGGAAAATGTTGTTTGTGCTGTATTTAGACCCTCTAACAAGAAATTTGTTTTGCATGCACACGTATAAAAATTGCGGTTTTATCCAACGCAATCATAGGTTTGAACGTTGTTTCCAATTTAGACTTGTAAATATATATATATATATAAGTACGTCTGAGCCAGTGACAACTCTACAACAGATTGATCAATTGGATCACCAGCAGTGATGGTGATACATGGCTGTGTACATTATGTATATACAACTCGTCTAAACATCAACCCAACAATGTTAGATCTGTAAATTTGCTTTCGCAAATTTTTGTTCTTCCTCGCCGGGATTCGAACCCATGCTGCTGAGATATCGTGACACCAAATCGCCTGATGTTTAGACGAGTTGTATATATATATATATATATATATATATATATAAGTCTAAAAGGGTACAACATCACCAAAAAGTAGTAAAATCATGAACAAATATTAAATATTTCGGATAACCAATATCCTTCATCAGTAAGATGTCAAATGATTCTTATCTTGACATGTGGTAGTCGAACTGACAAAGGAAGGTTGAGATTGAGTTTGGGGTAATTACCCCAAACGTTCAGGAATTAGGGGCAAAAGGGGCAAAACAAGCATTTTCTAGTTTCAGACAATAACTTGTGTTTAAGTGTATGGATCTCTAAAATTGTACTACAAGGTTCCATACCATAAAGGGAAGGCTGGGAATAAGTTTGGAGGTAATTACTCCAAAAGGGGGGGTTCAAAAAGTTGGGATTTTTTTCCAATTTTTTTGGGGGGTTCATTTTTTTTTTCAAGATTTTCAGAATTTCAAATTTTTGAAATCTTCAATTGCACAGTATTGCGCATTAGCACAGTATTGCACAATTGTGCAATAGCACAGTATTGGGCAAAAGCAAGAAATCTTCAATTGCACAGTATTGCGCAATAACACAGTATTGCACAATAGCAAAGTATTGTGCAATATCACAGTATTGGGCAATAGCAAGAAATCTTCAATTGCACAGTATTGCACAATAACACAGTATTGCGCAATAGCAAGAAATCTTCAACTGCACAGTATTGCGCAATAGCAAGAAATCTCCAATTGCACAGTATTGCGCAATAGCAAAATATCTTCAATAGTATTGCGCAACAAGAAATTTTCACAATTGCACAGTATTGCACAATAGCAAGAAATTTTCAATTGAAAACAAATACAAATGTTTTAACCAATTTCGATGGGATTAATTAAGTCTTTAATTTTTGGGTTCTAACCTTGTATAATTTTTTGGATATTGGGTCCCATTTTCAAATTGGTCTACATTGAGGTCGAAAGGGTCCAAAATTAAACTTTGTTTGATTTCATTAAAAACTGAATTATTGCGGCTGTATGATTTGCTGAATCTTATTGTGCATTTAGATTTTTATTTTGGGCCCTGTTTTCAAATTAGTTAATAATAAGGTTTGAAGGGTCCAAAATTAAACTTTGTTTGATTTCAACTAAAATTAAATTATTGGTGTTTTTTTTATATGCCGAATCTAACCATGTTGTTAGATTTTGGATATCAGACCATTCTAGGTAAATTAAATGCCTCATTTCAAATTTTTAAGATCTTTGACCACATTTATTTTGTGTCAGAAACCTATATTATGTCAAAAATTTGATCACAATCCAAATTCAGACAGTATCAAGCTTGAATATTGTGTCCAAACTTGCCCCAACTGTTCAGTGTTCGACCTCTGCGGTCGTATCAGGCTGTGCTCAGCGAAGCATTTTATTATATGTATTTAGATTTTTGATTTTGGGCCCAGTTTTCAAGTTGGTTTAAATCGGGTCCAAAATTAAACTTTGTTTGATTTCAACAAAAATTAAATATGTTTTTTTTTATATATGCTGAATCTAACCGTGTATTTAGATTTGGGATTTTGGGCCTCGTTATCAAATTGGTCCATATTGAAGTCCAAAGGGTCCAAAATCAAACTTTGTTTGATTTCACCAAAAACTGAATTCTTGGGGTTCTTTGATAACCATGTATTTAGATTTTGGATATTAGACCATAATAGGTAAATGTCCAATTTCAAATTTTTAAGTTCTTAGACTTAATCACAATCCAAATTCAGAGCTGTATCAAGCTTGAATGTAGTGTTCATACTTGCCCCAACTGTTCAGGGTTCAACCTCTACGGTCGTATCAAGCTGTGTCCCGCGGAGCATTTTATATGTTTTGTCACACTGAAGACGGCAATGTTTCATAATTAAGTGTAAAATATGATCGTGTTATTTATATAATGTGTTAATCATTGTGAAGGGAAATTTGTTCAACAAAGTAGTGATATTATCTGTTATTTCACACACTAGTACTTGTATAATGCCTGTTATTTCACCAACTAGTAATTGTATACTGCCTGTTATTTCACCCACTAGTACTTGTACTTGTATAATGCCTGTTATTTCACCCACAAGTACTTGTATAATGCCTGTTATTCACCAACTAGTACTTGTATAAAACCTGTTATTTCACCGACTAGTACTTGTATAATGCCTGTTATTTCACCGACTAGTACTTGTATCATGCCTGTTATTTCACCCACTAGTACTTGTATAAAGCCGATTATTTCACATACAAGTACTTGTATAATGTCTGTTATTTCACCGACTAGTACTTGTATAATGCCTGTTATTTCACCCACTAGTACTTGTATTAAGCCGGTTATTTCAAATACTAGTACTTGTATAATGCCTGTTATTTCACCGACTACGTACTTGTATAATGCCTGTTATTTCACATACTAGTACTTGAATAATGCCTGTTATTTCACCGACCAGTACTTGTATAATGCCTGTTATTTCACCTACTAGTACTTGTATAATGCCTGTTATTACACCGACTAGTACTTGTATAAAGTCGGTTATTTCATCTACTAGTACTTGTATAATGCCTGTTATTTCACCGACTAGAACTTGTATCATGCCTATTATTTCACCGGCTAGTACTTGTATAAAGCCGGTTATTTCACCTACTAGTACTTATATAATGCCTGTTATTTCACCTACTTGTATAATGCCTGTTATTTCACCTACTAGAACTTGTATCATGTATGTTATTTCACCGGGTAGTACTTGTATAAAGCCGGTTATTTCACCTTATAGTACTTGTATAAAGCCTGTTATTTCACCGACTAGTACTTGTATCATGCCTGTTATTTCACTGTTATTTCACCGACTAGTACTTGTATCATGCCTGTTATTTCACCGGCGAGTACTTGTATCTTGCCTGTTATTTCAAATACTAGTACTTGTATGATGCCTGTTATTTCACTTACTTGTACTTGTATAATGCCTGTTATTTCACCTACTAGTATTTGTATAATGCCTGTTATTTCACGTACTAGTTCTTCTATAGTGCATGTTATTTCACCTACTAGTACATATATAATGCCTGTTATTTCACCTACTAGTACTTCTATAATGCCTGTTCATTTTTATTCACAGATTGTATTCTTCGATCAAGCAGATCAGTTAGATAAACATTTGCAACCATTTGGCGGTAGAAGTAAAGTTAGCCTTACAGAACTCAAAAGAGGGTGAGGAAAACGAAATATTTGTGTGCATATACTAATATCGGATTAAGAAATATTCAGTAAAACTTGACATTTTACGATTGAACTAAAAAGATGAGTTTTTCTCAGCAGTCATCCATATCAAGATTAATAAATAGTCTTCATGCAACTTCTTTAATCTTACCGATTCACGTTAAGTTATTTATTTCATATTCAGTTCGGTACACAGGAGTTGTTCGTGTACCTGTATCAGTACCCTAACCATGCTCTATATCTACGACGAATATTATTCTAAAGTTATTCTTCTTCTTATGGTATCCAGTTATCCATCAGATTTTTGATGATTATTAACTGCTGCGTATGCGTAGGATAATTATCAATAAATATTTACAAAAAAAAAATAGTGCCAAAAATAAATACTAACATGAACATGTGGATAAAACTATTTTAATACATAACTACTAAGGTTTACTGTTCTAAACTGAAGAGAACAGTAGGTGTCAACTGTTCTCTAAAGATATTGAGTGTAGGGGGAAAGTACTACATTTGAATGTAGTAAATTCCATTGTGTAATTGAAATAGGGAAAATGAATATTTGTAGCAGTCTTTAGATTTAAGTAAATGTCTGTAAGTATATGGATAGGTTTGCCGGGTTCTATTGTTTGTTGGTAAATGTAATACTGAGCGTACTGCGACGATATGGTGTACAATTTTATAGAACATTATGAGACTAGTTTTAAGTCTGCGTTATCTGCTATTTCATTCCGAACATCGCCATTATTTCCAGAAAATTCGTCATTCCAGGGTTTTTTCATGTTACTATTCTGTAGGATACTAGTTCTAACGCAATATCATGTGTGCATATTGCTTACATTATCGCGTTACACGCTTGTTATCTACCAGTCTCTTAGTATTATTAGGGAGAAAACGGAATTTAAAATGCATTTGATGTTGAAAATATTACTATCAAACAGAAAATATGAAATTTATGAGTTAGTTGGTCCTTTCATTGAAAAAAAATCAGTTTTACTCCATTTATATATATATGGCCTTCCAAATACCGTTTCGATTCCTAACATCACTGAAGAGACATTAATTGTCGAAATCCGGATATGGTGTACCAATTTTGCACCTTATGTTTGCGATATACCATCTTTTCCGCAAGTTTATTGTTTTCTGTTTGGTATTAAATTTATAGTTAAGATCTATTTATTACACCTTGTGATCCGTTTATTTGGCAATCGCCAATGGCAGTCAGCAGGATTTAAGAACATTTGTTGTTCGACCTGTTAGTCAAATGCGTTTTGTTAAAATATACTTTTTCACTTTTTTTGGTCTTTTGGAAAATGTTGTTTGTGCTGTATTTAGACCCCTCTAACAAGAAATTTGTTTTGCATGCACACGTATAAAAATTGCGGTTTTTATCCAACGCAATCATAGGTTTGAACGTTGTTTCCAATTTAGACTTGTAAATATATATATATATAAGTACGTCTGAGCCAGTGACAACTCTACAACAGATTGATCAATTGGATCACCAGCAGTGATGGTGATACATGGCTGTGTACATTATGTATATACAACTCGTCTAAACATCAACCCAACAATGTTAGATCTGTAAATTTGCTTTCGCAAATTTTTTGTTCTTCCCTCGCCGGGATTCGAACCCATGCTGCTGAGATATCGTGACACCAAATCGCCTGATGTTTAGACGAGTTGTATATATATATATATATATATATATATATATATATATAAGTCTAAAAGGGTACAACATCACCAAAAAAGTAGTAAAATCATGAACAAATATTAAATATTTCGGATAACCAATATCCTTCATCAGTAAGATGTCAAATGATTCTTATCTTGACATGTGGTAGTCGAACTGAAATAATAATCTTGAGCGTCATACAAATTATCACGAATCAATACGCTGGTAATTTTTTTTCAAGATTGATGTTTGGGAGGAGGAATAAATTCCTTAAAACTGTAAGAGTCCTGTACTGAAGCCTGAGTTAAAGGATACAAGTGACGGTAGGGACTCATTTTATGTTTTTTTCATTAATGCCCTCTGGGGAAACTGTCCTCAACTTTCTTATCCAAAAACTTTCCCGAGCAAGTCTGTCGGCCCTTGACCAACCCTCGTTGTGGTCTATGATATTCATGATATTGATGATAAGGTTTTTGAGATCAGCTTGGGCGTACCCAGGTGATCTCAAATGACGACTTAGGGGGAGGTCGGGCTTACAGGTGTAGTCAGTTCGATGACCATTCATGTGTTTGTTGAATGGCTGTTCTGTCTCGCCAACATACTGCATGCCACATCGACACTGAAGAAGGTATACAACATTCTGGGTTTTGCAAGTTTGCAAGAGACATCAGATATTGACACGGATGAAATGGGAAAGGTTAGTAAAGGCGGGATTGTATGTTAAAACAAACGGGACTATTTCGCTTCTCCTTTTCTGTTTTTACTGTAATAGGTCATTGCGGCTGTTATTGTAAGCACGCGCAAACCCCTTATCTATGTCCCATTTCTTATAACCTCGTTTGGTCAAAAACCCGCGAAGTTCCTGTAACCGTTTAGTGACAGCTTTAACATACAATCCCGCCTTTACTAACCTTTTCCATTTCATCCGTGCCAATTGACCAAACACCCAAAATTATCCAAGATCTTTCCCAAACCTCCTGTTTTAGCTTTTCGAAGACCCAAAAGTATTTTTTGGTGATGTTGTACCCTTTTAGACTTGCTTATTATATATTATATTTTGTAGTGTACTGTATCATATTTATATGATCCATCGCCTCGTAAGATTTATCATTGGCTATTATTCAGACATTTTATATATATATTCATGTGACAAAATTACGTCACCGGTTTGTGTTTAGTGTGGCTTAGTGTAGTGTTTTGTAGACGTCTTTTCATCAATTTTCTTTTGATCATGATTTTGTTATACCCGGTATCTATCATCAATTTGGTTTTGATTATGGCCTTGATATCTTCTTATTTATCTTGCAAAGTTTCATTAGATAAACAGCAAGTTATTCCATCAAATGAACACCAAGACACATACATCTATGTCCTTCAGCCCTCATCCTATTAGTCCTCGGTAAATACCAGGGTTTATAGATGCACATATTCATGATCCTCAGTTTACAGTATATACAGGTAATTGTTTATTGTACACGGTTCGTCATACCAGGGTTAATAGATACACATATTCATGCTTTTGAGTATACTAACAATCCTCGGTTTATACAGGTAATTGTTTATTGTAGACAGTTTGTCATACCAGGTAGTATAGATACACATATCCATGCTCCTCGGTATACTTACAGTCCTCGGTATATACAGGTAATTGTTTATTGTAGACAGTGCGTCATACCAGGTAGTATAGATACACATATTCATGCTCCTCTGTATACTAACAGTCTTCGGTATATACAGGTAATTGTTTATTGTAGACAGTTCGTCATACCAGGGTTTATAGATACACATATCCATGCTCCTCAGTATCCTAACAGTGGTAAAGGATTGGATCTTGGACTTCTGGAATGGTTAGAGAAGTACACATTTCCCACTGAGGCAAAGTTTAAAGACATTGAATTCGCTGAACATGTATACGAAAAAGCAGTGGCAAGTATAATAGAAATAATCATTTAAGTAAAAATATCATATTCGTTGGTTTTATAGCATTTCTATTACATGCATGTGGTTTGAATGCCGTCTTAGTGTTAATTATTTTTTAGAGAAGTTTAGTCTTGAAATGAGATGATGATGACTAGGCATATTGGTGGCTGTTCAATGTCCAGTGGCAAATTATATGCAAATTCAAAACGAGAGCATGTTTGAGCGATATGAATATCAACCAAGCATTATATTATACTGACACGCTGATTGTTATTACAAGTCACCTTATACACGGACTCACCAAAAGGTAGCTGTCTGCAGGGGGACATGTCACCATATACACGGACACACCAAAAGGTAGCTGTCTGCAGGGGAACATGTCACCATATACACAGACACAACAAAAGGTAGCTGTCTGCAGGGGAACTTGTCACCATATACAGAGACACACCAAAAGGTAGCAGGGAAACAAGTCACATTATACGCGGACACACCAAAAGGTAGCTGTCTGCAGGGGAACAAGTCACCTTATACACGGACACACCAAAAGGTAGCTGTCCACAGGGGGACATGTCACCATATACACGGACACATCGAAAGGTAACACTCTGCAGGAGGACATGTCACCTTATACACGGACACACCAAAAGGTAGCTTTCTGCAGGGAAAGATGTCACCATATACACGGACACACCAAAAGGAAGCTGTCTGCAGGGAAACATGTCACCATATACACGGACACATCGAAAGTTAACAGTCTGCAGGAGGACATGTCACCTTATATACGGACACACCAAAAGGTAGCTGTCTGCAGGGAAACATGTCACCATAAACACGGACACATCGAAAGGTAACAGTCTGCAGGAGGACATGTCACCTTATACACGGACACACCAAAAGGTAGCTGTCTGCAGGGAAACATTTCACCATATACACGGACACACCAAAAGGTAGCTGTCTGCAGGGAAACATGTCACTATATACACGGACACACCAAAAGGTAGCTGTCTGCAGGGAAACATGTCACCATATACACGGACACACCAAAAGGTAGCTGTCTGCAGGGGGACATGTCACCTTATACGCGGACACATCACAAGGTAACCGTCTGCAGGAGGACATGTCACCATATACGCGGACACATTACAAGATAACAGTCTAGAGGAGGACATGTCACTATATATGCGGACATATTACAAGATAACAGTCCACAGGAAGACATGTCACTTTATACGCGGAGGCATTACAAGGGAACAGTCCGCAGGAAGACATGTCACCTTATACACGGACACATTACAAGGGAAGAGTCCACAGGAAGACATGTCACCTTATGTCAAATGTGTGTCAGGATTTGTGCTAATTTTGTAATTAACACACCATTTTTTTTTCCTTTTCAATTATTCTTCTACAAGAAAAAGAGTTTCCATCAACCATTTTATGCATAAATATCTGTCAATTCTTGGTTTAATGAAATAGTGTTTGATAAAATTTTGATTTATTTTCGGTAAAACTTCTTCCAACCGACACATTGGTAAGTGTGCACTTATAGAGAGTCTTGTTTTGTGTCCGGAATCGATAGTATTCAACAGCTGTGGTTACCTCAGCTGACTCCCTGTCCGGAATCGATAGTATTCAACAGCTGTGGCTACCTCAGCTGACTTCCTGTCGTAACGAACACATTTTGACCCTGTTTTTCAAATCAATGTTTGCCGTATTTTATTTCCCTGTTCAGAATAGTCGTAATCTTGTTAGTAGCTGGGTTGTACATGTATTTTATTATGTTTTTACTTTTACTAAATATGGTTCTTAAAGAACAATGAGGAAGTTTGTGCATAACCTGGTAGACATTTTGTACTAGTACCAAGACTTTCTGGATCATGTATTGTTCGATGATGTTTGCCTTTGTTTTTTTGTCTACGTTAGAGGGTCGTTAGTGGTTGGTATTGGCTGTTGTACTGTCAAATAATTTTTATAATTTCTGTTATCCTATTACTTTATTATGTCAAAGACAGAAATTAATGTATTTACAGAGACGTGTTTTACGAAATGGAACAACGACAGCATGTTACTATGGTACAATACATACTGACGCCTGTATGAAGTTATGTGATATTATAGGTAATCTATTGTTACTATGGTACAATACATACTGACGCCTGTATGAAGTTATGTGATATTATAGGTAATCTATTGTTACTATGGTACAATACATACTGACGCCTGTATGAAGTTATGTGATATTATAGGTAATCTATTATTACTATGGTACAATACATATTTTTATACTTCATGTCAAAATGCCAGATTTTGATTGGTTCATACGAGGGAGACAATTTACTTTATTATACTTCATGTCAAAATGCCAGATTTTGATTGGTTAATACGAGGGAGACAATTAACTCTATCCTATGGTAATACTCTATTACCCTTCACGGAGACGCTTGATCAAGTGTGCGCTTTATTAAATACGGATGGCTGTTATGTACAAGACGTCATAGTTTATTACTTTGAATTTGAAATTTAATAGACAGTATTACAGAACATTCAGTATAATAAATTAAATAACACATATCTGAGAGGGTGATAGAGCAGATTGTTACCTCTCGAAAACACATTGTCAACCTTGGCTTCGCCTCAGTTGACAATGTTTTCTCGAGGTAACAATCTGCTCTATAACTCTCTCAGCTATATGTTATTTATATATTATCCCATGGCAAATACTCTATTACCCTTCACGGAGACGCTTGCTCAAGTGTGCGCTTTAATAAATACGGATTATTGTTATGTATAAGACGACATAGTTTATAACTTTGAATTCGAAATTTAATAGACAGAACATTCAGTATAATATATTAAATAACACATATCTGAGAAGGTGATAGAGCAGATTGTTACCCCTCGAAAAGACATTGTCAACCTTGGCTTTGTCTCAGTTGACAATGTTTTCTCGAGGTAACAATCTGCTCTATTACCCTCTCAGCTATGTGTTATTTATATACTGACGCATGTGTGAAGTTATGTGATATTATAGGTAATCTATTGTTACTATGGTACAATACATACTATCGCATGTGTGAAGTTATGTGATATTATAGGTAATCTATTGTTACTATGGTACAATACATACTATCGCATGTGTGAAGTTATGTGATATTATAGGTAATCTCTTGTTACTATGGTACAATACATACTGACGCCTGTATAAAGTTATGCTGATGTTCAGTAGTTGTCGTTTGTTGATGTGGTTCATAAGTGTTTCTCGTTTCTCGTTTTTATATAGATTAGACCGTTGGTTTTCCCGTTTGAATGGTTTTACACTAGTAATTTTTGGGGCCCTTGATAGCTTACTGTTCGGTGTGAGCCTAGGCTCCGTGTTGAAGACCGTACTTTGACCTATAGTGGTTTACATTTATAAATTTTGACTTGGATGGAGAGTTGTCTCATTGGCACTCATACCACATCTTCTTATATCTATGCGATATTATAGTTAATCTATTGTTACTATTGTAAAAAGCATATATACTGACGCCTGTGTAATTTTATATGATATTTTAAGTAATCTACCTTTATTATGATGCAATACATACTAACGCCTGTTTAAAGTTCTGTGGTATCATAGTAGTCCAAATATTATGACGTCTTGAAAGGCTATTTTTATGCCCCCGCCGTAGCGGATGGGGCATTAAGTTTTACCCTTGTCCGTCTGTACGTACGTACGTACGTCCCAAAGTTGGTTTCCGTTCTCTAACTTTAGTTTGCCTCAACCAAATGTTATGAAACTTATACACAATGCTTATTACCACAAAACACAGATCAAGTTTGAATTTTGGTGGCGTCACTTTAACTGTTCTAGAGTTATGTCCCTTTACAAATGGAAAAATAGCTGAATTTTTCGTTTCCGTTCTCTAACTTAAGTTAGCCTCAACCAAATGTTATTAAATTATACGCAATGCTTATTACCACAAAACACAGATTTTCTTTGAATTTTGGTGGCGTCACTTTAACTGTTCTAGAGTTATGCCCCTTTACAAATGGAAAAATTGCTGAATTTTTTGTTTCCGTTCTCTAACTTAAGTTAGCCTCAACCAAATGTTATGAAACTTATACACAATGCTTATTACCACAAAACACAGATTTACTTTGAATTTTGGTGGCGTCAATTTAACCGTTCTAGAGTTATGCCCCTTTACAAATGGAAAAATTGCTGAATTTTTCGTTTCCGTTCTCTAAATTAAGTTAGCCTCAACCAAATGTTATGAAACTTATACACAATACTTATTATCACAAAATACAGATCAAGTTTGAATTTTGGTGGTGTAACTCTTTACTGTCCTAGAGTTATGCCCTTTACAAATGGAAAAATTGCTGAATTTTTCGTTTCCGTTTTCTAACTTAAGTTTGCCTCAACCAAATTTTATGAAAGTTATACACAATACTTATTACCACAAAACTAAGATCAAGTATAAATTTGGGTAGCGTCACTTTTACCGTTCTTTAGTTATGTCCCTTATAACTTTATATGATATGCTAGCGGGGGCATCATCTGTGTCCCATGGACACATTCCACATTTATTTTTTTCAAGACGTCATACTTATTTGGACTAGTATCGTAGGTAATCTATAGTTACCATGGTACAATACGCTTTGATGCCTGTGTAAAGATTTGTGGTACCATAGGTTATCCAGTGCGTAATGGCGCCTTTGTGGAGTCCTGTTGTATATGTTACTATAGTTCAATGCGTAATGGCGCCTTTGTGGAGTCCTGTTGTATATGTTACTATAGTTCAATGCATGATAGCGCCTTTGTGGAGTCATGTTGTATCTGTTACTATAGTTCATTGCATGATAGAGCCTTTGTGGAGTCATCTTGTATATGTTACTATAGTTCATTGCATGATAGAGCCTTTGTGGAGCCATGTTGTATATGTTACTATAGTTCAGTGCATAACTGAGCCTTTGTAAATTCATGTTGTATCTGTTACAATAGTTCAATGCATGATAGCGCCTTTATGGAGTCATGTTATATATGTTACTATAGTTCAATGGATGATAGCGCCTTTGTAAATTCATGTTGTATCTGTTGCAATAGTTCAATGCATGATAGCGCCTTTGTGGAGTCATGTTGTATATGTTACTATAGTTCAATGCATGATAGCGCCTTTGTGGAGTCATGTTATATATGTAATTATAGTTCAATGCATGATAGCGCCTTTGTGGAGTCATGTTATATATGTTATTATAGTTCAATGCATAACTGAGCCTTTGTAAATTCATGTTGTATCTGTTATTTTTCGTTTCCGTTCTCTAACTTAAGTTTGCCTCAACCAAATTTTATGAAACTTATACACAATACTTATTACCACAAAACTCAGATCAAGTATAAATTTGGGTAGCGTCACTTTTACCGTTCTTGAGTTATGTCCCTTATAATTTTATATGATATGCTAGCGGGGGCATCATCTGTGTCCCATGGACACATTCCACATTTATTTTTTTCAAGGCGTCATACTTATTTGGACTAGTATCGTAGGTAATCTATAGTTACCATGGTACAATACGCTTTGATGCCTGTGTAAAGATCTGTGGTACCATAGGTTATCCAGTGCGTAATGGCGCCTTTGTGGAGTCCTGTTGTATATGTTACTATAGTTCAATGCAAAATAGCGCCTTTGTGGTTTCATGTTGTATATGTTACTATAGTTCAATGCATAATAGCGCCTTTGTGGAGTCATGTTGTATATGTTACTATAGTTCAATGCAAATTAGAGCCTTTGTGGAGTCATGTTGTATATGTTACTATAGTTCAGTGCATAACTGAGCCTTTGTAAATTCATGTTGTATCTGTTACAATAGTTCAATCCATAATAGCGCCTTTGTGGAGTCATGTTGTATCTGTTACAATAGTACAATGCATGATAGCGCCTTTGTGGAGTCATGTTGTATATGTTACTATAGTTCAATGCATGATAGCGCCTTTGTGGGGTCATGTTGTATATGTTACTATAGTTCAGTGCATGATAGCGCCTTTGTGGAGTCATGTTGTATATGTTACTATAGTTCAGTGCATGATAGCGCCTTTGTAAATTCATGTTGTATCTGTTACTATAGTTCAATGCATGATAGCGCCTTTGTAAATTCATGTTGTATCTGTTACAATAGTTCAATGCATGATAGCGCCTTTGTGGAGTCATGTTGTATATGTTACTATAGTTCAATGCATGATAGCGCTTTTGTGGAGTCATGTTGTATATGTTACTATAGTTCGATGCGTAATAGCGCCTTTGTGGATTCATGTTGTATATGTTACTATAGTTCAATGCATAATAGCGCCTTTGTGGAGTCATGTTATATATGTTACTATAGTTCAGTGCATAACTGAGCCTTTGTAAATTCATGTTGTATCTGTTACTATAGTTCAATGCATAATAGCGCCTTTGTGGAGTCATGTTATATATGTTACTATAGTTCAATGCATGACTGAGCCTTTGTGGAGTCATGTTGTATCTGTTACTATAGTTCAATGCATGATAGCGCCTTTGTGGAGTCATGTTGTATATGTTACTATAGTTCAATGCATGATAGCGCCTTTGTGGAGTCATGTTGTATATGTTACTATAGTTCAATGCATAAGAGCGCCTTTGTGGAGTCATTTTGTATATGTTACTATAGTTCAATGCATGATAGCGCCTTTGTGGAGTCATGTTGTATCTGTTACTATAGTTCAATGCATGATAGCGCCTTTGTGGAGTCATGTTGTATATGTTGCTATAGTTCAACGCATAACTGAGCCTTTGTGGAGTCATGTTGTATCTGTTACTATAGTTCAATGCATAATGGCGCCTTTGTGGAGTCATGTTGTATATGTTATTTTTCGTTTCCGTTCTCTAACTTAAGTTTGCCTCAATCAAATTTTATGAAACTTATACACAATACTTATTACCACAAAACTCAGATCAAGTATAAACTTGGGTAGCGTCACTTTTACCGTTCTTTAGTTATGTCCCTTATAACTTTATATGATATGCTAGCGGGGGCATCATCTGTGTCCCATGGACACATTCCACATTTATTTTTTTCAAGACGTCATACTTATTTGGACTAGTATCGTAGGTAATCTATAGTTACCATGGTACAATACGCTTTGATGCCTGTGTAAAGATCTGTGGTACCATAGGTTATCCAGTGCGTAATGGCGCTTTTGTGGAGTCCTGTTGTATATGTTACTATAGTTCAATGCATAATAGCGCCTTTGTGGATTCATGTTGTATATGTTACTATAGTTCAATGCATAATAGCGCCTTTGTGGATTCATGTTGTATATGTTACTATAGTTCAATGCATAATAGCGCCTTTGTGGAGTCATGTTATATATGTTACTATAGTTCAATGCATAACTGAGCCTTTGTAAATTCATGTTGTATCTGTTACAATAGTTCAATGCATTATAGCGCCTTTGTGGATTCATGTTGTATATGTTACTATAGTTCAATGCATGATAGCGCCTTTGTGGAGTCATGTTGTATATGTTACTATAGTTCAATGCATGATAGCGCCTTTGTGGAGTCATGTTGTATCTGTTACTATAGTTCAATGCATGACTGAGCCTTTGTGGAGTCCTGTTGTATATGTTACTATAGTTCAATGCATGATAGCGCCTTTGTGGAGTCATGTTATATATGTTACTATAGTTCAGTGCATAACTGAGCCTTTGTGGAGTCCTGTTGTATATGTTACTATAGTTCAATGCATGATAGCGCCTTTGTGGAGTCATGTTATATATGTTACTATAGTTCAGTGCATAACTGAGCCTTTGTGGAGTCATGTTGTATCTGTTACTATAGTTCAATGCATAATGGCGCCTTTGTAGAGTCATGTTGTATATGTTACTATAGGTCAATGCATGATACCGCCTTTGTGGAGTCATGTTGTATATGTTACTATAGTTCAATGCATGATAGCGCCTTTGTGGAGTCATGTTGTATATGTTACTATAGTTCAATGCATAATGGCGCCTTTGTGGAGTCGTGTTGTATCAGTTATTATAGTTCAATGCATAACTGCGCCTTTGTAAATTCATGTTGTATCATAGGTTATCTATTGTTCTATGGTACAATACATATTTAGGGATATATAATAGCATTAACATGGATGTTTCTTGAAAATATTCAGTGACGGCATAGATGCATTACAACACATGCATACGTTATTAATATTTCTACACTTTGTAAAATGAATTATTGCTTTCATACAGAAAGTCAAATTCCGTGGTTCTGTCTGGATACTATGTCTTCCTCCACCAATAAAAATCGATCTCCATGATAAAGCCAAAAGTGTTGAAAATTGCAGTAACAAAACCAATCAACCAATTAACACAGAAAGCAGTATTATGTGCTATATATATTATCTGTCCTCCATTCATACCGTAAAATGTTGTCATTCGGTTAGAAAGACACTTCATATAAACATGACCAGTGTCCATTGATGTTTTTCTTCATCAGAACTATAAAATCATAAGTTAGTATACATTGTCTCTCGTTCGTATACATACGGGCAATACCGCATTTTTTCGTTCATATCCAACTGAACTTTACAGTTTGATCTAATGTTGTACTGTCACACCCCAGTCAAAGGTTAAGAGGAGCGTTGAGCATTCAAGTAGATACCATGGGCACGTCCAGGCCAATATGTTGTTCACTTTCGGCATACCGGGGCCCGTTATAGATTACTATATGGTGGTATCAGGTCGTTCCGGCCCCAAAACAAAACCGGCCCAAAGTCGATTTGAAAAGATTATTAAGATCAAAGTCTTACGAAAAATTGCTGATTAATGTTGACTTATTAATGATTGTTCCGTGTTTTTTTATTGTAATTATGCATACTCAATATTCTTGATAACTTTGAATATAATCATCCCTAATCACTAAAGGTGATAAAGTTATTTTAATATGAATATTTTACATAAAAATATCAATTTTCGATGTTTCATAACAAAATCTAAATATTAATATTTAAATAATCGGTAAATTAAATCATCTTATGAAAATAATATATTTTAATATATCCACATTTGCTATTATTCATATCATTCATTAACCTTTATTTACTGCAAGTCATATACATACATCTCTATTATTCCTTGTAAGTGTTTTTATATAGGGACCGAATCGACTTAAGATATTGGCCGGATCGACTTGGGCCAGAACGACATGAAACCAATACGCTATGAGTTTGCTCATTGTTGACGGCCGAACTATGACCTGTAATTGTTCACATCTTTGTTCTTGGGGGTCTATGGATAGTTGTTTGAATAGTTATCATACAACATTTCCTTATTTGTATATCTGTTCAGTAGCAACTATTACATGGATCTTCAGATATGCGTTTCGTTCATTTCTAATATTGATATAGTCATAATGACTGCCGAGGATGCCTATGAGTTGTGAGGCTAGAAAAGTTGAACGTTCTTCAATAATCTTCTCTTTTTTTGGACAAGCAATAGAAAAGGATGGTATATGAATTAGTAGTTTTGGAAAATGACGCTGTCAAAGCGTCAATTTTCCTATACCATTGACCAGATGTCATTTTATCGCTTCCAAGCCGCCTTCCGAACTCGGTTCCGTATTTTACATGCCTATGTACTGTACAGAATTTCATTCTTAATCTGTCCATATGTTTATTGTTATTAAATGATATTTTGAGCTATCGCTTTGGTATATTTTTCATATTTATATGAGCTTTCGCTTTTATGTGCATGTCTTTACAATCCGTAAAAAAATAAGAATATAAATAGATCCGTATTGTTATGGTTTTGGACTTTTTACATACCAATGATAACAAATCGCTATCGCTAGACAAAATAGTTCTTGAAAGAATGTCAACCTTTCTTGTCAGCTGAACTTTAAAACCATTCAAAAAATAATAATCGGAATCATCTTGAAATCATACGAAAGATAATGGTCTTTATCAAGATTTAAGAAGTTTTTAAGAATCGAAAATTAGTAATACGGTTATATCCACGCGGTGCGTATGTGTTTTGTCTAAAAGTTACTGCTGCAGACATAATATAGGTCAAATATCGCAGGGGCCAGTTCAATTATAAAAGAACAAAATGGCGATATTTGCAGAAGTTTTTCCGTCAAAAAGACTTTATTTCTTTCTGGATTTTTTCACTTTAAAAATAATTGAAAGATGCAGAAACTTTATGAAAGGAGTAGGCAGTGCTCAATAAATCATACCAAAAGTATTTAAGGAAAGTTTTACCCTTTCTCTAACAACGTGGTCTCGTCCATTTTTGAAACATCTACGATTATAAGTCCCCTACCGACGAAGTCGAAGGGGACTTTAGGTTTGCACTCCGTCCGTCTGTCCGTCTGTCCGTCTGTCCATCTGTCCGTCTGTCCATCCGTCAGTCCGGCAAATCAGCTTTCCACACTTTTTTTCTTCGTTCTTGAAGATATTGATTTGATATTTGGTATATAGTTTTATCATGACAAGTTATAGATCAACTTCGAATTTTGTTCCGGTGTGATGATTAAGTCCAGAGTTATGGACCATAACTCTGGACCATATCTAATGTTAGAGTACTATGTTAAACCATATTTTTTTGTACAAAGGGAGATAACTTATTTTTTAAAAGACATTCTTTGTTAAATTATTTGAAGAATTTTTGACAGGTTTGTTTGTTATTTAGTATAAACTAATTTTCTGAATGCTATATATATAAAAAAAATTATGAAGAGAAACCTTTAATTAAATAATAATCTATTTTTATTAATGTATATATTTCAATACATTACATTGTGTAGATAAAAGTTGTTGAAATTTTATAGATAAGTTACAAATTTATATTAGTATGTGACAAATGAAAGAAAAAAAATATTTGGAACTATTAATTATATCTGATTATAATTTGAAAATAGATATACACTGTATTACATCATATCTAATTTTAGAAAACTATTAATTATATCTAATGTTTTTTCATCATGCTTATAAGATATTGATTGATAATTGGTATATAGTTTTATCATGATAAGTTACAGATCAAGTTCAAATTTTTGTTTCGGTCTAATAATTTTGTGCAGAGTTATGGTCCTTGGACTTGAAAAATTCACTCATATAATCAGTTTTCCACACTGTTTTTAGTCATACTTGAAGATATTGACATGATATTTACTTTTTGTTTACACCATGACAAGTTATAGAACAAGTTAGCATTTTGTTCCAGTATAATGAATATTTTTACCCGGTAGGGGACTATGTATTGCCATGGAATACTCTCAGAATGCTTGTTTCATTCCTTTTTCAGTTTACAACTAAACTATTGAACCTGTATTGTTTTGAGAAAAGCATTCCCGTTGTCCAGGTGTTCATTACAAGCCCGTATTTTACGATTACTTGTACTTGCATCGCTATTTTCAAAATCGGATACGAAAATTTCTTGAAAATAAATAAAAAAGTATTTAGATTTGCCATCCACTTTTCAATAACTATTAATTAATTATTATTTTAAAATCAATGTTAACAGTGGATGGCTTGGATAAGGAATGGCATTTAATGATTCCTAGAGATGCAGCAAATAATGTGTAAACAGGAAGTTGTGAAAGGAGACAATTTCAGTGGGCAAAAATGCTAAAACCAGTATTGTCAAATCTTGTAAAGTATTTCTGGTGGCAATAATTCACATATTCATAAAATTTCCAAACACAACTTTTAAAGGTGGTTGTAATGTTTCAATTGGCAAACATTTATTTGTTGATAATCTACACCTTTAATAATAAAAAAACTTCTCAAAAAAAGATTTCTATCATATTCATCTTTGAATATGATCAAATATGTTAACCTTTTTAAACATGTCTTTAATTACATTTCAATACTTATGGAAAGAGTTATTCCATTTCTTCCTTTGGTATTAAAGGAGATACCAATTTTAATTGCAAAATTGTAATTCGATAAATGTAAATAAAAATTAATGAAGAAATTCCAATTTTGTCATTGAAAACCTCCTTAAATATGTGTAAGTAAATTATGAAGCTGTAAAGGATATATAACTAGTTTATAAGTCAAACAACTGAAAGTGAGAATAAAGATATACCTACTGTGCTACATTTGGGGACTTTTAATTTATCTAGGCATTTTAATTTTTAAAGTTTAATTAATAATTAAAATGTCACTTATTTGCATTTCTGTTAATGCACATGGCACATGTATAAAAAAATCTAGGTCTTTGTCTATTTAATACAATATAACTAACATGGTAGTTATAAATAAATGTAACATCAAGTCACAAACACGACACTTAAGGTGAATCAATCTTAAATCGGGCGCTAATACCACAGCGCTATAAAAAAATCCTGGGGAGAACACTGGATTGTATTGCTTTCAGAGTTATATAATACACCTTGCCTAAGAAAAAGGTCTAGCTAGGTCCTTATAAAAAATGAGGCTATAATGATGTAAATTAACATATTTACATTACAGCTGCATTTTTTGCATTTAATATTATATATCATATATGTACATAGAGAACAACAGATCAAATGCACATGGGTTTGATTACCACCCTAGGCATTAATTTTAATAGGTGGCAGCAAATAGGGCAGATTGGCCTATATATGTGGTGTCTCACATCTACTCTGATGTTCCCAAGTCTCAAAATTCAGCTTGCCCTGGCTAAGTCCTCAACATCTTTCTTTTCTAAATACTAGTATAGATCAGCAGCTCCTCTGAGGATTAGTAATGGAGCACTTTATATATAGTCCAGTGGCTTAGTCCTGTCTTTTTTTCTTCTTATTTATATTATTATTATATTTCTTATATTTTCTTGTTAGCCACCAAGCCACAACTCCTCGTTTTCCTATGGTGCATGAAAACAATGAACAGGTTTAGTTCATTGTTGAGGTCTGGAAAGTGACTTATACTGCCAACAGCCACATTATTTAGACTCTGGTGGATAGTTATCAGACTGTTATCTCATTGGCAATCATGTAACCACATCTCCTTATTTTAGTACGAGTTAATTATTTGAAATAAATGACTCACAAACATTAAATCATTTGAAAAAAAAAAAAATCTGCAATAATTTATGTTGTCATTTAAAGATTTCAGTTTATATATATATCTTCCTATATCTATATATATATCAACAATGAAATTTGGTTGTATAAATGGTGTCACTATATTTGTAATTGTCAAACTAGTATAACAATACTATTGTCTAAATCTACAGAATTTGATCATCCTTTAAGTAACAGAAATAACAATGTCACTAAGTCACTTGTAACTTATCTCTTAAATAAGGACTATGTGGGGTATAAGAGCTTGCTTACTGCAGGCTCTTCATCATCATTTTGTTAAATAATTCTACAAAGAAGGGGATAGTCTGTTAATGTATCATTGACTAAGAATAATGAAATTGCAAGAAACAAATTTACATATTACTTTGAATATTGTAAATCGTTCAGGTAGTCTTGAGCTATTTCTTTATACAAAAGAAACAACCAGTAGTCATCTTCACTTCACACATATATACATATATATCTTGACAAACAAATAAAAAGAGCCATAGACATTGAAAACAATTCATATCTATTCTATTGTCAGTCAGCCTACCTACCATGACCTGAAAAGTCTCCTAAGATTGAGTAGGTAAATTATGTGAAAATCAAGACTTGCATAAAAAATATCCCAATATTAGAGACAATGGCGTCATTTTTCCTCAGAGCTTTCAGCTCTTTGATTACTGAAATTTATTGGTCTAAATTAAGTATTTTCCCGTTTTCACCACAGTTTTGCTATCACTAACCTTTGAGACAGTGTGGGTGATTTTCTTCCCCCTTTTCAAGTGTATTATCATAGAATGCATGTGTTGTCTTTCTTCAGAAAAATATGGTCAGCGTGCTTTTGTTGGAAAAGTCAACATGAATCAAAATAGTCCTGAGTATTACATAGAAACAGCCATGGAATCAACATCCGAGACTGAGAGGTAAGACAAAGATATAACTGGAAAATTAAATTAACACTTATTGAATTTAAACGTTTGACTTAAATAATAATGGACATGAGGAAAGTAAAACATAAATTTTAATGGACACCATGAAAGGTAGGACATACATAATTATGGACATTGAGAAAGGTAGGACTGTCTGTCCATGTGCCTTGTAAGCTCATCTCTAAACGGCTAGTCGTATAACAGCAAACAGTTGTAGAGCATTATCTGTGGATGTGCATAAAGGAATGTAATCCCGGTCCAACATGCTAAAGTGGAGATTATCGAATTTACTTACTTCAGTTTTGCAATATTTCTCTTAAGCGCAACACCTAAAATATGCACCTTTTTAAAGAATGTTGATCAATCGTATTAAAGTAAGTAAACAAAATTTAAGAAATCTATTTTTTTCGGCGATAGGTCAAGAAAATTATGTTTTTCCGTTAGAGAAAAAGGCGGAAATGAATACTTATTACAATGTTTCTTAGTAATTAAAAAACTATAGAAAAGATTTACATTTATACTACTTCTTTTGTTTCAGATTTGTTGATTCAGTGTTGGAGCGTAAGGTAATTACTATTTCAGATGATTCGTACTTTTGAAGGAAAAACTATGTGTTTCTGGAATACCTTTCATCATGGTTGATGGAGCAGGTATTATTTGTATCATTACAAGTTTTACAACTTCGTATTTGATTTGACCACCCTACTGTTTTGATTCGAGCGCCACTGATGAGTTTTATGTAGACGAAACGCGCATCTGGTGAACAAAATTATCAGCTCTTGTATCTTTGATGAGTTTTTACCTTTATATAAAAAAGCAACCAATTCAATATAAACAACATTAATAAACCGTACTAATATTTGTCGGAAGCGCGTCTGGTGCAGTTAAACATCAATTGTCGGAAGCGCGCCTGGTGCAGTAAAATTGGTATTACAAGGAAGTAACTTCGTAAGTTTAATAATATTAACAGTACCTATTTAACTGATTTTCGAAAGTGACGTTTCTGATTGAAAGGCCATTTCGTTTGACCCATCCACAATTTAAGGGGTGCAGTTTTTGTTTAATTGTAAATATTTTGAGGGTATGTATTTTACGAAAATTAAATTTAGAAAGGAAATAAAATTAGGTGAATCTAAGAAGAATCATAATATTTTTTTTTATTACTAGCGTTTTAATCGGTTTCAAATGTACATGATGTTCTGGAAAAATGTACTCATTTGATATAAAAAAAAAAACACGAACAACGGGGGAAAACCATTCGTCAACAAAATACTACAGAGAAAAATAAAAATTAAGCAACAAGAACCCCCTTACAGCAGTAAGAAAAACTCCAGAAGAGTTGACAGTAACTGCTCCACATGAAACACCTTTGTGTTGCTAATGACAACAAAAAATCAGATGACAAATTGCATTACATGATGTCATAAACAATGACAGAAGGATGGAACAGTGGGGACGACAAATGAAACATAAACAACGCCAGAAGGACGGGACAGTGGGGACGACAATAGAAACATAAACAACGCCAGAAGGACGGGACAGTGGGGACGACAATGGAAACATAAACAATGACAGAAGGACGGAACAGTTGGGATGACAAATTAAACATAAACAACGCCAGAAGGACGGGGCAGTAGGGACGACAATGGAAACATAAAAAAGGACAGAAGGACGGGACAGTGGGGACGACAAATGAAACATAAGCAACGCCAGAAGGACGGGACAGTGGGGACGACAATGGAAACATAAACAAGGACAGAAGGACGGGACAGTGGGGACGACAAATGAAACATAAACAAGGACAGGAGGACGGGACAGTGGGGACGACAAAGGAAAAAATCAACAAGGACAGAAGGACGGAAAAGTGGGGACGACAAATGAAACATAAGCAACGCCAGAAGGACGGGACAGGGGGACGACAATGGAAACATAAACAAGGACAGAAGGACGGGACAGTGGGGACGACAAAGGAAACATAAACAATGACAGAAGGACGGGACAGTGGGGACGACAAAGGAAACATAAACAATGACAGAAGGACGGAACAATGGGGACGACAAAGGAAACATAAACAATGACAGAAGGACGGGACAGTGGGGACGACAAATGAAACATAAACAATGACAGAAGGACGGGACAGTGTGTACGACAAATGAAACATCTTACACAACATGGTCAACCCTATCACGTTGGCGTTGGTAGAAGGGTACGACAAATGAAACATCTTACACAACATGGTCAACCCTATCACGTTGGCGTTGGTAGAAAATACACATATACTGTTATTGAAATTTGCTGTTACAAAATTTTAGAAATTATTTTAAATTAAGGAATATATCTCCATCATGCAAAGCTGTATTTTCTTGCCCGGCTTTGGCTATGCTTTTTGTCTTTTTTTGAATTAGTTTTGGATTTTCAAATAGTTTGACCTCGAACATCACTGAAGAGAAATTTATTTCGAAATGTGCATCTGTTGCAGTTAGGTACCGTTAATATTATTAAACTTACGAAGTTACTTCCTTGTAGTACCAATTTAACTGCACCAGGCGCGCTTCCGACAATTGATGTTTCTTTAGTGATATTTGAAGCCAAAATATTTTAAAATCCAAATCTTAATAAAACTTTGAAGAGCAAATAACCGAAAAGTACCAAAAGAGTAGCCAAACCCGGACTATTGTTAGCAGCATCCCATAAAAAACATGTCATAGATTACTTTATTTTCTTTTATGCATTGAAGGCAGTTATATGATATAAAGCGTAAAATATAAATGGCGGTATACTGATTTCCAGTTATTATATCAAAACTTTGAAGTCGATGTCTAAACTTTATAATTTGACAAATTGATACCATTTGTTCATTGCATTTGAAAACCAAATATATTTCCCAAATCTCGTGTTAAGGCGTAACAACCGGGATTCCAACAGCAGTTTTGTAAACAGATGCAATGGGAAACTGTGAAGAGGTCGTCTAAAGTTTAAAAGTTGCCCAGAAAAGTATAAAATATAAATTGATGTTTTATAATTTCTTATTTACATTTTCGTTCATTTGTAAATGGAACGGTTAACTTCTTTCAAACAATCAAAGAGCTTGTTAGCTCTAAGAGAAAATAATATAGAAAAAAATATTATTATTCTCTTTTGCAAAAGTGATTGAACTGCACATGATTTCACCCTCATAGAAATAGAAATAAAAAATATTTCCGTATTATATTATATTTTGATTTTTTAATCTTTTAAGTCTCTAAAAATAGTGTAATGTACATTTTCTGAAAATTACATTAGGCATTTCAACCGCCAAAAATGCTCCTCAACTTACAAACTCTTAATAGTTTTAATTGTAGAAAAATATATATAAAAACTACGAACATACTAATAATTTACATATTATCTTCCTTTTACAACAATATCACAACATTTTGCATCAAAATTATCTTGACGATATTCCTTGTGACTGCATTAATCGATTCTCCATATTCATGTATAAAGATCTTACTGACCTGGCTGATAAGTCGTGGAAACTCAGACAGTGACTGCTGTTAGTTTGCTATCAAAACCAGACATACGTATTGTGTTAACAGTTTGAATATAAAGAAAACATCATATCTTTATAAAAACAGTTTGGACATTCTGATATAATACGACGTGCTGCTTTGATATGGAGTGCAGCTATGATATGGGGTGCAGTTTACAAGGAACTTCGCATGTTTAACACACACCGTCGTATTGTTTTTGTTAGCTTCAGGAGATAACCCACTATAATATGTTCAGAATCTTACCAGTTACTATCTATGTCATTTTTGAGTGAAAGTTAGTTTACAAACTTTGTGATGCAGACTATATTATTTTGCAGAATCAAAGAATACAACCAATTATTACACCACGTTTTGCAGCATCTTGTGATGACAAATTGATGAATTTCCTTGCAAAGTTGGCACATGATAAAGGACTTCATATTCAGGTATAATTAAAGAGTTGTGTTTTACATATTTACTTCTTATTATTTCCAGATATTTATATCACATATACGTTTGCTGTTAAAATATGAACTAATTAAATTTTTGATCAATCAGTCCACGAAAAGTATAACAAATGAAGGAATGGATCTCCGGTATTAAGTAAGATGGGTTTACCTTTAGTTTGTAACCATTAGGTATTCTCAGAAAGGAATTAAGGTATTAGTAAACTTATTAAAAAGAAAGGTGAAAGATACCAAAGGGATAATAAACTCAAAAGTTTTATCTATGAATAAAAATAGATGTAATGTTAAGCTTCAACGAGAGAAAATAAATCTGTTACAATTAACTAAGACGTATGTTAAGCTAGAACATTGCCCGAGGACAATGTTATGAACATAGGAGGAAATTCAAACATTAACCCTAAATACGATATGTCTTTGTCAACTGACTAGCAATATGTTTACGCGATCTTAGACCTACAGATACCAGAATAGTCGTCTGATCTAATCTTAGACCTACAGATACCAGAATAGTCGTCTGATCTTAGACCTACAGATACAGAATAGTCCCCGTCTG
This sequence comes from Mytilus coruscus, assembly GCA_017311375.1. NCBI lineage: Eukaryota > Metazoa > Mollusca > Bivalvia > Mytilida > Mytilidae > Mytilus > Mytilus coruscus. The sequence continues at coordinate 136,079,852 of CM029596.1, read as the reverse complement.
ATCTGTTAATCAACCGATTGTGTCTTATTCCTGGTTGTGACAGTTTGACTGAGTGTGATTCGCATGGCGGTTGGTGTATGCATACCAGGAGACATTGATCCTGTCTATGCACCTGATCTTGCTACTTTTGTAGTTCATGCCATTCCTTCACTTAAAATAAATTTACCTGATTGGTTTCTTCTTTAATTATGAGATTTGAACATTGTTTAACTACTGTTGAATTTATTTTGATGCTTCCATTCAGACTCACATCAGTGAAACAAAAGATGAAGTAGCATGGATCGGTAATCTGTTTCCTGACCATGATCATTATGTAGACGTATATGACCAGGCTGGACTTCTGAGTAAAAAGGTAAGATTTACTCGTATGTAACCTATAATGCAAATATGCCTCGTTATACCCCTTTTCGCCAGTTTTACCTGTTTCAAATATTTATTGCAAGTTTAAGGTAAATATATTTGTGTTTGGTCATTTATGTTATGCCTGTTTGTGATTTACGAATGCAATGTTGCTTCGTTATTCTTTATACATGTTATATTAACTTGTCTATTATATTTTGTCCTTATTCTTATTGTCATTTGCAGTGCATGAACATCTTGTGTGTCCTTCTAATTTTCATTATCACATGCCAGTTCTGTACATTAGAACTATTTTCAGTCTGTAGTCTACTTTGTTTTTATTATATCTTAATGTGCCTCCTTTCGCCATTTAGTATTCTCTCATTGTATGCCTGCAATCTTACAGTTTATAAGCGCTTGTGTGTACTATTTTTCTTGCTAGTTTTTTTTCTGCGCCCTTTCTGTATTAATACTATTGCTTACCTCTTCGTTATTATCACGAATTGCTGCTTGTTATTCTTATATCAGTATTGTTTTGCATTAACTTTTTTAAAGATGCCACATGTTGACATAGCCAGTTAAATATAATATTACGGGTTTTTTTTCATGATTCTGAATTTGACACGTCTTACAAGATGTTTATTTATAAATGTCGTATAATACATAACATTTTAAATAAAGATAAGGAAATACCGAGTAACCCAAGAACTTTCCGTCTTTTGAAAAAGGAAGTACATCTTAACTGATATTCCTGAATTAGTACAGATATTTTCCGAAGAAAATGGTGAGTTAAACATGTTAGTTTCAGCACCATAGACTCGGATGTTACATCCTCGTAGAGGAGGGTACTGTAGTAGTGATTTTGCGTGAATACGAGGTCAGTTACCGTCACTTCAGGAAATAGCCACTTAGTAATAGAAATTTTCGCTTAATCTTGACATTAATTTCATATTTCGATATTACGTGAAAGAATAGAAGGTGGAATGACAAATTAACCAACATATTGTCCTTCCGTCAAAAATTCTGAACCTCTTCTTCCTTTCGATAAATCTGAATTGAACATGAATTTAAGTCACCTGAAATCGAAAAGTTACACTGTATGCAAGAGGACCAAAGAGGTTCATTTTTCAAATTGATAAACCTTTTTAAGAAAGAATTTTTTGCTCAAAGCAAGCTTTGATATTCGTCTGAAAACGGTAGGCTTTCTAATATCGAGGATATCATGGAAGGATAACGTCATGCCCCCGCACACTTATCTTCCCACGTTTTAAAAAGGTAAAATCTGATTTTCTAGTCTAAATCGGTTAAAAAAACAAAGTTTTAAGAATTAATTGAAACATATTGTGCTGGTAATAACAGTATGCCGTATTTACGAAACACGTCCTTTATAACATAATATGCCAGGGGACGGTAACTGGTAGCGGACGGTAACCTGTCCTCGACCAGAACAGCAACGATTATCTCAGAAATTCACTTATCAATTCAATTATAAATGTCGGTGTCGAGTATCATAGCATATTTACAAATTGATTTTTTGCTGTTGTTCTCTTTGTCAAAATTGTGCACTGTAAATATTAATGTAACAAATCAGCAAACAATGAAATTAGCGGTAGGTCGATGGCAATAGAAAATCAATAAAAGATTATAATCATCTATTCCGAGTTTTTCATCTTGTAAACTCAAACTCATAGTAAGTTACGAGTAGCATTGATTGGTAATATGTTTCCTAATCCATTATTTTGATGACCATACAGGCTTGGTAAAAAGGGTAAGTATTTCCAGTATGACATGTTTTATCTTATATTGACAGTATTATCTGTCTTTAATATTATTTGCAAGTTTTTTTATAAGATCTTTTATTATTTTAGTTATTCCTGTCTGGGATTTATGTAATAAAATGGTGCTGCATTGTTCTGTATATAATCAGCTCGTCTATAATTTGTTGTCCGTATTGCCCTTTTTAGCTCACCTTGTGAGCCTTTACAATCACTTTGAGTCCGTCGTCCGTATTTTTTTCTTTAAAATCTCCTCTAAAGCCGCTCAATGAATTAGAACCAACGTTTGTCTGATTCATCCTATAGGGTATCAATTAAACAGTGTTCGTCATGATTGATCAACCAACACGCCCACCGTGTCTGAAATTAGAACATAGGAGTCAAAGTAAAGTCTTTGGATAAGATTTCTAAAACTCAGCAATTAGAGAAAAACTGACGCGGATAAAATGGTCAGAAAAACAAGTTCTTTCTACACTGAAAATTTTGGAAAATCTACCCACTAGATTTGGAGTTATTGCCGCTGAAATGTTGATTTTAAACTATTTTGCATTTCCTTGCCATTGTTTTAAAACTATATATAGGAGTTTTGTTGAAAGTGTAAAGTGCAAAATTGATCAGCATGACAATATGTATCTATCCTGAAAAATGATAAAATCTAACTACTTGTTTGGAGTTATTGCCCATAAAATGTCGACTGTTATCGTGGAATCTATAGAGCTAATTAAAAGTGTAAATTACAGAAAGGATCAGCAGAACAAGATGTATCTATCCTGAAAATTGGTCGAAAATCTTCTACCTGTTTTGGAGTTGTTGCACCTGAATATCATTTATTGCCGTTTTCCCCTTTCATTGTGAAAAATATAAATCCTCAAAATGATCAGCACGACAAGATCTATTAAATTGCAAATTTCAGAACAAAACCTGTTTTTGAGAAATTGCCCTTGTAAAAGACATATTTTCATTTTTTGCAATTTTTGGCTGTTATTTTGAAAACTTTAGGAGTAAGGTTAAAAGAATTTACCGCAAAAATTATCAACATTTTTATCTGCTTAAAATTTCACAACCCTTTTTGTGTTATCGCCCCTGAAATGTTGATTTTTACTGTTTTTGAATTTTGGTATCAAACATTAACAGAAACACAAAGAGTTACTATAGTTTGTGTATATAAAAGTCTAAGCAGCAAACTGACGATTTGTTTTCACCAGATGAGCTATACAGGCACAGGTGTGCCTCTTGTTATAATCTGTAGTACATGGACATATCGTACTATATACTAACTTCTAATTTTCACTGTTACATTTCAGTTCTGTGCATTATAACAATTTTTAGTCTGTGATCTACCTCATTTTTTATTATGTCTGTAATGTAAGAAGCTTCTATATGTACTTCTCCTTGTCTAGTTTTCTCTCATTGTATGCCTGCAGTAAACCGATGTAAAAGTGATTGTCTGTACCCTTTATATTGCTAGTTTTTCCTGTACCATCTATATTGCGTACCGTTTCGTTATTATCATAATTTGCTGATTGTTCTCTTTTTTCCATTACTATTTTCTGTTATCTTTTTAATAGATCGCATATTCAGACTATGCCAATTTAACATTATATAAACGGGGTTTTGTGATTCTGGATTTGACACACTCTACTAGATGTGATCGAGGATGACACTAATAAATCATGAGATGTTTACCCTGTCCTAGCACCTTACTTGACTCCAGTTGTGTTTTTATCTTTTAGCTTTCAATGTTCTGCGACTGCGTAATGATTTTGCCTCCGAACTGATTTGATTCGAGCGCCATGCATAAGTCTTGTATAGACGAAATGCGTGTCGTCTGGCTTTCTTATTTATAAGCCTGGTATCTTAGATGAGTTTTGTTTTACTTCAGGACTTGTGAGATATTTACTGAACATTAAAATGCCATATTATTGTCTTACCCCGACGAAGGCGAGACTAAGGCGTGCTGTTTTCGGCAGCGCATATGTGGCGTCAACAATTTGTTAAAGTTTGTGATAAGGTCAGTTTAAAAAAAGATACAAGTAACTTTTATACTTTCGGATATATAGCAAATTGAATATCCTGTAGAAAAAATTTCAAATGTATAGGAGGCACGTAAATATCGAAACAGATATTTAAACATTTGACTTTAACTGCCTTTACTTAAAACATATCCTACGAATTTCCGTTTTATTGATATGAAAGTTATAAGGGGTCACCGAATTCGTTTTTGCTGTATAAATCATTCAAGTGTCTCTGTAATATCTAAAAACGTTGACAAAAATAAGATTTCTAGCCACGACGTCACGATCATTTTTGCCTTTTCGGCGCTTTTTTATACGACCGCAAAATTTTTGCGGTCGTATATTGGTATGACGTTGGCGTCGTCGTCGTCGTCCGAAGACATTTGGTTTTCGCACTATAACTTTAGTACAAGAAAATAGAAATCTATGAAATTTAAACACAAGGTTTATGACCACTAAAGGAAGGTTGGGATTGATTTTGGGAGTTTTGGTCCCTACAGTTTAAGAATTAGGGGCCAAAAAGGGCCCAATAAGCATTTTTCTTGGTTTTCGCACAATAACTCTAGTATAAGTAAATAGAAATCTATGAAATTTTAACACAAGGTTTATGACCACAAAAGAAAGGTTGGGTTTGATTTTGGAAGTTTTGATCCCAACAGTTTTAGGAATTAAGGGCTAAAAAAGGGCCCAAATAAACATTTTTCTTGGTTTTTGCACAAAAACTTTAGTATAAGTAAATAGAAATCTATGAAATTTTAACACAAGGTTTATGACCACAAAAGGAAGGTTGGGATTGATTTTGGGAGTTTTGGTCCCAACAGTTTAGGAATTAGGGGCCAAAAGGGTCCAAAATTAAACTTTGTTTGATTTGATCAAAAATTGAACTATTGGGGGTTCTTTGATATGCCAAATCTAACCGTGTATTTAGATTCTTAATTTTTGGTCCCATTTTCAAATTGGTCTACATTAAGGTCCAAAGGGTCCAAAATTAAACTTAGTTTGATTTTAAAAAAAATTGAATTCTTGGGGTTCTTTGATATGCTGAATCTAAACATGTACTTAGTTTTTTTACTATGGGCCCAGTTTTCAAGTTGGTCCAAATCGGGGTCCAAAATTAAGCTTTGTTTGATTTCAACAAAAATTGAATATATGGGGTTCTTCGATATGCTGAATCTAACCATGTATTTAGGTTTTGATATTTGGGCCTGGTTTTCAAATTGGTCCACATTGAGGTTTAAAAGGTCCAAAAAATTTTTAAAAAAAGGGGGAATTTTGGGGGGTTTTTTTCAAAAAAGAAAAAAAAAATTTTTTTTTTAAAGGGGGTTTTTTTTTTTAAAAAACCTCCAAAAAAAAAATTTTTTTTTTAAAAAAAAAAAAAAAAAAATTTATTTTTTTCCCCCTTTTTTTTTGGGGTTTTTTAAAAAAACCCCCCGGGAATTTTTTAAAAACTTTTTAATTAAAATTTTTTAAAAAAAAATTTTTTTGGGAAAATTTTTTGGGCCCTTAAAAAGGGTTTTTTTGGGTTTTTAAATTTTTTTTTTGGGGTTTTAATTTTAAAATTTAAATTTTTTTTTTTTTTTTTTAAAAAAAAAAAATTTTTTTTTTAAAAAAAATTTTTTAAATTTTAAAAAAAAATTTACCTTTTTTTTAAAACCAAAAAATTTTCCCAAAAAAAAAAAAACCCCGTAAAAAAAAAAAGGGTTTTAAAAAAATTTTCAAAAAAAATTTTTTCCAATTTTAAAAAAAATTTTTTTTAAAAATTTTAAAAAAATTTTCTTTTTTAATTTTAAAAAAAAAAAAATTTTATTGGGCCAATTGAGGGCCCTAAAAAACCAAAAAAAAATTTAAATTTTTTTAAAAAATTTTGGGGAAAAAAATTTTAAAAATTTTTTTTAAAATTTAAACAAAAATTTTTAAAGGTTAAAAAAAAGGAAAAAATTCCCTTTAAAATTTTTTGGGTTTTTTTTTTTTTAAAAAAATTTTAAAATTTTAAAAAATTTTTTTTTTTAAATTTTTAAATTTTAAAAAAAAAACCTTTTTTAAAATTTTTTTAAAAAAAAATTTTAAATTTGGAAAAAAAATTTTTTAAATTTTTAAAAAAACAAGGGTTTTTTAAAAATTTTGGCCTTTTTTAAAATTTAAATTTTTTTTGGGGTTTTTTTTTTGTTTAAAAAAAAAAAAACCCAAAGGGTTTTTGTTTAAAAATTTTTTTTTTTTAAAAAAAAAAAAATTTTAAAAAATTTTTAAAATTTGGTTTTTAAAAAAAAATTTTATTTAAAAATTTATAAAATTTTTTAAAAAAAAAATTATTTTAAAAAAAAAAATTTTTTTTAAAAAAAATTTTTTTTTAAAAAAAAAATTTAAAAATTAAAAAACCCCCCAAAAAAAAAAGGGGGCCCCAAAATTTAAAGGCCAAAAAAAAAAGGGGCCCTTTTTTAAAATTTTTCAAAATTTTAAATTTTAAAAAATTTTTTAAAATTTAAAAATTTTTTTTTTTTTAAAAATTTTTTTAAATTTTTTTTTTTGAAAAATTTTTTTTTCCCCCTTGGGAAATTTTTAAAAACCCCCCCAAAATTTTTTTTTTTAAAAATTTTTAAATTTCCCCAAAAATTTTTTTTGGGAAAAAATTTTTGGGAAAAAATTTTTTAAAAAGGGGCCCCCATGGAAAGGGAAATTTTTTTTTGGGGGTTTTTTTTGGAAATTTTTTTTTTAATTTGGAAATTTTAAAATTTTCCCCCCTTTTAAAATTTTTAAAACCCAAACCCAAAAAAAAAAAAAAAAATTTTTTTTTTTTTAAAAATTTTTAATTTGAAAATTTGGTTAAAGGTTATTTTTTGAAAATTAAATTTAAAATTTTTAATTTTGGGTTTTAAAATTTTTCTTTTAATGATTTAAAAATTTTTAAAAAAAATTTTTTTTTTTTAAAAAAAAGGAAATTTTAAAAAAAATTTACCAAAATTTAAATTTTAATTTGGGAAAAATTTTAAAAAAAAAAAAATTTTTAAAATTTTTAATTTTTTTAAAAGTTTAAAAAAAAAAAAAAAAATTTTTTTTAAAAAAAAAAAAAATTTTTTTTAAAAATTGGAAAAAAAATTAAACCTTTTTTTTAAAAAAAAAAAAACCCCTTTTTTGGAACCTTTTTTGTCCCCTTTGGGAAAGGGCCAAAAAAAAAAACCCAAAAAAAAAAAAAAAATTTTTTTGGGGAAAAAAAAAAAAAAAAATTTTAAAAAATTTAAAAAAAACCAAATTAAAAATTTAAAAAAAAAAAATTTTTTTTAAAAAAAAAAAACCAAAAAAATTGGGAAAAAAAAAAATCCGGTTTTTTTTAAAGGTTTCCCGGAAAATTTTTAATTTTTTTTTAAAATTTTTTAAAAAAAAATTTTTAAAAAAAATTTTTTTTTTTGGGCCCCAAAAAAATTTTTTAAACCCCAAAAATTTTTTTTTTTAAAAAAAAACAATTTTCCCCCCCCCATTTTTAAAATTTTTTAAAATTTAAAAAGGTTCCCAAAAAAATTTTTTGGGGTTTTTTTTTTTGGGGGTTTTTTTTTTTGGCCCCCCTTTTTTTTTTTTTTTTTTTTTTTAAAAATTTTTAAATTTTCTTCCTTTTTTTTTGTTTTTGGGGAAAAAAAGGGTTTTTTTTTTGGGGGGGGCCCCCGGGGGGGGGGGGAACGGCCTTTTTTAAAAATTTTGGGAATTTTTTTTTTGGGTTTAAAAAAAGGGAAAAAGGGGTTTTAAATTTTTAAAATTTAAAAAAAAAAAAACCCCCCCCTTTTAAAAAAACCCTTAGGGAATTAAAAAAAAAACCCAAAAAAGGGGAAAAACTTTTTAAAAAAAAAATTTGGTTTTGGGAAAGGGGTTTTTTCCAAAAAATTAAAAAACCCCCCAAGGGGAAAAAAAAAATTTTTTAAAAAAAAAAACCCCCATTAAAAAGGGAAAAATTTTCCCTTTAAAAGGGGAAAAAAAAAAACCCCAAAAAAAACCCCCATGGGAAAGGGCCCTTTTCCCTTTTCCCTTTGGAAATTTTTTTTTTTTTTTTTTTTTAAAAAATTTTAATTTAAAAAATTTTTTAATTAAAATAAATTTTCCGTTTTTTTTAAAAAATTTTTTTTTTCCCCAAAAATTAAAAAAGGGGGTTTTAAAAGGGGAAAAAAAATTTTTTTTTTTTTTTAAAATTTTTTTAAAAATTTCCTTTGGGGTTTTTTTGGTTTTTTTGGCCTTTTAAAAATTTTTTTTAAATTTTTGGTTTAAAATTTTTTTTTTTAATTTCCTTTCTTTAAAAATTTTTCCCCGGAAAAAAAAAAAATTTTTTGGGGGGGGGGGGGGGGGAAAAAAAAAAAGGCCCCTTTTTTTTAAAAGGTTTTCCCAAAATGGGCCCTTTTTTTAAAAAAAAACCCCAAAAACCCCGGGATTTTCCCCCCAAAAAAATTTTTTTAAAAAAATTTTAAACCGGTTTTAAAAGGAATTTTAAAAAAGGGTTAAAAAAAATTTAAAAAGGGAAAATTTTTTTTTCCCCAAAAAAAAACCTTTAAAAAATTAAAGGAATTTTTAAAAGGTCAAAGGGGAACCTTTTTTCCCCGGAAAATTTTTGGATTTAAAAATTTTTGGGAAAACCCCCCCCAAAATTTTCCTTTCCTTTTTAAACCCCAAAAAAATTTTTAAAAGGGGAAAAAAAATTTTGGGGGTTTTTTTTGAAGGGGAAAAAACCCCCTTTTTTTTTAAAATTTAAAAAATTTTTTTTTTTTTTAAAAAGGCTTTTTAAAAAATTTTTTGGGAAATTTTAAAATTTTTTTTTTTTTAAAAACTTTTTTTTTTAAAAAAAAAAAAAATTTTTTAAATTTAACCAAAAAAAAAAAAAAAATTTTAAACAAAAAAAAAAAAAAAAAAAAATAAAAAAAAAAATTTTTAAAAGGAAAAAAAAAACCGGGAAAAAAAAAACCTCCCAAAAAATTTAAAAATTTTTTTAAAATAAACAAAACCCAAAAAAACCCAAATTTTAAAAAAAAAACCCCCCGAAAAATTAAAAAAACCCCAAAAGGAAAAACCCAAAAAAAAGGGGGAAAAAAAAAATTTTTTTTAAAAAAAAACCCCCCAAGGCCCAAAATGGGGGCCCCCCCCCTTTTTTTTTTTTTTTTTAAAAAAAAAACCCAAAAAAAAACCCAAAAAAAAATTTTTTTTTCCCAAAAAAAAAAAAAAATTTTTTTGGAAAAAACAAAATTTTAAGGAAAAACCCTTTGACAAAAATTTTTAAAATTTCCCCAAAAAAAATTTAAAAAAGGTTTAAATAAAAAAAAAATTTAAAAAAAAAAAAAAAAAAATTTAAAAAAAAAAAAAAAAAAAAAAAAAAGGCCCAAAAAAAAAAAAAAAAAAATTTTGTTTTTTTTAAAAAAATTTTTTTTTTTAAAAAAAAATTTTTTTTTTAAAAAGGCCCCCAAAAACCCCAAAAAAAACCAAAAAAAACCCCCAAAAAAAAAAAATTTTTTAAAAAAAAATTTTTAAAAAAACCTTTTTTTGGGGCCCAATTTTTTTTTGGGGGCCCCAAAATTTTTTAAAATTAAAAAAGGGGGGGGAAAAAAATTTTTAAAATAATTTTAAAAGTTTTTAAAGTTTTTTTTTAAAAAAAAAAATTTTTAAAACCTTTTTGAATTTTTATTAAAAAAAAATTTTTTCCCCCTTTAAATGGGAAAAAAAATTTAAAATTTGTTAAAAAAAAAAACCGGGAAAAACCCCCCCCTTTTTTTTTTTTTGGAAAGATACAGTTGATACCTGATATCAACCCAGTTTTTTGGTGGGGTTCGTGTTGCCCAGTCTTTAGTTTTCTATGATGTGTTTTGTGTACTGTTGTTTGTCTTTTTCTTTTTAGCCATGGCGTTGTCAGTTTATTTTTGACTTATGAGTTTGAATGTCCCTTTGATTTGATATCTTTAGTCTCTCCTTTAGGCTAATCCCGTTTTTTGTGTTTTTTGGAGGAGGAGTCCTCAATCCTTATTGTTCTGTGTATACTGCTGGTGGTATTTTTTTTTATCGGTAATTGATTTCTCTGTCTGTTGGATTGCCGCCCTTGGTATCATTTCCCTCTTTATGTCTATTTAAGAGCAATGTTTTAAAATTTTTGATCTATAAATTCCAAAGTGATATCTAGATTATTTTTGTCAGCTAATAATAAAAATTAGATTAAATATTTAAATTAAATTAAATCCGACCTGTATGTAATTAAAATGCCCAAGAAATGTCTTTTACCTAAAGTCAAATGGTTATCTCATGGTAAGTTTCTATTGCCAAAAAATGTATGGACATAAGTCATCTTCAAACCCCTTAAAAATATCAATACGTTTAACAATCGATAGTGTTGGCGGATTCAAGTTGAGAGAATATTGAAATAAGATCCGAGTGGCTGATATTAGTTTTAGGTGCTCCGTGTTGAAGGCCGTACCTTGACCTATAATGGTTTACTTTTATAAATTGTTACTTGGATAGAGAGTTGTCTCATTGGCACTCATACCACATCTTCCTATATCTATACACACTTTTATTATCTGTTTGAAGCATATACGATATTGTAATGATGCATAATTTATCAATTTTACTCATATGCATTTAATGAGATTCCTTCCATTCCTCCATTGCTCAAATATTGGTAAAATGCAAAATCGTTCTCTTCCCATTTTACTTTAAAAAAGTTATTTTTATGTAGACATTGTCAGTCAAATCATTCTCTACGATGGGTCATTGTTGCTTCATGATATAATAGTGTAAAATGGAGTAACATGGCCTTATGTGGCCCGCTATAATGTATTTGTTTTTGTCATTGTTGAAGGTCGTAATGTGGCCTATTATTGCTTACATCCTTTTCTTTTGAACTGGTGGATAGTTATCTCATTGACAGTCATACCACATCTCTTTATTTTTATATAAAGTTCTTATATCAAATTAATTACAATTGTAAAATTCCCTATAGTTTATAATACTAAGTTATAGTATATAGACGGGTTTCAATATAAGTACATTCATCAGGAACGCCAAATCCAAAAGAACCTGGACAAGTGAAGAATTAAATGACATTATAAAATTATTGACTATTGATTAGTTTGATAAATCATTTTCTCTTATTCTTTCCCGATTTATCCTTTTCCTGACCTGTTGATTATTCTTATTTAATCAACGTGTTGTTCTTTTGATCTCAGTTTGTTATTGGTCAAAACTCGATTATGACGTCAATTTTCTGGCTTTCCTCTGAAATTCCTTTTGTGACGCCATGAATTTGAAAATTTAACTGTATCGTATCACCCTCCATATAGTGGTAGAATCTATATGTATCAACTGATATCAAAAGTCGATAATTGATTTATTGTGTGACTTTTCCATAGTGTTCAAGTTATTTAAATGCTCTTGATTTTTATACTAAATATAGTATCTACTATGGCAGTTGCTAACGTTTATAAGTTGAAATATTGAAAAAAAAAAAAAAAAAAAATAACACTGAAAAACAAAACGAGAATTTGCATGACGTCATAAACCTACGTCATTGACGTTGCCTAGAAAATTACTATTAAGTACAAGATAGCTTTCCCAATTATTATTTGATAAAATTTCTTTTTTCTGATTGGCTACATGCATACATGATTTTTCCCGTGGTGAAAATATAATGTTTTACAAAAGAGGCTTCCTTGTGCAAGTAGCCAATGAAAAAAAACAGGAATTTTATAGTCATATATTTAAACTTTTGATTAAATGCTTTTATATTTGCTTTAGGTAATGAACATAATTTTATAAGGATATATGTTGATGGTGCGGATGTTCTACCAGGGTTATAAAAGGGATCACAAAAGTATTAATTTTTCTGTAGAAACAATCAAACAGTATTACTGACCTATAATCAGAGTGAAAGCAGACTACATGAAAATCAGATGTATACACTTAAGTGGTTTTTAACCGGATTTTCGAAGGAAAAATCGGTTATTGATTTGTTAATCCGTATTTTATGTTACACGAACAATTTTTTCTTCAGATTTTACGAATACTACCTCGTGGAAATATATTTCTATGTTACCAATCTAAGTATTCAACCAAATATCTTCAAAGTTGTCGAATAAGACTTTTTATTTGGTTTATGTCAGATATCTTGTGCTATGAAGAATATAGGGAAATTGATGAAACACTTGAAATTAAATTGTGCAAAGAGTGATTCAACGAAACAGCTGTTTTGATAATGTAGTTATTAATCTACATATGGTTCATGTGAATACTTCAACATCAATATTCCTTTAAAATCCAACTTTTAATTGAGCTGTTTATTCTTGGAACATTGAACTAAAATTTACATCTTATTATTTTGTATTCATCTTTAAATTGGCTCACAACGCGAAGCCATAATTCATTAACCAGATTCGATGTCATTAATTAATGACTACGTAATGCATATTATATATATAGGCAGTATACTGATGTTATTTATGCAAGAATTTGTATTTAATCAAAAAAAAAAAATCAATGTTTGGCTCAAAACGAAAAACGTCTGTATGTTGAAGATGATTTAAAAAAGAAATGACATATTCGCCTTTTTTTATAGACATTTTGACTTTCACCAAGTTCTTATCTCCATTATTGTCTTCATAGTCCACTCCGATAAGAGTAAATACCAGTCCAAAAGTTTTTCAATCTCATTTTTTCTGTTTTTACCTGATCTGTTAACTGGCATAGATATACTACGGTGTATATTTACGTGTGTCACCAATGGCGGAAGCAGGTCTGGTAACTTCATTACGTCGTCCGTCTGAACGAAAACCTAAGAGAGTATCGACTTAATTTGCATCATGCATTACATCAACAGTTTTCCATCAACATTATTCAACTTTTGCAGTTATTGCACCTTGATGGAAGTTGTGAATCAATATTTGTTTTCTCATGTTTCTCTGGAGTTGAACTTAGTCACACATTTTATCATTTAATACTATAGAGGTATCGTTTCCTTATTCACACAATAAAATTATTCACACGTTTTATTTGGGGCCTGAATACCATATGTTGCCATTAAAGCTATAAAAAAGAAGGGTAAACCTTTGACGTCAGCTATAATAATTTGTTCAAAATTCAACAGACATTGCAAATTACATCGCGAAGACAATCACGTGTACACAATGTTTTGTTTGAATAAGAACATTTCTTTGTTTAAATAGCGAAAGTAAATAGTCATGTTATAAGTTGTAGCAATGGATGGATACCGCTGCTAGTAAACTGTTAGTTCCAGAGAGAATCACAATCCCACTAGTTGGTGCTTTGCACCTAAGACGGCTTTATTACCTAAATTTCTTAAGTTCCGCTGTTAAATTTGAATATTATTAAGAATTTAAAGTTCCAATTGTCTCAGGAAAAATTGCCTTTAGAAGATTTTGACTATCATTCTTTTAAGATTCCTTTTAGTCATGTAGCTCAAGTAGTTATGCATCCTGAACATTCATGTGTTTGCGGGGCCTGTGGAAGCGAGACACGGATTCTTCATTCCGTCGTCGGCAACGTCTACATTTAGGTATAATAGGTTCATTTACTTTGTCAAAGCTTCATGGGATTTTATAAAACTAGGACAGACGCTTTTATGATCAAAACTGATAGCCAGAACAAAAGTTTGATTTTTTTTTATATTTCCGTTTTTACTGATACCTTGACTTACTGTGGATTCATTATTATTCGTTGGATACCAATTTTCGTGGGTTCCGTGGGTACAAGTGAACCACGAATTCAAATGTTCAACGAATTACAAATTTTCTATAGACTTTGTATGCAGCGATCGGCAAAACCACGAATCAAATATCCACGAAAATTGATACCCACGAAAATAAATGAATCCACAGTAATTGTTGGTTTTGTTTTTGCAGTCAACATTTAGATACAGTCTAAAGTAAAAGATTTAAAGACACCAACAACTTTGTAAAACTTTCATGGAATTTTTGCAAAACTAGGCCTCATGCACTTCCTTTATATGAAGGCAGTATCCAGACCAACATGTTCCCCCATTTGTTTCCAAATTTTCCCCTCTGTTACTGCAAAATGGGCAAATTTTTTGCAGTTTCCATTTAGATACAGTTAGGAGCAGCATTGAGTTAAAGTTTACAAATAATCATTCACTTTATAAACCTTAATAGAATTTTAACAGCTTGGAAAGAAGCTTTTTTATGATTAAGGAATGACATCCAAGCAAAATGTTTACTAACAGAGGAAGAGTTACGAAATTGGACATAAGCTTTATTATGAAAAAGAAATAGCATATAAAGAAAAAATAGATTTGGTTTTGGTTTTCGATATCTTTCTGATAAATTGACTTAGTTTTTAGCAGTCAACATTGCATTTTTAACTGACAGCAGCCATTTCAAGCGAGGCAAATGATTCTATGGAACCCTTTGCGATTTTTTATTTGATTAAAGTGGTCCGGATGGGTAAATACAGAAACCGCTTTTGACGCATCAAATGTATTAAGTGGTATATTTATTTCTAGACTTTGAAAAAAACCAAACAATTTATACATTTCATACGTCCAAAACGCTTTCTGCAGTTACCTACATTAGGAACGCTCAAAGCCGAGAATGTTAAGTCGAGGATTTGTTAGAAATGCAACAGTTGCAGAGCGATATGATCAAAAGGCACCTTAAATAGTAGCCATCTATGCTCAACATTTGCCTGAGGGAGGTGGGACCGTATTTTCTTATAAACAGACAATTTCAGAAAGGTTGATTATAAATTCTGTCAGATGAACTGATGATACCCTCGGTGACTCATAGTCTAACAGTAGCGGTATCGACCAAGTGCTGTAAAAAATGAAAAACAAACACTTCATCGGGAACGCTCAAAGCCGAATATTTGAAAGCCAAGGATGTATAAGAACAGACACAGTTAAAGAGTAATACAATGTTTGACCAACAAAAAAAAAAAAAACAGAAAATAGTAACCAAATCCATCTTTGCCTGAGGGAATTGAAACTTTAGTTTCTAACTAATTTATAAACGAACAATTTAAGAAAGGTTTGTTATAAATCATTGTCATTACCAAAATACTGACTACTGAGCCGATGATACCTGAGGGGACTGATAGTCAATCAGCAGCGGTATAGACCAGTGCTGTAAAAACTGAAAACAACACTTTATAAATTTCGTGCGTCCGAAACACCTTTCTTGATTTACCTTCATCAAGAACGCTCAAAGCCGAAAATTTTAAAGCTAAGGATACTGACTTGACATATTTTATTTTTCTTAAAATGTTCTGTACCAAGTCAGGAATATGGCAGTTGTTTTTACAGTCCGTTACTATGTATGTTGGCGTTTGCTTTTGTTGTAGTTCAGTGTTTCTGTTGTTCCGTTGTTTTCCTCTTATAGTTGATGTGTTTCCCTCGGTTTAAGTTTGTTACCCGGATTTGTTTTTGCTTAATCGAATTATGGCTATTGAACAGCGATAAACTACTGTTGCCTTTATTTATAGACATCAATATCTATTGTTGAACGGGTGTTATCCTCTTTTGAACATATTTTGTTCTCTTAATGTCCTTTTGTATTTTGTTGTGGTTTGGTTTGTGTCTCATTGATGTTTATCTCCTTTTATGTACCTGCATTTAAATGTCTGAATAAATACATGAACAATGAACATAAAAGTGTGAAATGTATTTTGTTCAAATGACATACAGTGTATAACCGAATACTTCAAAATAAGTCTTTAAGCTATGAGATTGAAAGAAGATAACAACATGTGCATTAAAGTTTATTAAAATAACTGAAGGTAAAAATGGGTAAACGGGACATTAGATAATCAGTATGATAAAATTATTTCTTTTTTGATTTACGCAATAATTTAAATTGATGACGACATTTTATACGGTTAACAGATCTCAATAGAAATAAAAAATAATTAAATAAATCGCTTGTTGTTTATACTTTTATCTATTGCACAGCATTTCTTAACTCAGTATGTTATACAAAGAAACATGCTATGAATACGATATGTATACAAAAATAATGTATTACAAGAACGCTCGAATTGTACTCAGCATGCCCCCACCCATAATTCAATGTAACGAAAAAGTGAAAATAAAATAAGTGTTTTGAAGGACCAGAACAACGCACAAACGTCTGTTGAGCTGCTGTCCAAATAAAAAGTCAGTCTGTTCTGTAGCATTTGTGTGACAAAATTACATTCGTTCATATTAAGAGAAAAAAACCAAAGTATTGAAAAACGGACGGATGGACAAGGTAAATACAATATAGTGCCGACGCCTGGAATGGAGGTATAATAACAAAATTCTATTATACAAAAGGAGAAAAAAGATACCAAAGGGACAACGTATTCTGTTGTTTAATCTACTGAATGGTAATAATAGTATATCCTGATAATTATATTCCTAACTTTTTAGAACTTGGCATATTGTATAGTCAATTGCCCATAGTTCTGTCTGTATGTTGACCTCTTTACATTGACTTCTCCTTGTAAGCATATTTCATTTTCTTTAATATTTCTGTAATGTCGTAAAGATTTATGTTGTTACGAATATTTTTCATAAAATATTGAACATGGTGACAATGGCTATAGAACTCCAAATTAATATATAACACATCAAAAGACTTGAACTTCTGGATACTTCATCCCCAGACGAGTCGCTTGTCGAAGGAGTTGTTGTGTCTGTTACCGCTGTTGAAGATTGAGAAGTGTCAGTCTTCCCAGGACTTTTACTTCTCGATGGAATAGTAACGGGCTCTGAAGTTTCGATGGTTGAAATTCCGGATCCAGTTCCTACCAGATCGAAATTGATTACTCCCTTTCCGTCGCTTGATCCAGTTACTGCAACACCACCATCTGCATTAAAATAATTTGAAATTCGTAAGTCAAATAACAAAATTATAACGGTTTTCTATTTCAAATGTCACAGAACATTGAATATGACTACAATGGCTGTCACACTGATTCTGAGATTCGAAATGAAAGTCGAAGTACATGTACTTTCCTTTTCAGCAGATGAAGATAGGTCGAAACTTACTACTCCTTTTTCATTACTTTTAAATTCTTTTTATTGGCCCATGGTTTGTTCTGTTTAATATTTGTTATCCTTTGTTGTGTTTTAACAAATAAAAATTCAAACGTATTATATCATTTATTTTATTTTATTATTCTAGAGTTATGTCTATGTCGGTTCATAACGTTTAATTTTCAGTATTTTTTTACGCTTGATAAAATTGTGTTCCAGAACAAACATACTTAGATCATAAAAGGCAAGTATCTCTTAACTAGATAATTTTAAGGCACGGAATATCATACAAGAGCACTGCTCATCTTCCGCCTCAATTATTGAGCAGCCTAGCAAATTCTTCAAACAATAAAGAAAAATCAAATACAAAATAGTTTTACGTTGTATTAAGAAGAACCAATGAGCTAGACAGCTTAGCTTTGTACAGGCAAAACTAGAGCAGGTCTTCACATGAGTTCAAAAACAAGTCCTCCAGTATTTTTAAACCACTGAAATACCGACTCTTTGTTACCATACAAATCTGCCAAACTAAAAAATATGTTGTTGATAAAAAAAGTCTATCATTTTCATAATATCATTTACGGGGTTTTTGTAGTTTAAAACTATGTGAATCTTCACAAAGTAAGTAAGGTTTTGTGTTATAAAACAAGAATTCTGCATCTACAATTTCCATTTAAACAGACAAAGAACACTGATGAATGAGAGGATGTAGACGATCATTCTTGTTTAGAGTCTTGAAAATGGCAGCCAATTTTTGTGTTTTTGTTAAAATGCACAATTTCGTTTTGTTTCGGCTATTAGACGTACTTTTAATCAAATACAAATTTTGTTGTATGTAAGCCAAATTTGCGCTCTAATATTTTTATAAGATAACCAACAAGTGTTATAAATATTTTGTACTTTTCATCAAATACAAAATTTCTGTGAATGTGAACCAATTGTTTTTAAAATAATAACAAATTACACTTAATGTAAGCAAAACCTGTGAATCAAAATCCGATATTGATCGTATTTGAGAAACCACAGAAAAATGAAAAATATAAAGTGTAAAACATCATCTTCAAAGCAACCTATTGTAAACAGATCAAATCGTATAGTATTCGATATTTTACACAGAGAAACAAGTACAACAATGGACAAAAAATATTAGTCCAGTTTTAATAAAGTACTAGAACTGTTACCTGCGATCCTACGTAAAAGTATTAGTCCATAAACAAGATCACTTGCTGTTGCAGTAGAAATACATTAATTTATTACAAGTAAGATATTATACTTACTTGGGCATATTTTACACATATGTGGACAATCTGATGGGACATTACTAAAGGTTTCACAATAACTAGGAGGCCACTGTGTACCACAATATCCTGGATCTGTCTTAGTTGCACAGTTCACTATTTGGACAAAAACAATTTATTTGTTACTAGCATTATTTTACATCAGAAATATTAAATCAATTTCTAAAGGATAAAGATGATAAATTGTGTACTCGAACGGATATAAAATTCCTCTATAAACACAATTCCATATGACTTGTTATCATCAATATTGTATAAAACAGATAGAACTATATTTTTTCAAGAAAACATCGGCTTCATGTTCTTTTTTTACATAATGATATACTACAATACCAATCCCATGGTTAGTCTCTGAAATAAGTGCAGCGATATCTGATTAATGGAAGAGAGGCTTTGATCATAAGAATACAAAGATGGATCAATAATATAACTAAACTTACAGGAACAATCTGGTCCACTATAACCACTCTTACAATTACATGTACATGTTGATAAATCAAGGGATCCTCCATTTAAACAAACTTTATCGCAATCTATAATTTTCAGAAATGTATAAATAAATACATGGATATTTAATTAAACCAGATTTCGGGCTGACGTTAGATTACATATAACTGAAATAATAGAAACGAAAACTGAATAATTGACGACCGATATTTGGTAGTCGGGTAAAGGAGTAAGGTCAAGAAATCTTAAAATTGTACTATGTTAATTTAAATCTTTAAACTAGATTTTACTAAAAATATTTCTAAAACTGTTAGATTTAAACAGTCGTGATATCTTAAAAAATATGAAAGTTTTCCATTTGAAACCAGTATATGCCATTAAATGCATTTCTACGACAGATTGATTATCTTTTAGAACATATTGACTCAACCTTCGAACAAAATGAATATGCGAGATACATATTTCAACTTAAATAAAGGCAAAAGTAGTATAAAGTAAAATAACAAAAATACCGAACTCCAAGGAAAATTCAAAACGGAAAGACCCTAATTCAATGGCAAAATCAAAAGCTCAAACACATCAAACAAATGGATAACAACTGTCATACTCCGAACTTGGTACAGGCATTTTCTGATCTAGAAAATGGTGGATTGAACCTGGTATTATAGTATACCGCAGTTCAATAGTCATAAATCGATTTTTTTTTATAAGCTTTTTTTTTATAAGCTTTGGATTTTCAAATATTTTGGCCTCGAGCATCACTGAAGAGACATTGATTGTCGAAATGCGCATCTGGTGCAGAAAAATTGGTACCGTTTATGTTATTACTACCACTGGGTCGATGCCTCTGCTGGTGGACTGATAGTCCCCGAGGGTATCACCAGCCCAGTAGCCAGTACTTTGGTACTGGCATGAAAATACGGATTTTGTGTTAATAAAATTTGCTGTTAGAAAATTTTTGAATTTTGTTTAAATTAAGGAATGTATCTCCCTCATGCAAAGCTGTGATTCCTTGCCCGGTTTTGGCTATACTTTTTGTCCTTTTTGGTTTATAGCTCTTCATCTTTTTTTATAAGCTTTGGATTTTCAAATATTTTGGCCTCGAGCATCACTGAAGAGACATTGATTGTCGAAATGCGCATCTAGTGCAGAAAAATTGGTACCGTTTATGTTATTAAGCGAAAACAAATTGCCCATATGTGTGGCTAATGTCTCTTGTAGCAAAATCTATCCACATTGTCGCACAAATTGTCGATTCAAGACGTATTTTTAAGTGAACAATTACGACGTCGGAATGAGGTTAGTTCGTATTTTCTAGATATTTTAACATACTTTTTCATCGGATGATAATGATAGATATAAGAAGATGTGGTATGAGTGCCAATGAGACAACTCTCCATCCAAGTCACAATTTGTAAAAATAAACCATTACAGGTCAAAGTACGACCTTCAACACGGAGCCTTGATAACTAATATCAGAAAGTCTTAGAATTTTAGGGCCTATATTGACACTAAACTATAAGGTGTAAACAACAAGTCAGGAACCTATAATCCAGTGATTGTCCTTAGTTGATGCCCGTTATATTTGTTTTCGTTTATTGTTATAAATCATAATACCGTGGCCTTTTATATACGCGGTATGAATTTGTTATTTTTAAAGGTCATAACTGTGATCTATAACTGCTCACATCTTTATCATTGACTTTTCATAAATGAATGACTTATTTGGAATCAAACCTTATCTCCTTATTTTGATAAAACATGTATGTTCTTGAAGAGCGTCTGTTGACTTCTAGATGACTGTTATGGTTTTGTCGTTGGGTTGCTGCGGTATTTTAGTGTTGACTCATAACAAAAATTTCCTAAAGAGTTTCTACATGTCTTGAACATTCTTCTTTACTGGTATAAAAAGAAGCATATTGTACACAGACCTCTGTGAACTGATTTGTTTAACGTATACAAAAATTTAGGTAAAATGTAGTCATAACAATTATACCAAATTAATTACAAAATATGAGGAAAAATTTAAGTAATCATATATTCCCTATCATATTCTTAATTTTGCTAGGAAAGTAATCTTACTCCATATACAACTCACCACATAACTTGTTGGCACAATTTCCAGGACAATCTTGGCATGGCGTTCCTTGTTTATATGGTATACTTGTATCTCCAATGTTACCACTGTTTTATAAAATTATAAAATTGTGACCGTGATATTCATAAAGCAGATTTCTTATTTCGTATATTTCTGTTTGAATTTGTTCATGTTCGCTTGGAAATTTAAGTTTCAATACCACTAAAATTTATTTTGTGTGTTTTTCCCTTATATATTCGATTTTTACAATCGGCACCGTCATTTCATCTTTCCGTTTGCCCATCTGTCCGAAAGACCTTGGTTGAAAACATTCGTCAAACTGTTCGTGGCCTCTATGGAAGGGAATGATTTTATATTTGGTCTGGAGCTTGATAATTTTGAGTTATAGCGTTCAAGAAATTTTTACAGCAGCCGTGTAGCCACTTCCTGTTTGCAGTTTGTCAATTTTTCAACACTCACTGAATAGGAAAAATTTCGTCAAACTTTTCTTGGCTTCTATAGTAGGGTATTATCTGATATTTGGTCTGGAGCTTACTAATGTTGAGATGTAGCCTTTAAACATTTTTTTACATCAGCGGTGCAACCACTTTCTGTTTGCTGATGATTTGATATTTTTACAATACTCAGTGTACAAGGATATTTTCGTCAAACTTGTCTTGTATTATACTGAAGGGAATTATCCAGTTATGCTTCAATATAAATGTTACTTCAATCAATTACATGAAGCGACACAGTTCCATCCAAGGTATTGGTATAGTTTCATATTGAAAACATGTTGATGCATCAGATGGAAGACTAAATAAATAATAAAACAAATAACAGCTAGGACAACAAGGATGAACAAAAAGTGCAACCTTAGAGGGTTATTGGAAGGACAGAAAAATACAATCTATCCATACATTTGGAAAGGAAAAATGGTGCAACTAAAACTGACTTTTAAAGGACAAAAAAAAGTACAATCTGTCCAGGCTTTCGGAAAGGACAAAACAGTGAAACCTAACCGGACAAGCGGAAAAAATAGAAAAAAAAATCCATCCAGGCTTTCAGGATCAAAAGATGCAAAACATAACCTGACTATCGAAAAGTACAGAAAAAAACCGATCTACCCAGGCTCTCAAAAAAAGAAAAAGAAACCTTACCGGGCTTTCAGAAAGGACAGAAAACGTACAATTAATGCAAGCTGCCGAAAAGACACAAAAATGCAACATAACCGGTCTAGACCGTAGTATCTTATACATGTTTACCCTTGCAGAAGGTTGAATGTATTTTATACCTTCAGTATGTAGTATCAATTTTCATACATACGCTGGTCCATAATTACACACATACAAATGAATGCGTGTTGAAGTACAGTGGGCATAACCACAACCAAGTTTAATAGAATCTGCCCAAACAACCTGTAAATAAACAAAGGGTAGGATAAACATTTGTTCCTGGATAAGCTTTCCCATATTTATCCACTATTTTCTAAATAAGGAAATTCCTGTACCAAGTCAGGAATTTGACAGTTGTTGTTCATCCGTTAGATGTGTTTGAGCTTTTGATTTTGCCATTCTATAAAGGACTTTCGGTTTTGAATTTCCCTTGGAGTTCGGTATTTTTGTTAGTTTACTTTTTAAGTACGTTCTCTGCCAGTAGTTTTTGTCTCGCCTTGACGAAGTCAAAAAGCGAGACTTAGGTATGCTGTTTCCGGCGTCGGCGGCGGCGACGGCAGCGGCGGCGGCGACGGCGGCGTCAACAATGTATTAATTTGTGATTAGGTCTAGTTCATGGTGAACCACTAGTGGTAGGTATATTTGGTATGCAGTGGTACTAGCATTGGCACATCTCATTACCATGGAGATTATTTGGCCCCGCCCCCTCAGTCAAGGTCTATTGACTTTGAAACTTTCCATAGTTTACATGTATTAGTTTGTGATTAGGTCAATTTATGGGGAATCACTAGTGGTAGGTCAATGATATTTGGTATGCAGTTGTATAAGCATTGGCATATCTCATTTCCATGGAGATTATTTGGCTCCGTGCCCTTAGTCATGGTCTATAGACTTTGAAAATTTTGCTAAGTTAACATGTATTAGTTTGTGATTAGGTCAGTTCAAGGGGAACCATTAGTGGTAGGCCAATGTTAATTGGTGTTAAGTTGTATAAGCATTAGCACATCTCATTTCCATGGAGAATATTTGGCCCCGCCCCCTCAGTCATGGTCTATTGAAACTTTTGCTTAGTTTACATGTATTAGTTTGTGATTAGATCAGTTTAAGATGAACTGCTAATGTTAAGTCAATGATATTTGGTATGCAAATGTATCGGCATTTGCAGTAGTATACCGCTGTATAGCAAATCATGGTTCATTGACTTTGAAACTTTTACAGAGTTTACAAAATGTTTGTGTTTAGTTTGTTTACAGGAACTATAATAAGTCAGAGGTATGCAAAGCATCAACTTATTCCATGGAGATTGTTTAGCAACGGAACTTCAGTCATGGTTCATCGACTTTGAATATGCAACAAAAGTATTGCAAACATTTGCATTATCAAAATACATAGAAACGGACTACTCTGATAACAACAGTTTATTCATGACTTGGTACAGGAATCATTCTAAGAAAAACTAAAGATATATAACCTTTTGTATGGCAATGTTAAAAAGTAGCTAAAATGACAACGCTACGTGACAGTACAAACAAACGCAAGAACACTCAGCACAGATAAATGCATAAATATATAATATAATAGAACACTACAACATGTAAACCGCAGAATAACAACGGACATTTCACATAAAAAGTTAAATCACAAAAATACCGAACTCCGAAGAAAATTCAAAAAGGAAAGTACCTAATCAAATGGCAAAATCAAAAGCTCAAACACATCAAGCGAATGGATAACAACTGTCATATTCCTGACTTGGTACAGGCATTTTCTTACGTAGAAAATGGTGGATTGAACCTGGTTAAACGACACCACAGGACACCACAAACTGCGCGTCACATGAGTGGATCATCTCCACACAAATTAACGTATTTTTGTGACGTATATATAATCTGGAATTTCATACAATTATGATGAACGAGATCCAAAAATTCACTATTATTTTCACCCAACTAGTCCAAATAATTATCATCATTATGACAGTCTTGAAAGGCTATTTTAAATTAATGCTGTGACGAAGTCATAATTATTTGGACTAACAGAATACTTTATCCATGGAAAATAACTCGACTATACTGACAAATAAGACATATGTGAAATGTACCGAAAATACAGAATTCAAACCACAAACGATAAGACATAACACAATATCAAACTATACTTACAAAAGAAACATCATAACTAAATACATGAATTTTGGATGTATAAATACCGAGACACGTCGCATAGCAATGCAAATTCACACTCGGCAAAACAGTCATATTTAGGAATAGGTTACGTTCGGTACTAATCAGACAGACGACGTAGATGATAAACCACAATCTAAGACGAGGTAAAAATGTCGTTAGTTAGTTTAGACACAGACACATCGTATACTTCAACCAATTCGTGATGGTGTCCATAAAATTTACGGAGCGTCACCAAAACAGCCAACCTTCAACACTGAGCAAAAATCATATCTCAGTACAAATGAAATCCAACAAGTACTGCTAAATCTTGCCCGACTATCTTATTGTAAAATACAGAAACAATACAAACATTCAAACAACCATTTGGCTCATTTTTAAGATACCGTACGTGGAATAATGTATAAAAAAGACAACCTAACAATTTGTAAGATTGAAAACATGTAACAATATTGATGAATGGACAGTCCGATTTGACATGTATTTGATATAATAATCTTGCAACCTCAAAGTACAATTATAAAGCTGTGTTGATAAGTACTAAAGATTTGAAAATAGCCTTACTGTAAAGTTAGTTCGAGGTAAACTGTTCCGAACTCTTTTGGATCGAAAAACAAAGAATTTTGGATTCTCCCCTTCACTAAAATGTGAACCATAAAATACAAAATAAAATACCTGTGTGTAATGTCCAATTTCACTGAAAACATTTGACCATTGAATGTAAAATCGCTGATCTCATCATACCATCTTTGTATAGCTTCACTCCAGGTATACTTTCTAGATCCCCAGAAAAGATTCTGACCAAGTCCAAACCTCCCTGTAGAAAGTATAGACGTATATAAATAATCATTGTAGTGAAGTATAATTGGTTCTATGGACCATTGTCTGCTAACATTTCTTTTTCTTGTTGGGCAGCTGTCTATTGGACTAATATCACTTTTAGTTGCATGGAGAATCTCACGAACATTTTGTACATAATGGTGGAATGTTGGTGGTGTATTTGTTTTATAGGGCTACAACTGACGATTAATCTTGGACTCATTGCAATTGTCCAGTTAATAAAGTATATTTAGCACATATGTCCTTGTTGATCGTAAGTACATTTGATTCAATTACAATTATTGAACAGCGGTATACTACTTTTGCTTTTATTTACATGCACTCTATTTTGTTTCAGTACGTTCTTGTGGTTATGTTATAAATATATTGTTGGAATGTATTAACAATGTGTCTGTCTGTCTGTTTGCAATATTTGAATATAAAAGGCCAGATCATGTAACTGCTCTCTTTAGCGGCGAAACACTAATTAGAGACAAATTGAAAGAGTTGGTATTACTTTGTTTCATTAAAAAGAATGGCGAACGTAGATACAAGTATCTTGTCTTGGGGAGGGATAAATCCTACTTTGTAAAGAATCACTCTGATTCAAACAAAAAATTCTCTGAAACTGACATTCAAGATGCTTGATTTCTTGATTGACAACATATTTGTTACGTTTGGCGGACGTGTTTTTCAACAGACTGTCGGAATTCCAGATGCTTGATTTCTTGATTGACAACATATTTGTTACGTTTGGAGGACGTGTTTTTCAACAGACTGTCGGAATTCCAATGGGAACCAATTGTGCCCTCTTCTTGCCGACTTGTTTCTTTATTATTATGAGGCTGACTTCATACAAGAACTTCTTAGGAAGAAAGATAAGAAGTTAGCAATATCCTTTAACTCTACGTTCCGCTATATAGATGATGTTCTCTCACTAAATAATACAAAATTTGGTGACTATGTTGAACGAATCTATCCCATCGAACTAGAGATAAAGGATACTACAGATACAGTTAAGTCTGCCTCATATCTTGACTTACATCTAGAAATTGACAATGAGGGTCGTTTGAAAACAAAACTTTATGACAAAAGAGATGATTTCAGCTTCCCAATTGTGAACTTTCCATTTCTATGTAGCAACATTCCAGCAGCGCCTGCATACGGTGTATATATCTCCCAATTGATACGATATTCCCGGGCTTGTGTTTCCTATCATGATTTCCTTGATAGAGGATTGCTGCTCACAAGGAAGCTATTAAACCAAGAGTTCCAAATGGTGAAGTTGAAGTCATCCCTTCGTAAATTTTACGGACGCTATCACGAGTTGGTTGACCGTTATGGAATAACCGTGTCACAGACGATATCGGATATGTTCCTTATGTCGTAACTACAATACCCTCCCTTTTCACGAATGTGACTTACCGAATTAGACTATTTACCGGATTTGTAATAACATAAGCATCACGACGGGTGCCACATGTGGAGCAGGATCTGCTTACCCTTCCGGAGCACCTGAGATCACCCCAGTTTTTGGTGGGGTTCGTGTTGCTTAGTCTTTAGTTTTCTATGTTGTGTCATCTGTACTATTATTTGTCTGTTTGTCTTTTTATTTTTGGCCATGGCGTTGTCAGTTTGTTTTCGATCTATGAGTTTGACTGTCCCTCTGGTATCTTTCGTCCCTCTTTTGCTTTTATTTACATGGACTCTATTTTGTTTCAGTACGTTCTTGTGGTTATGTTATAAATATATTGTTGGAATGTATTAACAATGTGTCTGTCTGTCTGTTTGCAATATTTGAATATAAAAGGCCACCTGTAATACATGTACCTGGAATGGACCGTTTCAGACCAGGAGACTCATGTGATGTCACACAATTTTCTGCCCATTTTTGAGCTATGTATGCAGTTTCGTCATCCCAGCTCTACAAAAAAAAATATATATATGCAATTATGTATTTCTATTCTTGTTAATAAACATCTGTTGGGGTAATATTTTAGTTTGTATTCGTTTGACTAAACAGGTATCAGGTTTTAACAATTATTTTGTGTTCGTATGACTAAGAATTTACTTGGTGGATCAATTATTTTCTATTCGTTTGACTGACCATAAAACAGCATATAAGAAAAAATGAGAACAACATGTTATAAATTTCATGCGTTCGAAGCGCGTTTCGGGATTTACCTTCATCAGGAACGCTCAATGCCAAATATTTAAAAAAGAACCGAATCAGTTGGAGAGCTATACGACCAAAAGGACATAAAAAATATCCCAATCCATCTTAGGTCAACTTTGCCTGAGTTAGTTGAAACCTTAGATTCTAAAACATTTATAAGGTGTTATTCGATTGCATTCGGACACATCGGTAGCTTTATGGAAGGGAATTTGGTCAAACTTTGTTTTGTTGGTCGGTGTCAAATGGTCATTTTAGTATTTAGTTCCATTTCATAGGTAGCAGTCGCTCCATTTAAACATGATATTTTATCCGAAAACATTTTAGATTACTAGTATCTTTTAAATGTAGTAACAGTCGTTATATAAAGATAATTAAGACCAAATAAGTACTAGTAAGTGAACCGATGAAATTATTATGTGTTCGTATGACCAAATGTTTATTGAATGTAAGATTTATTTGGCGTTTGTATGACTAAGCATAAAAGAATAACCATATATTAGGTTGTGTCACTTACTGGTTGGTGATTATACAAATTATACAAATCAAAGGCATCAATTGTATTTCGAAACATTGGTATTAAAATGGAATGGGTTTGATTTTAATTTACTTTGGCGGCGTCAAAGAGTTATTTTTTAGCATTAAGTAACATTTCATAAGAAGCTCGTGCTCTATTTAAACCTGATGCTATTTTATCATAAAGGATTATAGGTTCTGTTTTAGATGTAGCAACCGTCGCTATAATAAATCACATTAAGGCGGAAAAGTAAGAAAACATTGAAAATATTCATACGTTATGTATAGAAGTCTATACACTGATCAAACTCCTGATTGTGGTCACGTAATTTATGTTATGACTTTTACAGTTGAGAACCGTATTTATTTGAGTGTTTTGTCATTTTCTATTTACCATTTTCATCATATTTGTAGCTTGAGTGAGAGATCGTAAGGCATTGTGGTTATTTACTATTTCTGTCTTCTCATCTGAGGTAACACCTACAATCATGAAATGAACAGTATTACATGTAGGGGAG
This sequence comes from Mytilus coruscus, assembly GCA_017311375.1. Lineage (NCBI taxonomy): Eukaryota > Metazoa > Mollusca > Bivalvia > Mytilida > Mytilidae > Mytilus > Mytilus coruscus. The sequence continues at coordinate 136,051,520 of CM029596.1, read as the reverse complement.
AAGCCAAATGATTATTTAAACACCATAATACACTGACATGAAAAGTAGAAGGTTTTCAATTTCACATGAAATAACAATTTCAAATTTTCAGAGAAAAGCTTTTTATTTAATAGATTTCTGGTCAAATATTATGGTGGTGTGACTAGAAATAAGTATATTAGTTTTATTCTCTTATATTGCAGCTTTTTTGCACATGTGTTTTGATAAGCACGAGACTTTGAGCGTTTTGGTGAATTTCACTAGTTTAGTCTGCGACTTTTTTCAATAAAAGTTCCCTCGTGTAGATTTTCATTGTGCCTGTACATGTTCCCGCTGAAGTTTTCTAGAGTCTGCAAGTGTTTCCGGTAATGGTTATCTGGTTCGATTTAGCTTTAGTCTTCAATTGTTTCCGGAGATATATCTCTGAATTTGATATAATTTAGGCAAATGGATGATCAAATCCGAGGAAGTATCGCTGTTTATTGTTTGTTAAACATTAGCCTGTAAGTACGTTCCATATAAAATGTTAATGATATTGTCATACATAGAGCAAGGAGTGTTCAAAATGAAGTTATACACAGGTTTTTACTCAGCTTTTAGCCTGTTTGCGTTGTAGGTATACTCAGAAAAATCACTATGAACGTAGTAAACTTGACTTTAACCTGAACATCTGTATGATAATTTTGAGCTGTATGCATCTCTCTTGCAATTGCATGTTGCGTGAAAAAAAAAAATACTGCACACAGAAACAAAAACAGAATAACGAACGAAATTGGAAATCGTTACAATATTTCTAATATACCATATATTTGACGTTTGGAAGAGATGCAGCCCATCAAAATCATTAATTTGAACTGGGGTAAAGATTAACCAGTGGTGTCAAATTAATTGTTGGAAACATTTTGAAAATCTGGCAACACAATGATTGATATTTGATATCGGTTTGATTTTGGTAACTTAGACTGCAGGTTACATCAGAATTATGTTCGCATGTCTGAAGTTAAAAAAAAGCAGGCCGTACTGATATGTATTAATTTTTCTTATTTTAACACTCAGTCTTTAGAATAGCCAGTAGTTAGATATGGGGGAAAATGTAATTTTGGAATTATGTTTCCTTTTATTTTGATAAAACTTTGACTTAAGATGTACCTGCAGTGGCTAAATCAGCAGATGATGACGCAGTCAAACATGCAGTGTGTCCTGAATAAAATGTATATTTCTTCAGGGTATTCGACGATTCACAATTAACCTAAAACATACAAGACAAACGTATTCAACCGATATATCTTTTAAACACAGCTTGATGTTTGCACCTTTTGTTTTATTGGCGTTTGAACCATAGAATCAATCGTTCTAATGGTGTTAAATATGACAATGTTCTTTTTCCGAATTTTAAATCTTTTGTTTTGTTATTAAACATTTACATGAACTATAAATACATACTTGTTAGCTGGTTCTAAAACCATGATCCGTAGTCTGTTCGTATAATAAGCTTTCCTTTCTGATCATATTCAAATTATTCAAGCAAGTGTTTTCAACGTAAGCATGTTTAGATACATTAGTATATCTTTATGATTAAATTTAATTTGATCGGTATATGCAATGGAAAATGATGCATTATATTACAAAAATTTATTATTTTACATTAAAAGTCACTTGATGTTCTTTTCTAAAGTAAATTGCTTTAATTTATTCCTCTTGCTTACGTCAAAATGTTCCTATTCCTGTTTATGTGGAAAAAATATTCCTATATATGGTAGTCAACCATTTCTACAATTCGTTAATAAACAATGAAATACAATTTTTGTCTGATGAACATAAAGAATACCTTGCATTGGCATTTTGGTAATACTTAAATAATTGACTAAGATAATCAGGTACAATACTATTTACGCATTTATACAGTAATACACCTTTGTGATATATGAATATTTTTTGAAAAGTAAACCGTCCTTATTGTTTTGACGGTGTATAATATGCTTTGTTGAGAATGATCCTGGCTGCCTTTTCTTTTGGTAATTTATCATTTTTTCCATATTTGAATTACTGGTTTCTATAAATAAAAAGATGTGGTATGAGTGCCAATGAGACAACTCTCCATCCAAGTCACAATGTATAAAAGTTAACAATTATAGGTCAAAGTACGGCCTTCAACAAGCCTGTCCGTATAATAAGTTATCGTAGATCAACCCCAGTTTTTGGTGGGGTTCGTGTCGCTTAGTCTTTAGTTTTTTATGTTGTGTCTTCTGTACTATTATTTGTCTGTTTGTCATTTTATTTTTAACCATGGCGTTGTCAGTTTATTTTCAATCTATGAGTTTGACTGTCCCTCTGGTATCTTTCGTCCCTCTTTTATATCTACTGTAAATGAATACATGATAAATTCATACTTACACTTCTTTTACTTCTGTACAACTGATTGGTAAAGGTTTCATTCTCAATAAAACTTTGACCTTCAAATTGAAATAAAGGTAAATTGTGGTTATTATTAGTGGTTTGTTCATAAAAAAAGAAGTCAAAACCCAAAGTTTAATTCATACTAGATTGAAAAGAAATTTTGCCAATTGACTTAAAATACTAAGCTAAGTTATTCATGCAAACATTCCCCGTTTCCATTTCACAATCTAAATTTTGTTTTTATTTTTTATCAAACTGTTCATGTCTCTTATATTTTATTAGTACTGTAATGTTATTATCACCTTTTTTGGTCCCCCACCCAGTATACTAGTTGATCTACAGGCAGAGGAAGAAATAAATAAGATTAAATGTTGACTATTACAAATTATTAACTATACATAACATCTGATACATTGGATATTTTATATCCTTTCATGCGAATATGACCATGATACATACAGTTTTGCCCTTTCTTTTAGAGAATCTAGACTGTTTCTATAGAATAACACGTGGGTGGACACATAAGTTCCACGATTCATACACGCAAACACATATCTAATATGTTTTAGGGATTACATGATATCTAAATAGACTTATAGAATTCAACTATTTGTATTCTCCAACGTAATTTACATCTACTATAGATGTCAATTTTTTTGTTTAATTGATGTTTTGCATAGATATAAGAAGATGTGGTATGAGTGCCAATGAGACAACTCTCCATCCAAGTTACAATTTGTAAAAGAAAACTATGCATGACCATTTATCACACTTTTATTCAACATTGTTGTAAAACAAATTGACTCAGCCAAAAAATTAAATTAAGTTTTGATTCATCTATCAAAAATATTTATTACAAACATTATCTTCCAATCAGAAGAGCACAGGACTTCAGTGTTATACAGAAAGCTCTCCCCCAAATGGGTGGTCCCTGATGACGTATATTTATTTACTGAATTTTCCCCTATAATGCACGTCATGATTTTAAACATTTTTCAAGTCATAATGCAAGCCTATTTATATACTTTGAATTCATTATGTCATAGTATAACAGTGTCCCTGTAAAAAGACATTTTTTGTTATTTATCTTTTTTGCTACAATATACTTTTTACAAAGATATTGACGTTGGTAAACTATCAGTATGGTTTGACTGTGTTTTATATCTAATTTTGCCAAAATTATTCGTAAAATGGTCATTTCTGGCTTAATAGTCCAAGCACATCAAAGTTAATATCAGCTAACCTTTCTGCAGTGCTGTGTCAATAATAATATTGACACTAGCTAACCTTTAATATTGACATCAGCTAACCTTTCTGAACTGCAGAGCAATATTATATATTAAGTATTGTCCTTTTACTTTTACCTTTCTGAATTGATGCAGTGTCCAATTACTACATGTAAATAATAATATGAAAATAAGGAGATGTGATATGATTGCCAATGAGACAACTATCCAAAAGAGTCCAAATGACATGAATATAAGCAATTGTAGGTCACCAATAAACCCTTACCGTACACAGGCAGCCTGAAAAGACTCTGACAAGAAACATGTGAAACAATCCAAATAATAAAATGGCTAAACTTGATAGATAAGTACGAATCACACAAAACTAACATTAAGATAACAGACAGAAAACACCGATAAAGAATTACTCGCAGGTCCTGAAAGCTAGTTTAGAACTAATCACAACTTATAAATAAATTATTTTCTCCAAGACTAAAGTATTGTATATTCTGAATTATTGCTAGTTCGTATTAATATTGTATTGTAATTTATTGTTATTCGGAGCGGAGTTCATAAGTATGGTTTACTTGTGTCCAATCCATTTTACTTTGAGTGAATAAAATATGTTTAAACTAAACTAAAGTATCAATCAGAACACATCCAATGGATTTGGACGTCATAAACAGATGACCTTGTACGATCAGTTGAAAATGAATAGTATAATCAAATTAAAGGTTTTGACAAGATCTAGCAAACCCGTTGAAAGTTACATAAAATAATAATCTTTGTTAACCAAGTACTAGGTAGGATGGTAATCGTGTCCGTTATTTTGGCGAAACTCTATCATTTAGTTCACTATTTGCAGTTTCGATATCGGTAGAGTTTCTGTTTGACAAGAATTTAGAAAAAAATCATAGTATTGCAATATGAGTTTTAGGTATATTTTCGCAGTTTTCTGCTTTTTTGAAATTCGACTTTTATCAATGTATGTATATAGATATATGAATTATTCATGTATATTACCTGTTTGATATTATAAATTATTATTATGATAAAAATAATGAACTCACCACTTCCGTATATCACAAACATGTAAATATAAAGATGTGACGGATACATTGTTGTCTGTTGTATCTATCTTAGACTGGGTAAATATGACAGTTGTACATGTGACATCCGGAATAATATCCGGGTTGTTACGGCTATTTCAGTAAAAAGTTGTATTATAATTGCTTTTGTAACAGTTCTTTTAAATGAAGAATTGGGGTTCCTTAATGAATTGTTTAAAATAAAAGAAATTCATATTTATTCAACTTTCCTTAAATTTATTTTCATGTGGCCTTTTGTGTTATATGCACACATTCTTACTTCCCAAGCATTAATATCATTTATATGTCATATTGTTCAACAAAATTATACCATATTGATAAGATGAAATGACGAATACATATGTACGTGTATATGAATTAAAATGAAATTTGTACCAATGGTATCAATAATAATTGTAATATAACAGTTGAGTGAATTTGAGGCATTTGATATTTCCGGGATTCGAAATTTAGAAGATTTAATCATATGATGATTTTCTTGTTTTAATTTGACTATTTTTTTCTACTTTTATTACATTATTTTATTTCTGGTTAGATAAACATGTGTGGACACAGACTCGTGGTGTATGGTTGGCCAAAACGGACATTTTTTCATATTAAAGTAATATTACACATACTGTTTGCAAAGTAATAAAACATTGCAATGAAGAATAAATCATTGTATCAACTGATATCAAAAGTAATTGATTAATTGTGTGACTTTTTTAATGTTCTAGTTATCTAACTGCTCTTCATTTTTATACTAAAGATATTATCTACTATAGCAGTCGCTACCGTTTATAAGTTGAAATATTTGAAATATTAAAAAAAAAAAAATAACACCGAAAAAAGAAAAACAAGAACAAGAATTTGCATGACGTCATAAATCTAAGTCATTGACACTGTCTAGAAAATTACTATTAAGTACAAGATAGCTGTCCCAAATCATATTATTAACACCTCATGATGTTTCCCTTGGTGAACATATAATGTTTTATAAAAGAGGCTTCCTTATGCATGTAGCAAATGAGAAAACAGAAATGTTATAGTCATATATTAAACTTTTGATTAAATGCATTTATATTTGTTTTAGGCAATGAACATAAATTTATGCGGATGTTCTAACAAGGTTATAAAAGGGATCAAAAAGTGTTATTTTTTTCTGTAGGAACTAACAAACATTATTACTGACTTAAACTCAGAGTGAAAGCAGACTACATGACAATCAGATGTATACACATTTATAAGTGGTTTTCAATCAGTATCTTATGTTACACGAACATTTTTTTCTTCAGGTTTTACGAATACTACCTCGTGGAAATATACGTATTTCTATGTTACCATACTAAGTATGTCAACAAATTATCTTCAAAGTAAACGAATAAAACTTTTTATGGGGTTTATGTCAGATATATTGTGCTATGAAAAATATAGGGAAATTGATGAAACACTTGAAATCAAATTGTGCAAAGTGTGATTCAACGGAACAGGTCTGTTTATAATGTAGTAATTAATCTACATATGGTTCATGTGAATACTTCAACATCAATATTCCTTTAAAATTCAACTTTTAATAGAGTTTTTTATTCTCGGAACAATGAACTAAGATATACAAACTGATCTTTTTAATTCATCTTTAACTTGGCTCACAACGCGAAGCAATAATTCATTCACCAGATTCGATGTCAAGAATTAACGAATAAGTAATGAATATCATATACCGGTATATATATAATTATATAATATATTATTATATTTAAATTTACCTGTGAACGTTACTTTATTTAAGGCCATTTTGTCCTAGGTTAAAGTTGTCTTTTTGACATTGAAGCATCTTTTTTATTTATATTGTCATGATTGTGTCAGATCAACTTATTCGTTTAGTGTTTATTTAACTGTTTTTATGTATTGTCTTTTTGATCGAGTTAAGCCATTTTGATTGATATTTTATTGTGTGTCTTTTTATGTTGGAATGTTATACCACTGTTTCAGGTTAGGGTGAAGGTTGGCGCCTGTTAAAACGTTAAACCCGCTGCATTTTATGCATTTGTCCTAAGTCAGGAGCCTATTATTCAGTGGTTGTCGTATTTTGGTGTGGTTCATACGTGTTTCTGGTTTCTCGTATTTTATATAGAATAGACCGTTGGTTTTCCTGTTTGAATTGTTTTACACTAGTCTTTTGGGGGCCCTTTATAGCATGCTGTTCGGTGTGAGCCAAGGCTCCGTGTTGAAGGCTTTGACCTATAACTGTTTACATTTTACACATTGTGACTTGGATGGCGGGGAATTCAAGCAGACAACATGCATGTGTATAACGGAACTGTAGATTTTCTTATTAAATAAAGAGAGTTGCCGGTACGGTACATGAATAGATCGGTTAGAAAGCAAGGTTTTAATTTTAATTAGATTGGTAAGCTTAAATCCAGGGTTCAAAATGGAGAACGCCAAAAAAAAAAAAGGGGGGGATTTCACAGGGAATAATTTTATTTATGAGCTCTACATTTGAAAGGTTTATTATTTTTTTTTTTAAATTTAATTTAAAGAGAGAAAAAAATGTTAAACAAATTGTGAATGGTCTTTCTTCCTTTCTCCCATGCCAAGAAATTGCCTCCGTTGAAATTTTGCAAACATCCTATAGAGCAAATTACACGGATGATTAATATTGACCATTTGGTATATGGCTGTGTTCTAAGCGATACGTACATTGTATACGCAGGTCATAAATTAATTTGTTGAATGAAATCAAATCTTTAACTACTAATGGGTGCCGTAGGAGGTAGACCGAAATTTTTAGCGAGGATTTCTTGGCATGATCACGGCCCAGGCCATGTGTAAATTTCCAACAAATCTATGGCTTCCATGAATTATTTCGATTCTAATAGGACAAATATGGTCATTTAAAACCTGAAGCGAGGGTGGGTATGCCGTGTGTGTGGCTGTTATTTTTTACTCCCTGTTAAATGAAGCTCAAACATTCTAATAAATATGTAGCTTGCACGGAATATTTCATAAATAACCACTAGAAAATCTGTTCAATAATTCTTTTAATTCTCAAACCCAACATTTGCCATTTTTAATTTACATGTTTTTCTCGTCAGCTACCGTCAAATCCAAAGTTGACATTTCGTAACTAAGAAGCCGCCATGTTGACTTGCTAAAATCAGTAAATATGCGAATAATGCAATAGAAAAGAAAATAAAACAAAACCTACCTCAAAAATCCGTTTTATTACAATATTATACGAATTTCGATGGTCCACGCTACGGAAAACCTTCAACTCTAGTGTTTTCATTTGTATGACGTCATGTTTTGAAATGACTAAAATGCGCCTAAAAAATTAATAGACTTTCGCGGAATTTTATTTTATTTTGATTTTGTTGATTTTTCCGAGATCTTGTGCATTAATTCTTTTTATTATGCATCCGAATAAGAATAAAAGTTCGTTTGTCTTTTTTTAAATGCAATTTTTAAAACAATAAAATCGGCGAAGCGTTTGAAAATAGGTTCCAATTCATGTGGATTTACGTGGGAGGTATATTGAAACATCCATTATTATGTATATCTCTGAGTCTGCGCTAAGTATAGATATATCGAGAATTTTATCACGATATTGTTTACAAAGCGAAAGAAGCACGTCATATTAGAATAATAATTTACATATTATCTTCCTTTTTCAGTCGGAAAGCTGACCCCGGTTTGACCACATTTCTTAAAGCAACAATGGAAGTCATGTGACTACCATATTTGGGCATTTTTTGGGTCATTTTTTCTTCAACTGAAACGACTCTGTTTCCTCCAAAAAGACATTTCAAATGAAATCAAAGCATGCTGTACGTTACAAATGGCAATTGTGTATACTTTTTAGAAGTTCTCACATAAAAATGTTTTGATTGAGCGTACTGAATTAGAATACGAAGCCTTCAAACCAAAGGTCGTCACTCGTCGCGTCAAGTTTTTTCAACACATCAGTTGAAATTTCTTTCTTAGGGAGCTACCATTTGATTTTCATGGGGAAGGGGGCTAGGATGAAAAATTCGGTCCTGCCTTTTTTTTTAAAGTTAACCCGACTTTTTTTACCTAAATTGTCATCCTGACTTTTTTTTTGCAAGTGCCTCATCCTGCCTTTTTTTTTCTCAAAACTCCTGTCCTGCCTATTTTTTTCAAATTTCATCCTAGCCCCAATAAAAATCAAATGGTAGCTCCCTTAACTTCTGGGGAACCTATGCTGAATTTAAAATTTAAAATATGTGATGAGGTTTTTTATAAACTAGCCCGTGTCAAATTTGTGCCACTTAATACGCTCTAATACGCAAATGTGCCACTTCGATGTGTCGATATTTCTGACGGAGCGGTGCCGATAGTAATTTACGAGTTACGTCCCCATGTTGACACTTTTCATGAACACACTTTTTGGTAATATCATATATATTATTATTATATTAAGCACCATATACTGTTATTCACAAGTGGATATTATTAAAATAATTTATAATCCTTTTACTAAATATATTTTGATACTAAAGCCAACACATTTTATCATTTTTACAGCAATTTCAGATCTGAAATAGGGCTTTGATATTACAGTAAATGATACTCTGTGCCATACTATATTATTCCAAGAGTAACTTTAATATTTATATTATGGTAAATATTTTACTGCTGTAACCAAATTATATCAACACAGAAATAAATTTCTACTACATAAAGACAAGAGGTAGGCAAATATGCATGAATACTGGATCTAGACAGGGTTAATGATCACAAACAGGAATGCATTCCTTTTCAATACTGATGCCTGATCCTACCTTTTTCATATATACATTTAAAAGAGATAATAATCAAAGTATTCTGAATGTAAATTCTTCATAATTTGAAATAAAAGGAAATTGGTTTGCAATCCTTGCATGATTAAACTATATAACATTGACAATAAATTTTGTCTCATTGATTCCATGCAAGTTCTACTGAATGGACTCAAATTATAAAAAAGCCTAAACCAATGGAAAATTATTTAATCTCATATTGTTCTTCTTCTATTTAAAAAAAACTATGCATATGAAAAGTATTTCAGAGCTGTTTCTGAGTGCTTAAAGTCAACAATTGTGTTTTAATTAAATCACAAGTCATGAGTAAGTCACACTTCATGTAAGTATGAAAATGCTTTTAATAAGGGTGATAAAATGCAAGTCTGAAAGAGAATATTTTAAGTTCAAAAGGCAAGACTTTTGCATTTACTTTGCAGAATTCCTTCATCACAAAAAAAAAAATAATGATGTTAACAATGAATGAGTTGTTTTAGTCATCTTAGGTTGTGCACAGACAGTATAAAATTTCCTTACCTTATTGTTCTAGTTAAAACGTCAAACATTTCACTTAAAGAGAATAATTAATCGGTCAAATTCACAGCTGAACTCGCCATTGCTCTTTTAAACAAACACACTAAATGTGTGTACATTCTGTTCAGATGCATGTTGACATCGATGTGTAAGACCAAAAAAACTACAATGTCAAAAAATGTCTTTCTTTTGGAATTTAGTTCAAACGGAGTTTGTTAAGGGGTGACTGAACGTTAGACTTGATTTTTCTAACTTGAGATACGTATTATTAATGTGTTATATATATATATATATATATATATATATATATATATATATAATCTTTGTTTATCTGTGAAAAAAAGAAGAAAAAATAACAGACAATTTCGCATAATTTATTAACGTAATTGTTAAAGGACGGCCAATTTAGGTATTATTTTTTAATAATAAGACACATGCTTAAAAGATAGAAAGAAATTTATTTCTGACCCAAATGGCAAGTAAGAAACAGAAAATAGAAAATTTTCCAAACTGCCGCCAAATTATTTTGTCCGCGAAATTAACGCAATTACAAAATCGCGGGCTTTAATATCAGTCCCATTGTTGTCTTAAGAAAGTAGCAACAACGGACGTTTCTAAGGGCTTGCTTTCCGACTGTTTACTACAGTATCACAACACCTGGTATGAAAATTACCTTTACGATATTCTTTGTGACTGCAATAATCGATTCTCCATATTCATGTATAAAGACCTTAGGCAGCAACCATTTGATTTTCTGGGGGGCTATGGATTTTTTTGGAAAAAAAAAGTTTGTTTCCAGTTTTTGGAGAAAAAAAATAATTTGTTTTTGACCCTGAGAAAAAAAATTGTTTGTTTCAACCTCAGCTGACACTATATGTAATGCTAAAATTGAAAGAAAAAAAATGTTTTCGACTTGTCGCCAAAAAAATAGATTGTTTTTCGCCGAAGGCGAAAAAAAAAGTTTGTCCAGAAAAAAATCCATAGCCCCCTCCCCGAAAATCAAATGGTTGCTGCCTTACTGACCTGGCTGATAAGTCGTGGAAACTCAGAGAGTGACTGCTGTTAGTTTGCTATCAGAACCAGACCCAAAGATTGTGTTAACAGTTTGAATATAAAGAAAACATCATATCTTTATAAAAACAGTTTGGACATTCTGATATGACATGATGTGCTGCTTTGATATGGGGTGCAGCTATGATATGGGGTGCAGTTTACAAGGAACTTCGCATGTTTAACACACACCGTCGTATTGTTTTTCTTAGCTTCAGGAGATAACCCACTATAATATGTTCAGAATCTTACCAGTTACTATCATCATGTCATCTTTGAGTGAAAATTAGTTTACAAACTTTGTGATGCAGACTATATTATTTTGCAGAATCAAAGAATACAACCAATTATTACACCACGTTTTGCAGCATCTTGTGATGACAAATTGATGAATTCCTTGCAAAGTTGGCACATGATAAAGGACTTCATATTCAGGTATAATTAAAGAGTTGTGTTTTGCATATTTACTTCTTATTATTTCCAGATATTTATATAACCAATTTATCAACATATACGTTTGCTGTTAAAATATGAACTAATTAAATTTTTGATCAATCAGTCCACGAAAAGTATAATAAATGAAGGAATGGATCTCCGGTATTAAGTTATGATGAGTTTACCTTTAGTTTGTAACCATTAGGTATTCTCAGAAAGGAATTGAGGTATTAGTAAACTTATTAAAAAGAAAGGTGAAAGATACCAAAGGGATAGTAAACCTCAAAAGTTTTATCTATGAATAAAAATAGATGTAATGTTAAACTTCAACGAGAGAAAATAAATCTGTTACAATTAACTAAGACGTATGTTAAGCTAGAACATTGCCCGAGGACAATGTTATGAACATAGGAGGAAATTCAAACATTAACCCTAAATACAATATGTCTTTCTCAACTCACTAGCAATATGTTTACGCGATCTTAGACCTACAGATACCAGAATAGTCGTCTGATCTAATCTTAGACCTACAGATACCAGAATAGTCGTACGATCTGTTAATCTACCGATTTTGTCCTAATCCTGGTTGTGACATTTTGACTGAGTGTGATTCGCATTGTCGGTGATGTATGCATAGCTGGAGACACTGATCCTGTCTACGCACCTGATCTTGCTACTTTTGGAGTTCATGCCATTCCTTCAATTAAAATAAATTTCCCTGATTTGTTTCTTCTAAATAGATTTATGAGATTTGAACATTGTTTAGGTACTGTTGCTTTTATTTTGATGTTTCCATTCAGACTCACATCAGTGAAACAAAAGATGAGGTAGCATGGATTGGTAATCGGTTTCCTGACCATGATCATTATGTCGACGTATATGACCAGGCTGGACTTTTGAGTAAAAAGGTAAGATTTACTTGTATGTAACCTATAATGTAAATATGTCTCGTTATACCCCCTTATCGCCAGTTTTACCTGTTTCAAATATTTATTGCAAGATTAAGGTAAATATATTTGTGTTTGATCATGGAAGTTATGCCTGTTTGTGATTTACGAATGCAATGTTGTTTCGTTATTCTTTATATAAGATTGTCTATTATATTTTGTCTTTATTCTTATTGTCATTTGCAGTGCATGAACATCTTGTGTGTCCTTCTAATTTTCATTATCACATGCCAGTTCTGTACATTAGAACTATTTTCAGTCTGTAATCTACTTTGTTTTTATTATATCTTAATGTGCCTCCTTTCGCCATTTAATATTCTCTCATTGTATGCCTGCAATCTTACAGTTTATAATCGCTTGTGTGTACTATTTTTTTCTTGCTAGTTTTTTCTGCGCCCTTTGTGTATTAATACTATTGCTTACCTCTTCGTTATTATCACGAATTGCTGCTTGTTATTCTTATATCAGTATTGTTTTGCATTTACCTTTTTAAAGATCCCACATGTTGAAAAATTGAAAACAACACGTTAAATAATTTCATGCGTCCGAAGCGCTTTTCTGACATAGCCAGTTAAATATAATATTACGGATTTTTTTCATGATTCTGGATTTGACACATCTTACTAGATATTTATTTATAAATGTCGTATAATACATAACATTTTAAATAAAGATAAGGAAATACCGAGTAAACCAAGAACTTTCCGTCTTTTGAAAAATGAAGTACATCTTAACTGATATTCCTGAATTGGTACAGGTATTTTCCGAAGAAAATGGTGAGTTAAAGCTGTTAGTTTCAGCACCATAGGCTCGGATGTTACATCCTCGTATAACTAATGTAGAGCAGGGTACTGTAGTAGTGATTTTTGTGAGTACGAGGTCAGTTACCGTCACTTCAGGAAATAGCCACTTAGTAATAGAAATTTTCGCTTAATCTTAACATTAATTTCATATTTCGATATTACGTGGAAAGAAGAAAAGGTGGAATGACAAATTAACCAACATATTGTCCTTCCGTCAAAAATTCTGAAGCTCTTCTTCCTTTCGATAATTCTGAATTGAACATGAATTTAAGTCACCTGAAATCAAAAAGTTACACTGTATGCAAGAGGACCAAAGAAGTTAATATTTCAAATTGATAAACCTTTTTAAGAAAGAATATTTTTGCTCAAAGCAAGCTTTGATATTCGTCTGAAAACGGTAGGCTTTCTTAAATCGAGGACGTCATAGAAGGATAACGTCATGCCCCCGCACAATTATCCTCCCACGTTTTAAAAAGGTAAAATCTCCTGATTTTCTAGTCTAAATCGGTTAAAAAAAACAAAGTTTTAAGAATTAATTGAAACATATTGTGCTGGTAATAACAGTATGCCGTATTTACGAAACACGTCCGTTATAACATAAAATGCCAGGGGACGGTAACTGGTAGCGGACGGTAACCTGTCCTCGACCAATACAGCAACGATTATCTCAGAAATTCACTTATCAATTCAATCATAAATGTCGGTTTCGAGTATCATAGCATATTTACAAATTGATTTTTTGCTGTTGAAAATTGAACATTTTTTCGCTTTGTCAAAAATTGTACATTGTAAATATTTATATAACAAATCAGCAAACAATGAAGTTAGCGGTAGGTCGATGGCAATAGAAATTCAATAAAAGATTATAATCGTCTATTCCGAGTTTTTCATCTTGTAAACTCAAACTCATAGATGTTGCGCACGGTATTGGTGTCTCTTTGAAAAAATGCGGTAGATAGAGGGTTATTCACATTCAATCTCTTTTCCTGCACAATAAATATCCATGTTCTGCATATCATTCGAAAGGAAATAACCATAAGAAATCAATAAAATAGGTGATGTTGTGTGCTTTGTATATTTTGTAATGGAAAACTTTGTTCATTTCGATGCCTATAACGTCATTTTAAGGGTGTCCCGCTGGGGTTTTTTTTTTTTAATTTAAAACCCCTTTTTAAAAAAAAAAGGGGGGGGGAAAAAAAAATTTTTTTTTTTTTAAAAATTTTTTTTAAAAATTTCCCGGGGGGGTTTTTTTTTGTTTTTTTTTTTTTAAATTTAATTATTTTTTTTTTTTTTTTTAAAATTTTTTTTGGGGTTTTTTTGGGGAAAAAGGCCTTTGGGTTTTTAAAAATTTTTTTGTTTTAAAAGGGTTTAAAAAAATTTAAAAAAAATTTTTTTTAACCGGGGGGTTTTTTTTCAAAAAACCCTAAAAAAAATTTTTTAAAATTTGGAAAATTTTTTTAAAATTTTAAAATTTTTTTTTTGGGGAAAAAAAATTTTATTTAAAAAAAACCCCAAAAAAAAATAAAAAAAATT